>CAWUFW010012418.1:0-543622 GCA_963921515.1 Calotriton arnoldi
TTCTACCATCTAGTAAGAGACCCCATGTCTCATTCTGCACTACCCACCAAACATGACACTCCCAGATAGGCCCCACCAGTCAGGCCCTGATAGATGTCCTAAGTTGTCCACTTTCCTTCATCCTCTTAGCACATGCCACAGAGGCCCAAGCCCACCTTCTTAGATACCCACCTATAGGCCCAAACATACCACCCTAGATACATACATATAGGCCCAAAAGCCCAGTGCCTCTTGCTATTATTTTTTAATAAAACAGATCTCGTAGGCTTCACTGATCTGACAGCAGAGACCTGTGCCATCCACCGCGACACCAGCCCCCTTGGAAATTTCCACAGTTACGAGAATGTTACCCACAGTACGTGACATTCTGCTGGTACATCTGACTGTTTCACAAGCAATGGTTGCAATATTTTTACTTATGAAACTTTCCGCGCTTGCTTAACTGAAACTGGAAAGACGGCAACGTGACAGAGAAATAATATATAAAATATTAATTTCTGAGCATTTTACGGTAAAAGTTATCCTTTGTTTATGTGTGTTTACTTTTGCGGTCAAGAGCACTGACCACCTGCTAAAAGCCCCTAATTTCACCATGATACCACTTCTCAGTTCTACATAAAACTTTCCACAGTTACTGTAAGGGTGCGGTCAAGGGCCCACGTCAGGACCCACGTCAGACATGGGTAGGAGTTCTGCATTTAGCCATATAAAATGGTCTACACCTAGGCCAACGCCCTGAACTCTTCAAACCACTGCCTAGTTGCATGGTGAGGGTTCCCGATCGATCGTTATCCTGACTGGGCCTAGAACTTCTACTCCCAAGGTGGTAATGCTCTTTTCTAATTACTAGCCTATTGGCTTTGTCAGCCTCTCTAATTTAGCTCATCCAAACCCAAGCCATTGCATTTGTTTTAGTTTAAATTACGTAGTCTTGGATGGTGTTGCTTTCTCATGTAAAGATTTGCCTTCTAGGCACTAGCCTATTCATCATTTTCTAAATTCAGGGTTGCCCTTTAGGCAGCTGTGCATTAGAATAATATCTAGATATATATTTTTGCTCCATGTTGAACAACTGATTTATAACATTGTCGATGCTATTCATCCTGCTCATGTGTTGATGGGCAGCTTCAAATGAACTGATTTTCTGTGTTATTGAACTGCTTAATAAAGTGCCACTGTATTTCACACCGTTGTTCCTTCCTTTCAAGTGAACGAGCAGAGTGCGGGTCAGGCTCTCGGGAGCTGGTAAGCAGAAGGGTGTGGCCACCCATATTACCCTCAATCAGTGGCGACCACGAAGAAGAAGGTCTCGGTTGGCGGGTCCTCTACGGTGCGGTCGTGGGACACACACTGGGGTTACACCTGTGGCTGCCCCTCGGACTCTCCTCTCCTCACGGCCACCTGGGTAAGTCAGGGATGGTTTTATTTTTTCTTCCTTGAATTTACCTCAGGGTGTGGCGTGTGTAGAGAGGTAGGTCTGGCTGCCTCTGCCCTCCAGGGTCTCCCTTGTGTCTGCTCCTTTGTCCCCCTGTGGTTGACTGTCTTGCCACGACGTCCTCTGTGGCTGGTCACATCTTGCCGAGGCTCTTCGGTGCTTTCCCTTCTGCTGTCATCGACTCCGTCTTGGCTTCCTCATGCTTGCATTCTCTTGGCATTTCTCAGTATTGCTTTGTAGTGCTTTCTGCCGTCATGTATATTCTGAGTATATTTTGATCGAGTTTTAAGTTGACAGTTCTTAATTAGAAGAAATGATGATGCATACGTAGGTTACGGTTTGAGTCCTGGACACATGGCTATCTAAAAATCCTATAGAGGTTGGAAGTCCTTGGCACCGCTTAACGGTGTCTAAAGCCCCTCACAGGCTTGAGTCCTGCGCCAGCACGTGGCTGGCCGAATTCTGACACAGGTTTGGGAATCCTTGATACTGTCCATGCTGTCTAAATTCTGACACAGGGCTTTTGCGTCCTTGGCACTGTGCACAGCTGGCACACGTGTCTAAACTTGTTATTGCTGACTCCAGGGTGGGGTCCTCCGGCATTGTGCTACTTAAGGTGTGGTCTTCGTCTTCTCACTAGTTTTCGGTCCACCGCACGTGTTATCTGCGCCATATCATATTACAGTGGTTACATTTTGTGGTGTTTATTTTTTTACATATAGTATTACAGTGGTTACATTTTCTAGTGCTTTTCACATCTTTGCTTTGTCGGTTGCTCTCTACGCCGGCTGCTCCCTTACTCTGTTTCCTGTTAACTTGTTCCTTTCCTGTGTTTTCTATTTTCGTCCGTGGGTCAACCACGCCCTGCACCTCCGTTCCATCTCTCCTGTGTCTTATTTGCTAGGGTGCCCTTTTTCAATGCGCCTTCATTTTTTCAGGGCTCTTTCCCGTGTTTTCTCACATTCCTTCTTCTCCCTCTCTGCCGTGTCCCTCTCTGATTCCGTTCTGCATGGCTTGGGTGCTCTCTTCTTTTATCTCTCAAGTTAATATCTCTCTCTGACAGGCGTCTCTCTCGATTTCTAGCTGCGCCACTCCGAATTGAGGAACTACCTCTCTCGGAACATTCTGGGCCCTTCAGACATTCCCCCGCCTTCTTCTGCTCACTGCGTTCGCAGAACGAGGAAGTGCACCTCTCCCCTTCGCAGCAGCTCCCCTCGCCCCTCCTTTCTCTGTCCTCACAGACTGCTCTTCACAAAATATATCATTGTGATCACTATTATTTTTGAAAAATGCATTTCGTTTATTTAATGCTTGTTTATTTGTTGTCTATTGTTTCTGTTTTTTGTGCTTCAGTTCCTTAAGCATTTGTCTGCCCTGCAGCCCCACCACGGTTGCCTCCCAGCCCCGCCCCATCTGTTGCTGCCCTGCCAACTCCACAGTCATCTAGCCGAGTGACAGGGCTGCTAGTTATTGCTGTTGTCTGAGTTGCCCCCACTCTCCTCCTCCCCATTAGCGGCGACTCCGCCAGGTAGCTGTTGTCTGGGTTGCCTTGTCTTTCCTCCTTAGCCGCAATCCCGCTAGGTATTTCTTTGACTTACCCACGTTGCACACTGCACCTTCATTGCGCCTCTTTTTTTCTGTCTCTCACACCTTTTGCCTACCATTTGTCCAGGCCAATTGGTAGCCAAGGGGGGTGGAGTCGTATCTCCGTTCCTCCTGTCAGCTCCCTTAAACCCCTTCCTCTCCGGTATGTCCCTTGCTCCCCGCACATTCATAATCTTCTCATTCATTCAGTGCATGACACACCCACCGCAGTCTACCACCCCGCCCTTGATCGTTATTGTCCTCTCACTCGCCATCAAAGCGACATCCTTGCTGCTGCTTGGGATATCTTAGGGGTCACCTTTACGCCTACCACCGAAATACGTCTTTCCCTTTTATCCCTCACAGACTTACCTCCCTCTGCCCTTACCCCTTCCCAGTCTCCGCCACGCCCAGACACCACTCGCCCTGACCTGCTTTGGCCTGACCACTCCTCTAATTGTTCCTCGCGCTCCGCACCATCCTTGAGCTCCTCTGTGTATTTTGCTGATTCTCCCATTGTCATTCCCATACACGGTGACTCTACTACAGACTGTTCCACGACATCCTCTGAAGAGGCAACGCTCCCTCATCTTGCCACTCCTGCCTCTCCCACAGTAGCAGCATCAGCCTCTAGCAGTGCTCTCCACCAACCACCGTCTCCTGGTAACGTGTCCCCATTCCTCGCGGCACTCCTGCAGGACTATTCAGTGGACCTGCAGGACCCTGCACCAGACGTCCTCATTGTGCCTCCCCTGCCTGCCCACCTCCTCACTTCCAGCCACTGTAGGGAATGTGCGACCCTTCCCCTGACAGCACAACATCTCACATTTTTGTATATTTAGTCAATAATCACGTTGTAGGTCTTTCCACTGGTCACCCATCTTCCTTTGTCCACGTTACACCCTTAGCAAGTACTGTCCTTCTCACTATATTTCAAGTTCTAGGGATTGATTATACCCATGCACAGCAGATAACGCTCTCACTAGCACCGTCCTTTCCGCACCCCATTGCCACCAAAGTCACAGAACCAAAACCTTGCAAGCACTGACATTTCAGGGAACACTCTTGTCCCTCAGTTATTACTGGTCCCCATGAACAGGATTTTAGGTACCTCTGTTCATAAAACACCGGATTGCATTTACATACGCATCCGCTTAATAGCGCCAGGCTTGGAGATACCCACCACACTAACCACATCCTACCCACGCAACCCGCTCCAAAGCAAGATCATTGCTGCTCTCTCTCGTAACCAGCTCCAATTCCCTGACTTCTCCCCTAACGGAATATACACCGGACCACAGGAACTGGACTTAAGGCAAACATTATACCACATTATTAGTAGCGCCATAGGAGAGGAACTAGTAAAAGACGTCCTTCCCACTACTTCTGACACCCAACTCTCTCCTGACACTCAACCCTCGCCTGACACCTAATTGCATCTCTTTCTAAACTAGCGACATTTACCCTCAAAGCACTGTGTTTTAAAAGAATTCTTCATGAATGGCATATTGAGCTCTACAGTGTATAAAACGTCCACTCACTTTCACATATTTTTTATTATACGTCCCCCTGGATCACTACTCACTGCCATACTATCTAGCACGTGGCCAAGGCACCCACTCCAAAGTTATATTGCTGAAGCTTGCTTTGACGGCCAGCTTCGCTTCCCTCTTTATACTCTAGCACAAGAGCGAGACTTGCAGGACGGTGTGTATGATATTGTCATTCAGGCAGTAGCACAAGAACTCATCAGAGACATTGTCCCTAGCACCTGAAACACGCACCCCTTAATATCAACACCTTCTCTAATTCAGGCCTTGCCTATAGCACCCTGCGTTAGATACACCAACATGGCCACTCCTCTGCAACATGTTTTAAAAACATTTGGAGGGCAAGAACAACATATACTAAAGCATTGCCGAGAATTGCATAAGGGTACCCTCCAAAATGAGCCATCCCTGGCCGTCAGAAGGAAGTTTTGATCCAATCATACTAGAGCATGCCACCACCTTCCTAGACACTAAGTACTCCGGCACTAAGTTACAGAAGAGAAAGGCTACTTTAGATCTCTGGCGCATTTTCAAAGACAAGGCTCAAACACACTCTGACTTGACACACCCAGCCATACCCAATGCTCCCCCGCCTCCTCCGCCATACCACTTCAGCGGTATGTATACCGCACGCACTAACAAGGAACAACCAGATTTACCAGTTACCACTAATGATTGTCCGGCTGTTGGTTCCCAACCACTACCAAATGATGCATCTCCCTCACCACACCTCGGTCCAGACACAGACATCACACAAACGGATGAATTCCAGACTTCCCACACATCACCCAGCCACCCGTATCACCGCATGGACAGACCACCGACTCCACCCATGCCCCCGGTGATGTATACCCGCGCCTGACTGAACGTCAGAACATACACATGCCCGTTACCCACGGTACAATAATGGAGACAGCAGTATCAGGTCTCCCAGGCCTTATAGACGCACAACTGTCACTGAAATTTACACCAGCTGTCAATACTGTACAACCACGCCCAGGTGAAGAGGATGAGGAAGACTCTGACTCTGCCTCTCAAGCATCATCTCGCCACTCACGTACACCTAGCAATGCCTTCCGTGACACCGGCACTAAACAAGCCGCTGTCACCAACCCCTTCCTTGACACCGACACGCATCTGTTCCCAAGTTCGTGCCTCCCACCCCAAACTAGCCTGCCCTTCACTTCCACTGCACCCTTGGGTGAGGGACAAAGATCTGACCTCATGACAGCTCAGCAGCAGCTCAATGAGTTCCACAACCCACCATTGCTGTGCATGACTGAGGGACAGCGTGCCCCCTCACAGATCTTCCCACCCCATACCAGAATTGGAGACCAAGTGCAGACTTGAGCAAAAGCATTAGCATGGAAAGTATCTCGCCAGAGCACCTCGAAAGAGAACTGTCACACATGCATCAACCACCTAGCCACACAGGACAGATAGACACAATGAGACGCATGTCATTTAAATTAGAAAACATGCAGAAAACATTTGCAGACCTGATAGCTAAGGTCAACTCTCCAGCACCACCACGACCACCAACACTGCACCAGCTCATGCAGGACCACCCACAGACAAGTATCAGTGGGAATGGGGAAGGGATTACACAATCTCTCCATAATGAGCACCCCCACCACTATGACGCTGCCGCCTCTGGAATAACACAAACAATCACCAACACACACCAAGCCTACCAATCACCAACAGCATTAGGGCCGGAAAGGACACCACCACTGGTACGAGAAGGTCACAATCCCTTATTTGGTGAGCTCCCCATATTTTGTGAACACCCACAGGAACAAGACCCAGTGGTAAGAAGGAAGGAAAGGCCCACTGAAGCGCAGAAGCTTAAAATCTTGGGGACACATGGGCGCCCAGACGACATACTATACGATGTCTCGGGCTCTGCTTCCTTGCGCACCATTAGGAGGCAAAATCGTTATAACATAGCTCTCAGCAGACCATGCGCACCACAAACTACGCGACGCTCTCACTCCCAATGAGATAGTCACATTAGGGGAAGGCTCAGACTATGCAGTTAACCCTTTCTCAGACGACTTGGCAGGCTGGTCAGAACCCTTAGCACCGCAAATGCTCCCTTGGCCAAGAGAAGGCTCTTTTGAGCCTCAGTACATGGCAACAGCAGTTGAATGTATCCTCAAAGGAGTAGGAGATGAGGATTGGGACTATGAGTACATGAGAGAGAGTTTAAAGGTCTGGCAAAAATATGCCCGCCAGCATGACTCTACAGGACCTACAGTGCCGCGCACAGGAGTGACGCGCCAAATGCCACTGCTGTACAAAAATGTCACTGATCCCCCCATCTATATTCCGTGGTCTACACTAGACAAAGAAAATCTCAAAAAACATCTCCCACCCCTTACCGAGGGTGCTGGAAAATGGATTGCGGCTTTTGAAAACTACACCACAGGTAACAACATAGCTATAGGAGATGTAAAAAGCCTGCTGATCTCCCTTATCGGAGAAGACGCAGAAGACCTCTTCACACGTGTCCATGCCAATCTTACAAAAACAAACACCAAACATGATGGTGTTTCCTTTAATGAGATCAGAACACTTGCATGGTCTGAGTTGCGTAGAAAATTCCCTGATGTTCCCGATATTGGGGCTCTGTTGTCACAGACCATGCAACCCAATGAAGACCCTGCCAACTATCTCTCCAGAATGAAAGAGAAATGGCATCAGGAGTTAGGGCAACGATGGGATGCAGCAGGAGGGTACGGAAGACTATTTTATCACACAATAAAAAAGGGTCTGCCCACTGAAGTGCAGGAAAAATTAGATGGCATAGTAGCAATGGAATGTAAGCCATGGCCTGAGATACAAGACCACATTATACATTACTGTAAGAAGAGGCAGGAACAGGAAAAGAATAGACAGCTGGCCATCGAGAATGCTGCTGCCAAATTGGTACAGCAGAAACTCAATAAGAAAAAAGACAATACAGACACAGTCATGTTTGCAGCACCGGTCACTCAGATGACGGCAGTAACATCCTTCCCCCAGGCTGCCATGAATGCTCTTACAGGCAACGCCCAACCTACCCCACAACAGGTTCAAGCACAACCTGCTGTGCAATACATACAAGCCCAACCCCAGCCTATCATACAGTATGCTCAGCCACAACCACCACCAATGGTACAATACATGCCAGCGCCACCTGCTTACAGTACCGACATACAGCCCTACTACAATAACAGACAAAACATGAACAGGAACACAGGTATACAGGGAAGAGGGCGAGGGATGGGACAGCCAAGGTTTCCACAACAGCCAGGACCGCCCATCATCTGCTATTATTGTCAGAAACAAGGCCACATGCAAAGAGAGTGCCGCACTAGAATGCGAGATATAGGACCACAGTACATGGGTTCCGGTTACCAAGCACCAGCACCCTTCCAACAACCGCAGCGCACGCAACAACACCTTCAACAGCCCCAAATACTATACTCGTATGCCCAACCAGCACAGCAGCAACAAGTGCAGCTCCAAGCACCAATACTGGCTCAAGTTCAGCCATCTGTCCAACAGGTGCAGGTTCCAATGCAACAGCCACAGCCACAGCAAGTACCTGCTTATCAAGTGGTCCCCCAAACACAAAACAATGTACCCCTAGGAGGAACGATTGTTGCCTCCAACAACCCCTTTACCCAGGGCACCATCCAGCAATATCAGACTGGAGGATACACTGGCTAGGACAGCCCACAGACAACTCTTGTGTGCCCAATTTTGTCATGCACGAGCAATACTGAAGAGGACCCTATTGCTTGTGTTACGATAAATAACAAAATATATAGCTTTCTTGTTGACACAGGTGCCACATACTCCTGCATTACAGGTGGCCCTCTGCCCATTTCTGACCAAATAGCGGACACACAGGGATTTTCTGGGGCAATAGCAAGGGTCCCCTTCACCAAGCCAGTATCAATTGAGATAGGAGGCCATGTAGTGGAACAGCCACTGCTCTACTCACCTAGGTCCCCAGTCAATCTTTTAGGACGTGACCTCATGGCCAAACTAAACATGACTATCCACTTTGATGAGAACGGAACAATGATTTGCTCCATACCAGGTACCCCACTAACTAGGATAATGGCAGTCACCGCACATTCTTCCTTAAACAGCCAGGTCAGAGCACGTCCAGTGGATGAGCACGCCTTCTCTGCAGCTGTCCACACTATTGTCGCCACCACCCCCGAATTGCAAGGCCGCACTGTTCAATTACCAAAAGAATTTCTTTTCAGACCCCAAGCATCAGACTCACAGGTATTAGACAAAAACTTGACCCTTGACATATGCGCCCTTGAGATAACTCCCACCTACGGCGCATTCCTGGCATGCGATGACAACGCTCATACTTGGGCTTGTGTCATTTTCATTGAACCTAAAGGGTTAGTTAGAAACATTTCAGATGCCCAGCTATTCGGATCCCCTGAAGAACACTCTAAAACAGAGATTATCTATGATAATAATGTGCCCATCTCAGTGACAGTGGAAATTAGAACACCAACCGTCACCCCCAGCTATGACTCTGTCCGAGAGGCAGATTTGGCTCAAGTACCAGCACATCTTTGGACAACAGGCCCAAACGATGTAGGCCTTATCAGCTCTGCCACGCCATTTAAGATAACTCTCAAACAAGGTGCTATCCTGCCAAGAATAAAACAGTATCCCTTGTCCAAGGCCGCAGAGGAGGGTATTGCCCCTACCATACAAGCATTGCTGGATCAAGGAGTAATATATCCTTGCATCTCTCCTTGTAATACGGCCCTTTTTCCTGTGCGCAAGGGGAAGACAAATCAATGGCGTCTAGTTCATGATCTTCGCGCCGTTAACAACATAGTTGTACCAGAGTTCCCCATCGTCCCAGACCCCTCTGTCATCCTCACGAACGTCCCCCCCGATGCACAGTACTTTTCTGTCATCGACCTGAAAAATGCTTTTTTCAGCGTTCCCCTGCACCCAGACAGCCAATACCTATTGGCCTTTACATTCCGAAATGTGCAATTAACATACAGAAGACTGGCTCAAGGGTACTGTGAGTCCCCTAGCGTCTTTAATAGAGTTGTCAAAGCAGACTTGTCCAATTTCCAATGTGACAGCACCCTACTGCAATATGTCGATGACATACTGCTTTGCAGCCCCACAGAACAACAATGCAGAAAAGACACCATCTCCTTGCTCACCACCTTAGCACAAAGAGGATACAAAGTTGACAAACAAAAGTTACAATATTGCCAAAAAGAGGTACACTATCTAGGTCAGCTACTGTCAGCATCAGGCAGGCGAGTCACTCCAGGTCGAGTTGAGGCAATCAAAGGCACTTCTGAACCCCAAACTGTTAAAGACATGCAAAAATTCCTCGGCCTGGCGAACTATGTCCGTCAGTGGATCTTTGATTTCGCAACAATAACTGCCCCATTGCTGAAAGCAGTGAAAATGGGCAAAGACAGACACAACAAAATAGAATGGACACCTGAAATGAGAACAGCCTACACCCAGCTCAAAGATGAGATAACAAATGCACCAGTGTTAGGATCACCTGATTACACAAAAGAATTCTACCTATTCACCCACTGTGATGGTCTAGTCATGACTGCAGTACTCACCCAGAAATACCCCATGGGCCATAAGCCCATTGCCTACTTCAGCGGCATGCTGGACGCTGTCATGAAAGGTCATTACCCCTGCGAGCAGGCCCTTGCTGCCGCAGCGTTTGCTGTTGAGAAAAGCACCCCCATTGTAATGGGTTCCCCACTGACTATGTACACCGAACATGCTGTCTTTGCAATAATACAAAAGGCCAAGACAACCTTAACCACACAGAGAGTGTCAGGTTACGAAGTCATACTGTCATTGCCTTCTCTGAAAATTGTCAAATGCCACACAGTAAACCCTGCCACATTTTTTGCCCATCCCATTGCCACTCCAGATGATGACCCCCATGATTGTGCCACATATTCACCAGATGAGTCAGGAGCAGCAAAAGAGGACCCCTTGCCAAACAGTACTGTATATTTTGTTGATGGCTCCTCTACCATTGATCAAGAAACAGGAGTCAGGTACACAGGAGCTGCAGTAGTTAGAGCACAGCAAAATGATTCCTCTGACTCCCTAGACATTGCACAGCAGCTTACATTACCATCACATTATTCAGCCCAGGCAGCTGAATTAGTAGCACTGATAGCTGCCTTAAACATTGGAGCTGATGACCGCATTACAATTTACTCCGATTCTGCATACGTCACCACAACAACACACTCCAGCATCCTTCGCTGGAAAAGGCGTGGCTTCCTTAAATCAGATGGTACACCTGTCATTCACAAAAAGTTACTAGAGGAACTTATTGAGGCCCTTACACTACCAGCTGAAGTAGCCGTAGTCAAATGCGCAGCGCACACCAATGGCCAAGATTTTGTCTCCAGAGGTAACGCCCTGGCAGATTGGGCAGCTAAGGCTGCAGCCAGAGGCCCCCAGTAACAGGCCCCCTCCCCAAACGACACCAGAAGTTCCATTTGCCCCCATCTTACTTTCCCAAACAGTACCTCCAACAGAGCATGACAACAGCAATGAAGGTACTTCAAAAACACCATCCCAATTACCAACCCCATTTGACATTGACACAACACAGCAATATGATCACACTGCACAATTACACCTCAGAGAAATGCAAGAAAGTGCACCAGATCAAGAGAAAGAGTTATGGAAGAAGAGGGGAGTACAACAGGACTCCGCCGACTTCATTTACAGACAGACAATAACAGGGAAACCTGTGATGCCACAGGCTTTATTGCAAGTGGCGTTGGACCAACTCCACCTTCCTACGCATGTCACCCGAGATAACATGTCCACCACTCTGCAGACAGACTGGTTCATTCCCAACGCCCATGAACAGATACAGCTTTTTGTTAATAAATGTCTCATTTGTCAACAATATTCCCCAAACCCGACTCTCAAAACTGTTGCTTCCACAATTCCTAGACCATCAGGCCCCTTCAAAGAGCTACACATTGACTATGTCGACATGATTGATCGTTGCCAAAATTACCGCTATCTCATTGTAGTAGTGTGTCCATTTTCACGCTGGATCGAAGCTGGACCCTGCGTCCACTGCGATGCCAAAGCAGCAGCCACATTCCTACTCCGTGATGTCATTACTCGCTGGGGCATCCCGGACGCCATCCGGTCCGATAACGGAAGTCATTTTTCAAACGCCATCTTTTCCTCCCTGACCACGATGCTAGGCATTAAACACAAACTGACATCAGCCTATCACCCACAAAGCAACGGCATTTGTGAGCGCCTCAACGGCTTGCTCAAAAATAAAATAAGCAAAATAAGTGCCACAATAGGAAAGAAATGGCTTTATTGCCTACCCATAGCACTCTTTGCACTAAGAAACTCCCCAAGTTCGGATCACCACCTCACGCCCCATCAGCTTGTCACTGGACGATCCATAAATGTAACAGTTCCGTCCACACGCCCTAAAACAGATAGTGAATCATCCTCTGAGATAGTTAGGGCTGAGCTCTACCAATATCTGTGTCAACTAACCAGCGCAGCGCAGTTCCTTTCTACCCAGGTATCCAAGAGGAAAGAAAAGGGCCCCACCGATCCTGAGCTCCCACCAATCCGTCCCGGGACGCTGATCTTTGTCCGGAAAACGTCAGACCTTGGAAGGACCCCAAGTTCGAAGGCCCCTTCCAGGTGATAGACTCATCACCAACTGCAGTACGAATCGCTGAAAGAAAAGCATGGATCCATCGCAGCCACGTCCGTTTGGACCCCGCACCACCACCTCAGCCAATGGACTAGAGGAGGGAAGAGACATACCAATGGTGCCGCTCCATGGAGACAGCGGGTTTCCATCCTCCTCTGATGAAGAAGACGATGACACTCATGTGTTCATTGATGAAGACCATAATGGCAATGCTAAGATATGTATTGTTACTCTTCTAACATCCTGTATTATTGCTACAGTGGCGCTGGCCACCTTCAACTGGTATATGTTTTACCTTACAACAATTAGGCTGTACTATCCTGCAAATACTACCACGCCTTTTACAGCACAACCCCGTGTACCAGCAGTCACATATGCTCGCCCACAGTTGTCACACCACACCGAAGGGCCAATACTCCCTGATTGTACCACTGACAGCACACCCACTAGTACACCTCCCACTTCCCCAACTGCTAGCCCGGATGATGATGTCCTGGATATAACAATGGGTCCCATAGTGCCCCGCCGTCCCAACTCCCGCAACACCCGCAGATTCAGAAGGGGTAGGCCAAGGTATTGGAGGACCCGCAGACCAAGCAAAAAACCTGAGGTCAAACAAGAGTGGGCCACAGCTCCTACAAAACACACTGGTTCACATTGCACACCACTATCCCATGCCCGATTTCCATTCCACACGTCCTGACCACTTAGCTGAGGACCATGGAGCCCATAATGCCCTGTTAGACAACATGTGGTACCGACACATGACCGAAATAGGAAGAAAGGTAACAAAAGAGTCGTGCTACGTGTGCTCCCATATTCCTCATGCAGTAGGAGCAGACAAAATGATTTTTCCCCAAGAAATACCACCACCAACTGCCCAATGTCTCCTCCATTTGTTTCTCTGCCGCATACAGGGACTGATCCAGCTTTTGTCAGCAGAACTAGACGCTGTGTTTGTAAACACCACAGCGTGGGATTATAAGTACATCTCACATAAGGTTGTGACTGACGCACGAGAATTCCAGAGGGAGTTGGAACACGATTACACGGCTGAAACACCTATGATAATGATACAGGGTTATGAGGATTTCTTCAAGGAAGTTGGGTATTTCCTCTTTACCACACCCTCACCAATATGCCAAGCAAAAGAGAGCAGGCAAATTCTCAACGACACTTCACGCAGGACCCAATACCCCTGTGATCTTAGAACTACACTACAGGTTCAGGCCAATATTTATTTCAAAAGTAGATGGCATGGTCCACACAACCTCTCCTGCAAGGCCGCCTCCCTAGGAGCCCCATTCGTAGATACAGACCATCACCACGATATTGATTGGGATGTTGAGACTCAGTGCAAGCAGGTGTGGGCACAGGAAACTAGGAGATACACCTTTGGCACAGACACAGCATACAAATGGAAACAGGCATACAAGCTAAAACATCCTCTTCTTTGCTTCCTAGGTAACGGTACTCGTCCTGTGGGTCGCAACACCAACTGTAACCACACTATCTTTAATTTGGACCTCCAAGACGGCAGCTCCGGCCTCATGGACATCTTTTGGGCATGCGGAGAACGCCTCTATCTCTAATTGCCTCCTCAATGGAACGGCCTATGCACCATGGTCACTGTGCACGAGCTGCATCTCGTTGTCCCGGCATCCAACATTTCCCAAGTGCTTGATCACCTCATGACAGGTGATGTCACCCTGCTCCACCGGCACCGAAGGAGTGCTCAATATTTTGCTAACGACGCCTTTAGCGAAGTTCCTGATGAATTTCGCCTGTTCAATGGCACCCAGGAATTCTTTGGGGGCCTGTGGCCCATCTGGCAAACATCAGCTAATGCCCGATGGCTGCAGGTCACACGCTACGAACTAATGACTCTGATAAATAACACCCGAGATGGGTTCAACGCAATCCAGGAAGAGTTACGACCTTTAAGGCTTATGGTTCTAGAGCATAGATATGTTCTAGATCAGCTCACAGCTATGCAGGGTGGAGTCTGCGCCACAATAGGGAAGTCGTCCTGCTGTACTTTCATACCATCGAATGATGCCGCTAACAGGTCGCTCGCTAAGGCCATTGAGGACCTGGACAATCTGGGAAAAAAGATGCGTGACGAGGGAGGTGCTGATGCAGACGATATTTCTAATTGGTTCAACTTGGACTGGATGCCTTCATGGCTGTCTGCTATCTTGAAAATTGTGCTACCTATTTGTTGTGTGGTAATGTTAGTGTGTTGCGGTGCACAGGTGATAATCAGATGTGTCAACAGGTGTAGCACCAAAGCGGTAGGGATGAATTACGCTAACACAGGAATTCATCAGAATGCACATTATCAGGTCATGGACCGCGTTCCTGGGGATGGGAATGGGCTGACCCACGTACAACTCACAGAACTAGCTGCCCCTGACGCTTCTCCCAACACACCCACAGCTCCACCAGTTCCGCCACATAGATACACCTTGAGGGAAGAGCATGACACTAACGAGTATGACCAGTTAGTTGGCAATGATGGTGGAGAATATGTTACCATAACACCAGAAATGCCACCCCAGGCTGCGTACGTGTACGTTAATGACCCACTCAGCATGCACCAGACACCAGAGGGTCCAGCAAAGTATTATATCAGAGATGTGTTCAACAATGAACAAGAGGAGGGATATGTAGTAGGGTCCCGTTCTACCATCTAGTGAGAGACCCCATGTCTCATTCTGCACTACCCACCAAACATGACACTCCCAGATAGGCCCCACCAGTCAGGCCCTGATAGATGTCCTAAGTTGTCCACTTTCCTTCATCCTCTTAGCACATGCCACAGAGGCCCAAGCCCACCTTCTTAGATACCCACCTATAGGCCCAAGCATACCACCCTAGATACATACATATAGGCCCAAAAAGCCCAGTGCCTCTTGCTATTATTTTTTTAATCAAACAGATCTCGTAGGCTTCACTGATCTGACAGCAGAGACCTGTGCCATCCACCGCGACACTAGCCCCCTTGGAATTTCTATACCTAGGCCAATGCCCTGAACTCTTCAAACCACTGCCTAGTTGCATGGTGAGGGTTCCCGATCGATCGTTATCCTGACTGGGCCTAGAACTTCTACTCCCAAGGTGGTAATGCTCTTTTCTAATTACTAGCCTATTGGCTTTGTCAGCCTCTTTAATTTAGCTCATCCAAACCCAAGCCATTGCATTTGTTTTAGTTTAAATTATGTAGTCTTGGATGGTTTTGTTTTCTCATGTAAAATTAGCCTTCTAGGCGCCTGCCTATTCATCTTTTCTAAATTCAGGGTTGCCCTTTAGGCAGCTGTGCATTAAATAATATCTACATATATTTTTGCTCCATGTTGAACAACTGATTTATAACATTGTCGATGCTTTCATCCTGCTCATGTGTTGATGGGCAGCTTCAAATTAACGATTTTCTGTGTTATTGAATTGCTTAATAAAGTGCCACTGTATTTCACACCGTTGTTCCTTCCTTTCAAGTGAACGAGCAGAGTGCGGGTCAGGCTCTCGGGAGCCGGTAAGCAGAAGGGTGTGGCCACCCATAATTACCCTCAAACAATAGTGTACGCGAATATATTGGAATATTGCATACTGAAATAGTGTACAGTGCAGTGGGATACAGTGCAGTGTGGTAAAGTGAAGTGGTTAAAGTGGAATTGCATAGACGGGAGTGGGGTAGACTGGAGTAACATACAGTGGAGTTGCATACAGTTGAATGGTGTACAGTGGACTTGTGTAGAGTGCATTGTAGTACAGTGTAGTGCTGTAAAGTCAAGTAAAGTGGAGTGGCATATATCGAGGTGGCACCGAGAGGAATAGCGTACACTGGGGTGGGGTAGAGTGTAATCGGTTTAGTGCAGCGGCTTATAGTGGAGTACTATAGAGTGGAGTGCCATAAAGTGGAGTAGCATACAGTTGAGTAGTTTTGATTGGAATAATGTTGAGTGTAGTGGCTTTAAGTCTTGAGATGTACAGTGGAGTGGCATAAAGTGTAGTAGAGTAGAGTACAGTGCCATACAGTGGAATAGGGTTGACTGTAGAAGCGTAGAGTGTAGTCATGTACAGCGGAGTGGCGTTTAGTGGAGTGGGGCAGAATGTAGTGTTGTAAAGTGCAGTGACATATACTGGTGTTGAGTACAATGGAAGGCCGTAGAGTTGAGTGGCGTATAGTCGGGTGCTTGGACATAATATTGGATTAAAAATATTGAGTTGCAAAAATATTGTACAAAAAATATTATGGTACAAATATATTGTGATGCAGGAATATCATTGCCAAGAATATCGATTTTTCAGATAAGTAATATAGGGGCCTATTACGATGGCGGGCGAATGGCCGCCGCCGGTGGCAACCGCCGGCCCGGCGGCGGTCATCCGCCCGCGATCGCAACACTAAAAACCTCCAGTCCCGTTAGCATGGCGGTGACGACCACAGCGGTGCGATTTTCCGCCCGCAACTTTTCCGCCGGTAGCAGTCCGCACGCTTGCCTGGCGGGCGGAGCTGGACCGCTAAAATGGGGCCTGTGCCATCCTAATGACCCCCATAGTTTGCAAAAATATCGTCAATAATATAGTTGTAAAAAATATATATTTTTAAATTATCATTATGTGTGTTCATTCATATATTAATTTAATGTGCTATTATTGTTTGTATCATTTTTAATAATATTTTTAAATATAGTTTGCAATTTTAAGTAATTTCTAAGTGCTAAAAGTAATTTATTTTCTTGAAGTGGGTTGCTAGGTAGGCAGGGGTGTAGGTGGGAAGTTAATTAATTACAATTAATAATAATTATTTATAAATTTATTATTAATGATTTAATTTAATATTAATTATGGAAATTGTGTAATTATTGTATTTTTTAAGTTATGTCTTAGGTGCAGGATGCTGGGTTTGTAGGGGTATAGAGTGGGAAGTTAATTAAGTAATAATTAGTTAAAAAATTTATTATTAATGTTTGATTAATTAATGCATTGATAATTAAATATGTAAATTGTCGAATAGTTGTATTTTTAAAAATATATATTAGGTGCGGGCTGGTGGGTTTGTAGGGGTATGAGGTGGGAAGTTAATTAAATAATAATTTATTTAAATGAAATGAAAGGATACTCATATAGTGCACTGCTACTCCAAGGAGTGTCCTGACGCTTTGCACCTTGCTGTCAGCTGTTCAATGTGATCTACACAGTTATACCTGATTCAATATAAACTGAGAGGTGGATGTAGTTGTCCGTAGCTCAAGAGGCAATTTGTCCATACTAGCGGCCCTAAAAATGAGAAGTACTTGCCTCCAGGGCCGGCGCTAGGCATGGGCAGCGTGGGCAGCTGCCCAGGGCCTCGCACTCAGCCCACCAGCATGGGGCCCCGAACCGATCGTGTGCCCTGTTGTTTCCCTGTCTCCATGTAATTAGGGTCCATGGGAGGGATCCCCTCCCTGGGCCTCAGGGATGGTGTCTGGAGGCCTGGGGGGGGGGGAGGGAGGAGGGAGAAGCTTCCCCTTGTTCCACTTGCAAGGAGACCCATTCAGAGACACTGCAGGAGGCCCATTGTACAGGATTTTAGCGCCCCCACAGTGTTAACTTTCAGCCCACAAGCAATTCTTACACCTATCAGGCTGAAGGTGTGAGAATTGCTTGTGGGCTGAAAGTTAAAACTGTGGGGCCGCTAAAATCCTGTACAATGGGCCTCCCGCAGTGTCTCTGAATGGGTCTCCTTGCAAGGGGTCACTTACGTAAATTAGAGGGGCCTCGCGAATTCCCTTAAATAAATTAGAGGGGCCTCGCGCATTCCATTTTGACCCAGGGCCTCGCAAATAATAGGACCGGCCCTGCTTGCCTCGACCCTAGACCACCGGATCCTAGGAGTTTGTCTAAGAAGATATTGGCTGATTGAAGGCACATAGAAGGAGCATAGAAACTGATTCTTGTCCTGAGATACCCTGCGCCAGTCTGATAGAAGGCTCTGTGCACCAGGACAAGGGTCTTGAAGAGAATCCTCTTTTTAAGAGGGAGCCACTGCCATGCCCGCAGATGAGGAGATATGTGTGGTTTCAGAGGCAATCCCAACACAGTAAGGGCTGCTGCATTTTGGACCACCAGCAAATTATTAACCAGCCAATCAGGGAGACCCAAATACAAAGCTTTACCGTAGTCTAGCCTTGATGTTTACCAATTAATAATTAATATTATAATTAATTATTGAATTGATTAATACATATGTACATTGTGTAATAATTATAATTTTTAAGTTATATATTTTGTGTGGGCTGTTGGGTTTGTAGGGGGTAGGGTGGGAAGTTTTTAAGTAATGATTAATTAATAACTAATATATTATTAATTATTTAGTTGATTAATAAATCTGTAAATTGTGTAATAATTGAATTTCTTATGTTTTCAATAGTATCATTATTTTTAATATCCTTTTCAACAATATAGTTGTAAGAAATATTGTGTTTTAATTTAATACATTAGGCATGGGCTGTTCAGTTTATTGGCGTATGAGGGGACGTTTCTTAAGCAAGGATGAATTAATATCTAATTATTATTTTATTATTAATTATGTAATTGCTTAATACATATGTAGATTGTGTAATAATTGTATTTTGTAAGTTATATTTTAAGTTTGGGCTACTGAGTTTATAGGGGTACAGGGTGGGAAGTTAATTCATAGTTAATTAATTAAATATTAAAATATGAAATACTATTTAATTGATTTTTAAGAATGTTAATTGTGTTACATTTATTTATTTTAATTATATTTTAAGTGTGGGCTGGTAGGCTTGTGGGGGTATAGTATGGTAATTTATTGAAGTAATAAATAAATATATATTTTTTAATTGATTATTAATTAATATTTTGTTTACTAATCATGTTGTTTTTTTATATGTATAAAATATCTTTAGTTAATTAATACATTTCAAGAGTTTTAAATTTGTTTTAAATTAATAGGATTATGTTTCATATATGTTTTTTAAAACAAATATTTCTTTATTGGCATTTATCAGCGATGTCATTATAAAGGATTCAATCAAGCAATCATAACAAAATACATTGAAGCCAGTGATACAAAAAGCTGCTTGAAAGCCATATAACCTTTGATTTACACCTTAATCCCTTCACCCACCCTCCCCTTGAAGCTTCCATGTGGAGAACAAGTCTCAGCTCATGTATAATGTACACGTATTTCACATTGGATCGATATGGTTGGAAGACATGTATCCATATTATTGAACGGGGTGAGGTGTCTCAGGTCTGCTCCCTCCAGCCCACCCCTTTACCCCGCTTCAGTTAGCTGTTTAGACGTAGGTTCAGCGGGCTCCATCAATGCCTGTAACATTCCTCACCATGCAAGCAGAACATCAGGTAATTTATCGTCTTTCCTTGTCTTTTTCATATGCTCCTCTTCCACACTCGCCCATTCCCGCAGGTCCCTCTCCCATAATTCCCTCGGGGGCATGCGACCCATCCAGTGGATCGCTATATGTCTTTTTGCTGCCGTGAGTCCCAGCACTGTAAATCGTTTGCTTAGTTTTCACTTCTGGTCCACTTATTAATTTTAAGCAGACCTCCCATCCTGTTGCCAAAACCTTTCCCCAATATGCAGCCACAGTGCCAGACCATATGTAGGAAATCAGCCTCTCCATCCTCATATCTCGGAACGCAGGGATCTCGTGATGGCTATATAGTGTGCAGTCATCTGAGGTATAGGTAGGTCATGTGTACAATATTATAATGGATCTGTTTAAATCTGGAGTTCACCGACACCCTTCAAACGGCTGCATGTATTTTGGACCAATCCTTTGGGAAAAGGGCTCATCACTAAGGGATTGCCACGTCTCCTCTATTTGCAGCGGTTTGACTCACCTATCTGTGCGCAGTGCTCGGTAAAGGTGCACTATTAGTCTGTTGTCCCCAGCCATTGACAACATGGTGGCAAGAGTGTGAGTGGTGTCAGGAGCCTCCAGAAACAATGGCCACAACTGGCGCGCTGTGTGGGCGCAAACTTAGGGCCCAATTATGATGGCGTATGGAAAAGCTCCTCCGACTACCATGGTATTGGGAAAAATCCCCCGCATGAGCCGCAGCATTTCCGACAGCCAAATTAAGATGCAATGTATGCAAAATCATACCGCGACGGAGGGATGTCACAAAAGACCGTCCACCACGGTCGGAAAAGCTGCAAATCCGACCGCGGCGGATGGGGAAAGCTGTTCAACGGCTTGAAAAGGCGCACCTGCCGCGGCATGACCGCACAGCAAATTACGATGAGAATGCGGAGCTGGCGGACCGAGCACTGCGTCAGACCGCCGCGCACGCACATAGGCCAAATGAGTGGCGGACGGAACCAACTTCACAACTATGCCAGAAGTGTGCCTGTACTCCCTGCTGCCCTCAATCACAACACACATGCCGCAATGATACACCCCAACTTGCTCCTGGTAAGGAAAGCCATGCGCAGCATGGAAGAGACAACTGGAGGTCATCACTCATGTGGACACACCCACATACCACAGTATAAAACCAACCCCTTCCTGGACCAGCATCCTTTGCACACCACAAGCCGAGACAGAGAGACAGGACACCATTGACTCACACTGCACAACATCACACACACCTATCTCCACACAACACCACTTTCACCCACACACCTCACACACTTCATATATCTCCACCACTACCTTGCACCCTGCACCCCTCATTCATTTGCACCATGCCCCCAAGACAATGCCCAAATCCACCGACTCAGAGTTGAAAGTGATGGCAGATGAGACAATCAGGGTAGAACCACATTTGTCTGGGCACCTGGTCCAGCACACCCTACTTGCGCACAAGAATTAGATGTGGGCAAGGATCCACAGCAAAGTCAATGCCGCAGGGACCACCCTACATACTGTGCATGACATCAGGAAATGGTGGGGCGACCTCAAGGGCCGGGTCAAGCATTGGGCCCAGAGGAACCACGTCCCGGCCCAGAGAACTGATGGTGGCCCTCCCATTCCACCACAAACCTACACCGAATGGGAGGAGAAGGTGCTTGCCATATTGCATCCAGAGAGTCTCACAGGAATCGAAGGGGAGTGGAGTCTGGTAAGTACTAACAAATGTCTCCCATCACACTGCAATGTACTGTTGTGCACAACAAGTGAGCCTCAATCGCCAGCCCACATCAACCTCATGTGGAATGCATGCTTTCAATATGAATGGATCACAAAGCGAGCATTTCCTTAAGCAGCCGCACCTCACAAGTAGGTAGTCAGCTCATGCACCCTGGCCTCACTCCCCAACAGCATGGCCCACCCTCCCCACCCCAAAGCCATGTGTCAGCTAACTCCATCGACAGTGCCTCCTAACTGGTAGGTAGCCATCTCACTGGGGAGGGGGTTGTTGAGCCCTGACAGCAAGACCACAACTCCCACATGGCCCTCTGTCTTCCCTCACAGACAGCATGGAGCCAAATGACCCCCACATCCCGCACTTGGTAGCCAACCGTGAAACCCCCATAAGTTGTATACAGTGCACATACAGCCAATACCATCGAGAGGCCACATGATTCACAGTGTCAGTGATGAAGTCACATGTAACTGCAAAGCAAAATACAAGAAAGCCATCACAAAAAGCCAATGTGCAAGTCCCATTGCCTCAAAGCAGAAAGACTCAGGTCAACACAACACATGCATGGAAACCCTGTCAAACCTCACAAACCTCAGGAGGCAAGTACAAAAAGCATAACACAAATCATGAAGTTGCAGCATAGTAGTCAGATACTCATTGAGAAGACACAAATGTCCAAGCATAAACTGAATAGGATGAGCAACAAGTTGGTACCAGAGGACATGTCCTTGGAAATACAATATCTGTACATATGAGTTTGTTACTTCAGCCATGACACATAGCCAATGAGCAATGTATGTACCTCCACATCACGTTCGACTGCTGACAAGCTGTTATGAATGCATAGTAATGCCAAGCTAAAGAGTAAGGCCATCTCAAATGAAATGTGCAAAACATGAACATCAAAGTTGTGCTGTGTACTGAACATGCTGACAATGTAACCTCTCTGCAACAGGTGAGTCACCAGCAACAGTAGGCGCCCGTGCCATGGGCGAGCCCAGCCAGTCTCCCCCAGGAAGCTGAACCCTCGAATGCAGACTCCCTGGTATTTTCGGATGAGGAGGACCGACCTGGCCCCTCCGGCATGCCCAGGACAGCCCAGTCTCTGGCCCTCACTGTCCCCACCACCACCACCACGACTCCCACAACAGCTGCACTGCCAACGCAGACCCCTGCAGCAACGACCTGTCTGGCAGCCACCTCCACCATCACCAACGCTGCCTCCAACACTGTCCCTTTGCTAGCAGTTGCGAATACCACCAGGCAGACCGGGGATGCTGGGAACAGTGTGCTGCTATAGCGCCTGGCACCGCCAATGGTCCGTGGCAGCATAGCAGGTGTGAGGCCAACTGGGGCTCAGCCACAGGAGGACAATGGGACTACGGCCCTGGACATCGTGCTAACTGTCCTTGGTGCATACCAGCAGAACCAGGGACAGATGGGCCAGGGCCATGAAGAACTGCGGGAACTCCGCCGGCTGCAGAGCTCCATGGACACTCACTTGGGACAACATGTGGAGTACATGGGCCAGTTTGTGGGTGTCCTGAGGGACATGCATGCGGCTCAAATCGCTGCCAACCCCCCGTGGCCAGCTGGATGATAGTCACACCACCACAGCAGTGGCCACAGGGAGGGGTGAGTCACACCACGCCGAATCCTCAGACACCTCTGAGCATGCAGCAGGTTCCCCCGGCCAAACGGCAGAGGGGGCGTCCGAAAAGAGCCCGTGAGGATCACGTGGCACAGCACCGTGCCGGATCAGTTCTCGGAGCAACCGCTGATATCACCACTGTAACACCGAGCATTGACTTTTGTTGTAAATACCAAACCACATTGCCACAAGGATGGGAGTGTTCGGTTGGACTTTGGAACTCTACTATTGTGTGTTCTACCCTAACTATCTGTGTACCATCACTTTCTACTTCACCCCTCACCTGTCACACATCGCAAAATAAACACAACTCACAACAGTATGCCTTTGTGTCAAGAGTATTATCATCACAGTAAGTAGCATGTTGACTCACATTGCAATGTATCTGAATATGAAAAAGCGAAAATCCATTGAGAGAGTGGAGGAACCCGGAAAGACCCAAGGAAACAACAGTGCGTTGCCATATTATGCAATAACCGCAAAAGCACACTACGAGGCAACACTGTACAATATGCATTACAGACAACACCGGCAAACACCATCAACATGGACAGCAGGGTGACTGGAGCACACGACTGCACCTCCCAACACAGTTTAGCCCTTAGCATCCTGGTGAATGCAGTTCAGTTGAAAAGCTTACTCCTGTTACCGTTGTCGCGTGTCACCAAGGTTGGTGCAGGTCAGTGCTGTGAATCTCTAGACACATGTGTGTCGCGTTATCCTCCCACATCAGTAGGGGTAAGATACATTGTGACCGGTGTCTGCTGAGGAAGCTGCCACAATCTACTCGGGTCTCTGTACCTCTCCCTGCCCAACTCAGGTGAAACACCTCAGTCACATGACAAGTAAGCATCATGACTGAACTACATTTACCAGAAGGCCGAGGGGTGAACTGTGCTGGGAGATGAAGCAGTGTGCTCCCATCCCCTAAGAACATCATCATGGACATGACGGAAGTTGTCACAGATCACACAGAGCAGAACAATGAAATCCTTAGCAGTGTGCCCACAAGAGCCAGCATCACAACACATCCTGTCATGTGGACGATGGTGACATTGTCGCATTCACACACTCAAGTACTGTTGCCCAGGGATTTTCAAGTGACATGTACGATCTATGCATGTTTACCCACATGTACACCAGTCCCTGACAACATACCCAAGCTACATCTGTTTTACAACCGAAGTTGTCTTCTCCTAAATGGGCACAAGTGCTGCGGTCACAGAGCAGGCATCGCGTATATAGGAACTGTTGCACGCCGTGTTCCGTGCTGTAGCAATGTTATCCTTACTCTCCCATTTGTGATTGTGAATAGTCATTTTGGCCTCACATTCCCACAGCGAAAACGGACTTCAATAAGTGTGCAGGCACAGTGGGCATCTGTTTCAACAAGTAGTCGCTCCCATATCAGCCCTGAGACCTTCAAATTCCAGGTGCCTTGACCGTCCTGCGCGATTCAGTCACTGCTGAACACAGAACTCCCACTTTTTCCGGGGGACTGACACCAAAATCATCGAAAGCCTCTGATACTGAAGGCCGTTGCACACTTTTTAGGACTTGTGGGCTCTGGCCTTGTCCCTTCGTTTCATGCTATTTCTGGAGTACTACCGGGTGTCATTCATCCAATTTACATACTGCAAGTAGCGGTTCTCAGATCACTACTTGTGGCTGTACAGCTGAGCGCTGGTTCTAGGAGTGCTCTCATGCCATGTCTGCCCGTCCTGTGGTCCATGCGAACCCGGGTCAGTTGCAACTGTACCGTGACCGCATGCAGCTTCTCATTGGATGTGTCCCATTAGCTGTGCTACGCATCAGTTATAGGCTAACCTTCCGCTATGCCTATTTCACCTGCGTGCAACCTGTGTTCTACTGCCAAAGATGCCCCTTTCAGTGGTCCATGGATGTCTGCCTCTCCAACACATCCCTTGCTGCCCTGGATCATGAGCTGTGGGTGAGTCCTTTGCTGGTCCACGATCAGGACTGCTCCGGTGATACACGTTTGTGGGATGCCTTTCAATGTGTCACAAAAAGAAGCAACAATATGTCAACTGGTATCATTAAGGGAGTCAATTAAACAAGTATGTGCAACACATTACAAGGAAAGAAAAAGGAGACTCATGATACGTTTTTGAAATGTGCACATGGCATCATATAATTAAGGTAAAAATAAATAAAACGGTACAGTTGTAGCAGCACTGTAGGCATAGAATGCATAGGCAGCCCGAATTGGACTTGGTGCACAAAAGTGCTCGTGACACATAAAAGTGGCGACGCAAGTGACAATGTGAAATCAGCGAAAGGTGACAAAATGTGAAATATGTACAGAGGACTTTGTGGTTCAGCAGGAACGATTTACAATGATTGGATAGGTAATGATTGAGTGATTTAATTGAACCACAAGAGGTTTTGCGCCGTAAGTTGCACTGAGGGGTCGACGACGTTTCGATCCTAGAGATTCAGGATCATCTTCAGGCCCGGATTGCCGAATGGGCAGTGCTGAGGGTCAGGCTGGGTAGAACGAACTGTGTAGAGGGGGGGTCCAGAAGTGGCGCAGCGGACAACGTCTGCGTGAGGGCAGGCCGGAGGCTGAAAGGGACACGGTCCAGTCTCCACGGTATAACGAAAAGAATCAATCGAGATGGGATGGCAGTAGATGGGCGGCAGCGTGTTGAGAGGAGGCTCCGAGTAATTCAGGAATCCCTTTGGGAGGAAGAACCATTGCCACAGGGTCGGAGCTTCGAACCTCTGGGCTGGAACGCAGTAATTGATGATCGGCGTGAAGGGCAAGGGATCTGGAGGCGTGTGACTCAGGGGCCTCTGCGTGGCCAAAAACTGGTGCGGGAAGGGAAGGATCGGTTGGTCTAGAGTGGATCAGCCGGGGAGGAGGACGCTCCGATCAGCGTTGAACCGCCACAGTCGTGTGTCAGACAGGTTGACAGCTGCGCCTGTGCGTTTGCGCAAATGCTCCTGTGCCATGCCTACATCGAACCTCTCCCAGGTTGCCATGGGATGCTCCTTTCATCCTCGTGGTGCAAGGAGCACATCTGTTCCTTCATACTGCTGGATTGGATGGCGGTCCTTTTTGCTGGAGATGATTTGGATCGTCTTTTGGAACTGATTGCCTTCGAAGCTGCCTGTGCCTTCTTGGATTCGTAACTACTTAACAGCAACAGGAACTGTTGGTGACTAATTCAATGTCCTTTTACCTTTTTCACGCCTTTTTACTAACAGGGATTGTCATTCAGCTCTCTGACTTTTGCCCTATCTGCATCTGCTGTGACTCTGCAGACCTCTGCGGTCTGATTCGCTTGGTACCACAGACCTGAGCAAGGGGAGCCTGTCATCCGACCGTCATGGACATTGTCGACTGGCATGAGCCCGGCTTCCCTCATGCAGCTGTAGCGCACGAAATTACATGACGTAGTCGCTTTGCAAGTACATTAGTATTTGTCTGTCACATGAGAAGTGTCTGCAGAGCTTGTTCTCTGCGCGGTCCAGGAGTACTGCCTTAACATTCTGTCCGTGGTTGGAGGACATTGTCCGTTGTCATCCTGCTCTGGTCCGGCCCTAGCACCCCCACTCAACAAGGTGTCACACCTGCTAGGGGACACGGGTGCCTTTTAGATGTCATGGGGAGGTGGGCTAGTTGCCCCACACTTGGAGAGTGATCCATCCAGTGATGGGAGCGACACAGCACATGTGATGTACATTTCACCATGTACTGGCTGAGTAATGTGTCTGGTGACAAAGCCCATAGACCTGGGACATCTCATACAACTCCTCCCAGCAAGGGGTGGGGGATGTATAGAGTCTAAATATCGAATTTTAAATATCAATATGACAAAATATCGAGTTTTAAATATCGAGTGGACAGAATATCGAGTTTTAAATATCGAGTGGACAGAATATCGACTGTCAAAAATATAGTGGTACAGAATATCGAAATGCAGGTAAGAAGTATCGATTGTCATAATATCGAAGTTAGTAATATTGTCAGTCATAATATCGTTGTTAAAAATATCGATTTTTTTTTAGTGTTGTAAATGTTAGTATATGTGTGAAAAGTATATATTATTTTTGTAATGTATGTTTGAATTTTTTTAAAGTAATGAATATTATGTTAAATTATTTTTGCTTATTTTAGTTCTGTAGCGGGGTGTGGGTTTATAGGGGAATAGAATGGGAAGTAATTTAATTATAATATATTAATTAAGAACTTTTTTGAATTAATTAATTATATGTTAATTAATTTGTGCGTAATTTTATTCTGTAGCGGGTTGTTGGTCTATAGGGGAATAGGGTGGGAAGTAATTTAATTTAAATTAATTAATTAATTAATATTTGTGTATTTAATAATGTATATTGTTAATTGAGTTAATTAATTAATTATTAATTAATTAATTATAAATGTATTAATAATAATTAATAATGTATTGGTAAGTATGTTAAATGTGTTAGAAAAGTTAATAATTAGTTATTAATTTGATATTAATTACTAATAATTACCTTGGTAATATGTTAATTGTGTACTTTTTTAGGAGTGGTTTCATTGTTGATAGGGGAGTAGGGTGGGAAGTAATTTAATTTTTATTAAAATGTTTAATATTTTTTATATATTATTTTTAAAGTTATGTTATAGTGTTAATTGTGTAAATTAATTTATATTTGATGGAAATTAATTTTATCGTTAATTGTTATTAGTTAATTAATTAATTGATAATTAATAATGTTAATTTATTAATTTTTTACAATATTGGTGGTGATGTTTATAAGGGAATATGGTGGGAGGTAAAACATTTTTTTAAATTAATTACTTGTTAATTAATGTTAATTATACTGCAGGAGTGGGAATACTAAATGAATCCCCTACGCTATCCAACACTTTCCCTACTGTTATACTTGGTGGAGTGGGAACAGTAAATTATTCCTACCCGCTATCCAACACTTTCCCGACTGTTGCACTCGCTGAGTGGGAATAGTAATTTTTACCCACCTGCTATCCAACACTTTCCCTACTGTTGCACTCGGTGGAGTGGAAATAGTAATTTTTACTCACCCGCTATCCAACAATTTCCCTACTGTTACACTCGTTGGAGTGGGAATAGTAATTTTTATCCTCCCACTATCCAACACTTTCCCTATTGTTGCACTCAATGGAGTGGGAATAGTCATTTTTACCCTCCCGCTATCCAACACTTTCCCTACTGTTGCACACACAGGAGTGGGAATAGTAAATTATTCCCACACGCTATCCAACACTTTCCCTACTGTTGCACTTGCTGGAGTGGGAATAGTAAATTTTACCCACCCGCTATCCAACAATTTCCCTAATGTTGCACTCACTGGATTGGGAATAGTAATTTTTACACTCCCGCTATCCAACGCTTTCCCGACTGTTACACTTGGTGGTGTGGGAATAGTACATTATTCCCATTCGCTATCCAACACTTTCCCTACTGTTGCACTCTCTGGAGTGGGAATAGTCATTTTTACCCACCCGCTATCCAACACTTTCCCTACTGTTGCACTCGCTGGAGTGGGAATAGTAATTTTTACCCACCCGCTATCCAACACTTTCCCTACTGTTACACTCGTTGGAGTGGGAATAGTAATTTTTACCCTCCCGCTATCCAACTTTTTCCCTACTGTTGCACTCACTGGAGTGGGAATAGTAATTTTACCTTCCCGCTATCCAATGCTTTCCCTACTGTTGCACTCACTGGAGTGGGAATGGTAAATTATTCCCACACGCTATCCAACACTTTCCCTACTGTTGCACTTGCTGGAGTGGGAATAGTAATTTTACACATCCGCTATCCAACACTTTCCCTACTGTTGCACTCACTGGAGTGGTAATAGTAATTTTTACACTCCCGCTATTCAACGCTTTCCCGATTGTTACACTTGGTGGTGTGGGAATAGTACGTTATTCCCATTCGCTATCAAACACTTTCCCTACTGTTGCACTCTCTGGAGTGGGAAAAGTAATTTTTACCCACCCGCTATCCAACACTTTCCCTACTGTTACACTCGCTGGAGTGGGAATAGTAATTTTTACCCACCCGCTACCCAACACTTTCCCTACTGTTACACTCGTTGGAGTGGGAATAGTAATTTATACCCTCCCGTTATCCAACACTTTCCCTACTGTTGCTCTCACTGGAGTGGGAATAGTTATTTTTACCTTCACGCTATCCAACGCTTTCACTACTGTTACACTTGTTGGAGTGGGAATAGTAATTTTATCCCCTACGCTATGCAATGTTTTCCCTACTGTTATAATTAATGTTGTGTGAAATATATATTTTTTTTTAAATAATAGTTTTAATAATGTAATTTATTATATAGAAAATTAATTTTAATATTTATATTACAGGTTTATCTAGATATATATGTAATTATAATTTAAATTATGTTTTTAACATTTTATAATTAAATTTAATAATTATTTATTAATATTAAGTTAATATATATATATATATATATATATATACAAAAAATTATGCATGTTTAATATTTTTTTACATTACATTTATTATTTATTAATTTTAACATTTTTTAAATAATTCTAACTATGTTTTATTCACTTATATTTATAATTTAATTAATTTTATATTATTTTTAAGACATTAAAAAAAATCGATATTTTTGTATAACTATATTTTTAACAACGATATTTTGGTTTCGATATTTTGGTACTTACCGTTAGGGAGATAGGAAGTCGATATTTTGACCATCGATATTTTGGCGACGATATTTTGATAGCTCAATATTTTGACTGACGATATTATGTCAGTGATCCAGGGGATATGCTCGTGGGTCTTCCTCCAGAGGGATAATTGATATGACATCTTGCTTCATGTGATATGGATGTGTCACAATGGAAACTGTATGTGTTCTCATGCATTCTCAACTTGTTGTGGCATGTATGTTGCATGTTTTGACACTGTAGTAAAAATGCACATTTCAAAGCATTTCTTGTCTTCAACTTATCGACTTGTGTACACACGCTTGCATACCTCTGAGTGAGTAGGAGAGCTAGTGAGGCACAATAGCAATTGGGTCCTGTGCTTATGGGTGCTTCTGGGTGTTCACTCCCTGCCTGACCAAGTTCTCTAATCCCGCGCATAGTCCTGTATGTGTACAAAATACCAGCAACAATTCTCAAGGTTTGTGAGACAACAGCAAGGCACACAGACACAGTCATAGTCGCTCATTGTTAACTTACACTCAACTTAAGTAGTTGACGATGAGGTGTTGATGCTGGTCAAGGCCTTCTTCCTCACCACTGTCATCGTCACTGGGCAAGTGTGGGTTGGGAGCGGGGGCTGCTGCTGTTCATCGTCGTCCAGAATCAGGGGGATCCTTCTGCGCAAGGCCAGGTTGTGAAGCATGCAGCAGGCGACTACCATCTGGCATACCTTCTGTGGTGAGTACATAAGTGCACCACCAGTCTTGCCCAGGCTAACCCTGGGCGTAGTTTGCGTACACGTAGTTGCGCTACGCGAGTACATTTTGAACTACACATAGCTATGCAAATTGCCTAGTGCAAGTGCGCGTAGCTGTGTACTTGACTGCACTGTACAATAATTACCAAAGGCATTTTGCACAGTGTAAGTTAAAATAAATATCTCTGTCTTTATATACTAAAAATACATATAGTCATTTCACAAAAGTGAAAACAATAAATGAACAAGCAGTGAGAAAGGTGATGATTTTGGGATCCTCCCTAACCTAGGGAGAGAATCAAGCAGATGCCTTGAAAACAAAAAGCACATCTTTTGAACGATTCGGTGGTGGTCCCATCCTCTTAGGACCACCCCAAGCACAGTTATTGGCAAAAATACAATCCCAACCAAAGGCCCTGCAAAGCATTATGGGACGAGATTAGCAGTGGGCAGTGAATATTATAGTATCCAATATCAAAAATAATTTACAAAGAGCTGCAGTTCCACTAGTCGTTACTAGATGACCCTCACGAGTCAAATGCAAAAGCTTCATGAAAGGGTTTCAATGCTTTTGCATTTGACTCGTGAGGGACATCTAGTAACGACTAGTGGAACTGCAGCTTGATGTATTAATAATTTCAATGCTTTTGCATTTGACTCGTGAGGGACATCTAGTAACGACTAGTTGAACTGCAGCTCTTTGTAGAATTATTTTGATATTGGACACTATAATATTCACTGCCCACTGCTAATCTCGTCCCATAATGCTTTGCAGGGCCTTTGGTTGGGATTGTATTTTTGCCCATAACTGTGCTTGGGGTGGTCCTAGGAGGAAGGGACCACCACTGAATCGTTCACATGATATGCTTTTTGTGTTCAAGGCATCTGCTTGGTCCTCCCCTAGGTTAGGGGGACCCCACAATCATCACCTCTCTCATTGCTTGATATTTTATTATTAAAATTCACTTTTGTGAATTGGTTATATGCTTTTAGCATAGAAAATTGCTTTATCAAAGCATTTGTAGGAGTTTGTTATACTGTTGCTAGCGTAGCGAAGTATTATGCCCAGGGTTAGTCCAGGCACCTAAATCTTGACCAAAAGTGCGCTCCACCACACGACGTGTTCCTCCCATGTGCATCATTGTATTGGACTTTCCCTGGTGTTGTTGGATACCGCAGTGTGGACAGCAACCATGGACGATTGGGATACCCACAGTCTCCTAGTTGTGAGACAAACAGGCAAACAGTGTGATCTGAATATGTGGGGAGAGCAGCATGTCACACATACATCACAGTCATTGACACAGCCCACTCACCAACAAGCCAGGCCCGCTCGAGGTGCAGATTGGAGATCAATTGGGGTATGGTGCTGTTCTGCCAGATGTGGGAGTCATGTGCCGACCCAGGATACTTTGCACACATGTGTGGGATGATCTGATCCACCTGGCATACCACTTGCACGTTGATGGAGTAGTAGTGTTTGCGGTTCCTATAGATGTGTTCACTTGCCTGTGGTGGAACGAGGGAAATGTGAATACCATCAATGACTACAAAACATTTGGAATGCCTTCCAGGTCATAGAACTCCCCCTTCACAGCTGCCAATTCATCCCTCCTCGGAAGTGGACATGTCTGTCCATGTAAAGCATCAATGCTGACAGGACAGTCACACAACACCATGCTGAACATGGGCTGTGACATCCCCTCGGCGCTTGCCACAGTGTACTGGAAAGACCCAGTGGTAAAGAAATGCAGTGCAGCCATGACCTTCACTGTAGCAGACAATGCAGCCGGATATATTCTTTTGGGCTTCAAATGGGGCTCCAACTGGGTGCATAGGTTTTGTAGTGTGCGGCGATCCAAATGGAATTCCCAGATGATTTCGATGTCCTCCATCGTCGCCAGGTCGGGGACAGGTCGAAAGATGGGTGGTCTCCTCCCACGTATGTCAGGGTACACACGCATGGGCTGAGTTGTAGATGAAATATGGTGCACAGCTTACCCAGAGACTAAAACAACCACAACATTGACAGGACTCATGGTCACGTGAAATGCACAAGTGACCTGCATTCAGACCTTGTTTTTCTTCACTCACTCGACATACTGACACTGCGACATCCAAAGAAGTCGATGTGTATGGCAGATAGTACACTGCTACATGAAGGATGAGCTGCCCTGTGGTTAGATGGCACAGCACCAGTGTTTCCCAGCATCAGTGCTGAGTTGCATGTTGCTGCTGCCACTGCACAGGCGCAAGCTTGAGTCCCACAATACACAACAACATTACGGGATGAGGGCAGTGAGTATCATCTGGACAACGCAATATGGATGTTCAGCACGGTGGACAGACACATGTGGACATTATGGGGTCAGTCCTGCGTGAGTGTGTGTGGAATTTGTGTGACAGACATTGCAATGTTCACCTGAATGAGGCACAAATGCACATGGATTGTGTATACATGCCCACATGGCTGACAATGACCGATGATGTTGGTCAGAGCTATGTTTGTTTGTTCCACATGTGCACTCCTATGACGTGTGTGGGAACATTTACAGGCAATGGCAGCTATGCACACTGCACGCCACACCAGTACATGTGTTGGGAGTGCTAGGGATTACAAGTATGTCAGATTTGCAGACAGTGGACACCTATGATGGTCTGCCTACGTTACTGGCCCTTCACAAGTCGACCCCTGGCCAAGAGACGCCAGTCAGATGTCAAGGGATTTACAAGCGATGTTCACAGGTTGGATGTTTCATTACACAACATTGATACAGTGCGAAAGACCTTTGTCCTTTTTGACTCCCTCCCTCATTTCAGTCCATGCTGGCAACGGGGCATGACTATGTATGTACTTTCACTCTCCTTTTCTTGGACATACCATGTGTGTGGTGATTTGACTCAAGGGTCACACTCTCTCATACCTTCACAGTGTAGTGACCAGCTGGTCACTGTTCTAGTTGTTCTGATGTACCAGCCACTCCCAGAGGGCTGGCTTACCCCCACCCCACAGCCACCCAGCACAGGCGTCATTGGACATGTGACCCTGCCAACAGACGGAGCTGGATGCACGTGCCCTGGGCCAGTTCTCCTATACAAGTACGGTGTCTGTGTGGTTATTTTATATGCATGGGGGCCTCGTGCCCCACAACATTACACATGGGGTGCACCAATCACTTCAGGCAAATGAGTTGTGATGTGTGATGAAATTCGCATGGCACCAATGCAAATGCAGTATGTGTTCGCATGCGCGGTAGCTGGCATCCGCAGCCATGACACGCATTGGCCCCAATTGGATGATGCAGGGTTGCGGTCGCAGCTTCCCACCCGCCACGGTGTGGCAACTACTATGCGAATGAGCCATCAGCCAATGGGGCCTTCGGCGTACATTTTTTGATATTGCGTTGTACGCGCTCTGCAACTGCGGGGCTCGGCAATGGCCCCAATTGCCTTCAGGGGCCCCGAGGGCCACTCATGGGGATTGGGTGGGACTCGCACTTTGCATTTGGCAGGTTGCCACATTCATCGTGGTGCCGCAACACTTGCTGGGAGTTGTAGTTGTTCAGGGGTTGCATGCGTGGAGATGTTTGGTACGTGCCTCTGCTGTTGGGCGCGGCAGCGTCTTGTCTGCTGGAGGTGCAGCAGGTAGTGCAGCGGGAAGGCCTGTTGTGCAGGATCCATGGTGACTCCGGTGGTTTAGATGGGTTCTGTATCGGCTCTTCCTGTCCGTTGTTGTGTTTCCACCATCCGCAACGTGGTGGTTTTTAGGCGGCGGTGGGAATGGCTGTTTGCCACATCGTAATCTGGTTGGCGGACGGAACGTGTTTCCACACGCCGGTCTTGCTCTGTTGGCTCCATCCGCCACCCTTGCGTACGCAAAAACGTGCGGAGCCTGAAAGACTGCGGCGGACGGTAAATGGCCTCTGTTGGACCATTGTAATTTGGTGGTCGCAATGTCCGCACCTGGGACGGGAAGATGAACATTTTCCGCCACTGCCACCAGTGCGGATGGGCTTCCGTCCATCATCGTAATGAGCCCCTTAGTATATTGGATAAATTGTCCTGGGCCCAAGGCAAATATTTCCATTGCTTCATGTAGTGTAACAAATCTACCCCCAGCCCCTGGTATAGGTTGGACAGCATCAGGCAGCCTCCCTCCTGCCATTTCGTAATGGGCATCAGCTGAGCTATTTGGTCAAAGGGACGTATAATCCAGATGTCCAAATCCGTCAAATAAGGCGCCCACTTTATTACTCTCTGGACTGTTTTTTACCAAAGTCTGGCCATCAGTCGGATCAAATGGGGAAAGGTATGAGGTAGGTGCCCACAGCACATCAAGAGTGACCTGAGCTGACATCCATTATGTGTGCCCGCCAAGAGGGACAAATCCCAATTAGGCTCACCATCCAGAAAGTACATCCCCGGTACCCGGCCAAAAACAGAAGTCCCCTTTTCCTCTGCTCACCCCATTCAAGGTTTTGATCCGGCCGCCCGAGGCCCAAGGGGTCCATCCAGTTCATAGCCTCCTGTTGAGTTTCGTAGAAAAGCACCTTTCTGGCATACTGCACTCAGAGCTTTGCTGGAAACAGCAGGCTATATTTGATGTTCTGATTCCTCATCCTTCGCTAGACCCCTAAGAAACTGTTACAAAGATCCTGGACCTTTCTCATATAGTCAGGATAAATTTGGATAGGTTTATATTAATAATGGGGAGGGCCACTCAGTCCACCCACCCCTGCTCCCCGGTCTCAGGGCCAGTGACAGTATATTGTACTATTTTGTTAGCCTGTGCTCCCCTTTGGGGTTTGTCTTTGACCATGACTAAATCGAATGTGTTCTGCACCGCTATACCTGAGGACTGCCATTTATGCCAGATGGATAGATCTTGAACCACAGGGTGCTCAGCCCCCTCCAATGGCTCGACAGCAGCAAAGTCTCCTGGGCAGTACAGCAGTACAGGCGGTTTCCACTGCGATTTCAGTTTTCATTGTACTGCAGACCCAATTTCTCAAATATTTTTTATTGTCTCTTCTGCATCCGCAAAGTGCAGCCCGTGCCTCCTTCATATGTGACCCTAATCAATGGGTCAAGCCCCCAATAGCTCATGAAGTGTCCGGTGGAGGAAGGGGGAAGGGGAAAGCCCCGAGACATCCAGGCAGCATGGGCCAAATGAGTCAGGTGCAGAATATTAGTTACCCAGTTGCCCCCCATCTCAGCACAACCCAGAGGCAACTGCAACAAATCCAGGGGCTATCTCAGGCGCCCTCCCTCTCAGTCTTTCAGTGCCAGGCTGAAGCTGCCGGAGAGACGTGGCTCCACCCTGTAGTCCCCCAGTGCTATTCTTCAGGGGCCTGGAGTACACCGCTTACCCCCAGTCTTGCCCGCATACACCCAGCCCAATGCAGACCACAGTTTCAGCCCCCGGGGCCCTCAGCAGTCATGGGCGCACTGCCGCAAAAGGATAATCCCCTCCCACTCACCAGGGGGAGGCCCAGGGTCTACTCTCCAGTAAGTATCAATATCTGTAGGCAGCCGGGTAGCCTTGGGCTGCAGAAAACAGTGCTGGGCCCCTCCTCCAGCTGTCTTCTATGTCAGCTTAGACCTCCAGGCAATCTCGTCCCCTTCCACACATGGTTGCTCTTCAACACCGGGACCCCAACACAGGCCTGGCCACCTCTGCTCAGTCTCGCACCCCTGCGGAAGCCCCCAACGATCTTTGCAGCCTGGGGGCTCAACTCCAGTCCAGGTGTGGAGCTGCCATTGTGGGAAGGTTGCAGCAGTCAGCTTCACACCTTAGCAGCCCATGATTCTTCTCTGCAGGGAAGCGGAGCTCTTCCACTCACCAGGGATAGGTCCACGGTCCACTCTCCTGGTATATCAACAGCCGTAGGTAGCTGGGCCGGCACAGGCCGCAGCAAACGACATAGGGCCTTCTCTCTGTCTTCTTCTATGCCGGTTCAGGCCTCTGGACAATCTCGCCCCATTCCACAAAGGGGCTCTTCACAACGCTGGAGCCTCGCACGGGCCTGGCAGTCTCCGCTCAGTCCCGCTCCTCTCGGGAGCCCTCAACTCCCTACGCCACCCCATGACTAAACCCCAGTCCAGGCGTGGAGCGGCCATATTAAAGATATCATGACGGCTGGCCCCACACTTCAGCACGTCAAGGTAGCCCTTGAGTTCCTGCAGCAGGACAGCAGCGACTTCAGCACCCGGGCTCACTGTTCCATAGCAGCCGCTCCGCACCGGCCTCTATTGCCCACATCCTCCATCCAGGACAAACTCCACAGGTCAACGGGCTGCACTGCAGCAAGGTCAGGCAAGGCCTCCAATAGTGTGCCCTCCCCGGGTAACAGGATCACATTCCAGGGTCCCAACAGCAATGCCCTTGTCCTCAGACAGTCACACCCATGGGATCTGGATTGCAATAACCTATCTGCAGAGTCAGGATGCGGTAGGATAATCTTATTGGGAGGGGACCTCATCTATGGCATCTTGCTTGGCCGGCCCCTCATGTTTCATATATGTTATATGTTTGAAGTGAAGAACTTTCCCTACTGTTACACAGATTGGAGAGGGAATAGTAATTGTTACCCCTCCGGAGTCCAATGCTTTCCCTACTGTTGGACAGACTGGAGTGGGAATAATAAATTTCAACAGTTTCCCTACTATTATATATTTACCTACTGGCAGTCGCCAGTAGGTAGTTATAGTTAGGACCTAGTTTCCATAGGAAAAGCATTTTTTGATTTGCCAATAACTTTGATGCCATTTGACGAATTTTCTTGAAAGTTTCAAAACTAATGTGGCAGTCAGGTAAGCTACTGTGTTGAAAGTTTTGGGGTGATTCGTCAAGCGGGGGCAGAGAAAAAGGGGGTTTCCAAAATGCTTTTTCTCCATGTTAATTTCCTTTGAAACTTTAGACAGGGCTACGGCCCGATCTGCTGAACGGAATTACACCAAATTTGGCAAAAAGGTAGCTCTCGGTTCAGAAAGCACTCTTTTGTTTAATGGTGTAAATCCATTCAGTCGTTCCTGAGAAATTTAAACATTTCTCAGATGTACAACTGATTCACGAATCCTTCTGATCTTGAGCCTGCCTTCTGATTGGCTGCCAACACTTCAAACCAGCAAGTGTTGGCAGCCATCTTGTAAACCGAGTCACAAGAATAAAGGTTAAAAAACCTGAAAAAACAAGAAAAGGGGTCAGGGTAGAAACACCCTGACCCCCTAGGCCTGCTCAGGGGGTCCACAGCGACTCCCATGGCTAAATAAAAACGTTTAAAAAAAATAATTTTGGCGGGATCTGCAAATCCGGTCAATTAGTTTTTTTAAATGAAGCACTTTGTTTCCTTTAGGCCAGGTTACGGGGGCAATGATAAATAGAGATGCGGAGGCCCGCGTTGGCCCCGGCAGCACCGGGGGCCACCACCTCCCCGGGGCTTACACATTGAAGTGCGGGGCTGCATCAGTGATGTCATCGGTGATGTCACTGACCATGTCATGAGTGATGTAATATGTGAGGTCATAAGCAGTTCATTGCAGGGGCACGAGTTATAGTTAACACAGCTAACTATAGCAGCTGAATTTCTCTGTTTTTCTATGAGTAAAATCTGACCCTAACTATAACGTCCTTGTAACCTTTGTTTTTTGTGTGTATATATATTTCAATGGTTTGATTTGTACTAAAATTAAGGGATTGCTATGCATTTTAATTTTGAAGCATCCGGTACATATTACTGTTTATTACATTGTTTTTTATCCATTTCTGGTGTTTGACTCACTTAAAAATAAGAAGTGAGCACTTATAAATAGCACTTATAAATTGCAAATTTTACACCTCAAAGATGGCGCTGCTGGAAAGTGTTGAATTGTATTTATGGCCAATTTCACTGTTAGTAGTAACCCTGGGCATAATACTTCGCTATGCTCACGGAGCATGCAAAGTTTGTGCTACTACGCACTACACAAATTGCACGTAGCAGAGTAAAAAACTGTGCTAATTGACGTAGCAGTAGTATAATAAACACATACAAATGCTTTGATAAATCATTTTTCTATACTAAAAAGCATATAACTAATTCACAAAAGTGAACTTTGACAATGAAAATATCAAGCAATGAGAGAGGTGATGATTTTGAGTCCCCCTAACCTAGGGGGAGGACCAAGCAGATGCCTTGAACACAAAAAGCATATCATGTGAACGATTCAGTGGTGGTCCCTTCCTCCTAGGACCACTCCCAAGCACAGTTATGGGCAAAATATAATCCCAACCAAAGGCCTGCAAAGCATTATGACGAGATTAGCAGTGGGCAGTGAATATTATAGTGTCCAATATCAAAATAATTCTACAAAGAGCTGCAGTTCAACTAGTCGTTACTAGATGTCCCTCACAAGTCAAATGCAAAAGCATTGAAATTATTAATACATCAGCTGCAGTTCCACTAGTCGGTACTAGATGCTTCACGAGTCAAATGCAAAAGCATTGAAACCCTTTCATGAAGCTTTTGCATTTGACTCGTGGAGGGACATCTAGTAACGACTAGTGGAACTGCAGCTCTTTGTAGAATTATTTTGATATTGGATACTATAATATTCACTGCCCACTGCTAATCTCGTCCCATAATGATTTGCAGGGCCTTTGGTTGGGATTGTATTTTTGCTAATAACTGTGCTTGGGGTGGTCCTAAGAGGATGGGACCACCACCGAATCGTTCAAAAGATGTGCTTTTTGTTTTCAAGGCATCTGCTTGGTTCTCTCCCTAGGTTAGGGAGGATACCAAAATCATCGCCTCTCACTGCTTTGCTAATTTATTGTTTTCACTTTTATGAAATTACTATATGCATTTTAGCATATAAAGACAGAGATACTTATTTTATCTTAACTTGTACTGTGCAAGATGCCTTTGGCGATTATTGTACAGTGTAGTTAAGCACACAGCTACACACTATACAATTTGCATAGCTATGTGTAGTTCAAAATGTATTTCACGTAGCTACGTGAAGTGCTACTACGCAAACTACGCCCAGGGTTAGTTAGTAGATTAGTAGTCCATCGTCACTGTTGTACAGTGGACATGTTTTTATCATGAACAATGCTGTTTGGGACAGCCGAAACACGTAGATAAAACAACGTGGGAATTAAATACTGTGGAGTACCGCTTTAATGTCCTCAGAAGGACGTTTTCTTCATATATATATATATATATATCTATATATATGGTAAAAACTACAATAACCACAATGTTTAGCCTGCATACGCCTACTCAGGCGGAACTTTAAAAGCTTAAATGATGACAGCTGACCCGTTGTTTCTTTTCATGCAGAGCCAGTGATCAAGGGTATCACCCGAAACGCGTATGGCTAAAGATGCAATGCTGAGAGGATTTTGTTGGAATCTGCTGCCTGTCCAATAAAAAGATAAGAATTCACGACGTGTGTGGCTCCTTCGCTTTTCGAAGCACATTTCATTTGGAATATGTACGGCCTGCTCTGGCCCGGAGGGGGCCTCACTGCATACGAAGCAGGTCCTTGCCTTTGATTTTCCTTTGGCACATTTGGAACGACGTGGTCGCTTGGACATGGTGAAAGTGAGCAGTTTCTCAACATTACCTGTAAACAGCTGCTTTAAGAACTTTGCAATGTTTTCTGGAAATTACGGCACCTACTTGGGAGTGTGATAAATGGCAAAAACTACAATAACCACAATGCTTAGCCTGCCTACGCCTACTCAGGCGGAAATTTAAAAGCGTAAATGATGACAGCTGACCTGTTGTTCCTTTCATGCAGAGCCAGTGATCAAGGGTATCACCGAAACACGTATGGCTAAAGATGCAATGCTTAGAGGATTTTGTTGGAATCTGCTGCCTGCCCAATAAAAAGATAAGAATTCACGACGTGTGTGGCTCCTTCGCTTTTTCGAGCATTTTTCATTTGGAATATGTACGGCCTGCTCTGGCCCGAAGGGGGCCTCACTGCATACGAAGCAGGTCCTTGCCTTTGATTTTCCTTTGGCACATTTGGAACGACGTGGTCATTTGGACACGGCGAAAGTGAGCAGTTTCTCAACATTACCTGTAAACAGCTGCTTTAAGAACGTTGCAATGTTTTCTGGAAATTACGGCACCTACTTGGGAGTGTGATAAATGGCAAAAACTACAATAACCACAATGCTTAGCCTGCATACGCCTACTCAGGCGGAACTTTAGAAGCTTAAATGATGACAGTTGACCCGTTGTTTCTTTTCATGCAGAGCCAGTGATCAAGGGTATCAGCCGAAACGCGTATGGCTAAAGATGCAATGCTGAGAGGATTTTGTTGGAATCTGCTGCCTGCCCAATAAAAGATAAGAATTCACGACGTGTGTGGCTCCTTCGCTTTTCGAGCACTTTTCATGTGGAATATGTACGGCCTGCTCTGGCCCGAAGGGGGCCTCACTGTATACGAAACAGGTCCTTGCCTTTGATTTTCCTTTGCCACATTTGGAAGGACGTGGTCGCTTGGACATGGTGAAAGTGAGCAAGCTTTCAACATTACCTGTAAACAGCTGCTTTAAGAACTTTGCAATGTTTTCTGGAAATTACGGCACCTACTTGGGAGTGTGATAAATGGCAAAAACTACAATAACCACAATGCTTAGCCTGCATACGCCTACTCAGGCGGAACTTTAAAAAGCTTAAATGATGACAGCTGACCCGTTGTTTCTTTTCATGCAGAGCCAGTGATCAAGGGTATCACCCGAAACGCGTATGGCTAAAGATGCAATGCTGAGAGGTTTTTGTTGGAATCTGCTGCCTGCCCAATAAAAAGATAAGAATTCACGACGTGTGTGGCTCCTTCGCTTTTTCGAGCACTTTTCATTTGGAATATGTACGGCCTGCTCTGGCCCGGGAGGGGGCCTCACTGCATACGAAGCAGGTCCTTGCCTTTGATTTTCCTTGGCACGCTTTGGAACGACGTGGTCGCTTGGACATGGCGAAAGTGAGCAGTTTCTCAACATTACCTGTAAACAGCTGCTTTAAGAACTTTGCAATGCTTTCTGGAAATTAAGGCACCTACTTGGGAGTGTGATAAATGGCAAAAACTACAATAACCACAATGCTTAGCCTGCATACGCCTACTCAGGCGAACTTTAAAAGCTTAAATGATGACAGCTGACCCGTTGTTTCTTTTCATGCAGAGCCGGTGATCAAGGGTATCACCCGAAACGCGTATGGCTAAAGATGCAATGCTGAGAGGATTTTGTTGAATCTGCTGCCTGCCCAATAAAAAGATAAGAATTCACGACGTGTGTGGCTCCTTCGCTTTTTCGAGCACTTTTCATTTGGAATATGTACGGCCTGCTCTGGCCCGGAGGGGGCCTCACTGCATACGAAGCAGGTCCTTGCCTTTGATTTTCTTTTGGCACATTTGGAACGACGTGGTCGTTTGGACATGGCGAAAGTGAGCAGTTTCTCAACATTACCTGTAAACAGCTGCTTTAAGAACCTGTAAACAGCTGCTTTAAGAACTTTGCAATGTTTTCTGAAATTACGGCACCTACTTGGTAGTGTGATAAATGGCAAAAACTACAATAACCACAATGCTTAGCCTGCATACGCCTACTCAGGCGGAACTTTAAAAGTGTAAATGATGACAGCTGACCTGTTGTTTCTTTTCATGCAGAGCCAGTGATCAAGGGTATCACCCAAAACGCGTATGGCTAAAGATGCAATGCTGAGAGGATTTTGTTGGAATCTGCTGCCTGCCCAATAAAACGATAAGAATTCACGACGTGTGTGGCTCCTTCGCTTTTTCGAGCACTTTTCATTTGGAATCCTCCAGCTATGAAGACCCGAATCCTGATCTTATGAAAGAATGGGCTGAATGTAACCTTGACTCATCTAGGAGATTAACTATGATTTTGATCAAATATGCAGATATTGACAGAGGCAAGCTATTGAAGGAAATAGATGATATAAATGAAGAGTTGGATAAAATGGAACAGAAGGAAGAGCAAGCAAAATTACGTAAAGAGATGATGACTAGAATTAAAAAGGATGAGGATAAAATCAAAGAAAGAAAGGCTTTTAAGTTTTTAAGGGATAAGCATGATTACGAGTTGGGGCAGATATTCACGTTTGCCAAACGCTATGATGGAATCAGGACATCATAATTTCTGAAAGCTGATGTACAAAGTAGACAACAAAGTAGACAACACAAAGGGCGAAGAGAACAAACAGACACATCCCAATCGGAGACGAGTTCGATGGGTGGCAGTGAATCCGAGTCGGAATTGCGAATGGTAAGCGAAGAAAGTCAAACATCCAAACCTTCACCGGGGGAAGAATTACATTTTATTTGCCAGGAAAGAAGACAAACCCTTCGTCCGAGGCCTCAACAAAGGAACAACACAGGAGATATGCCAACTACAAGCGCCGGCAGAGGCGCAGAGCAACAAAAAAGAGGCGAGCGGAAAACAAACAAAAGAGGGGGCAGGAAAAACTGGTAACCACAGCAGATCTGACCGCCAAAACTAACAACACCATCATCAATTTGACCAACGTGATATTAACCAAACAAGAGTCTAATATGTTAAACTTGGGACTCTCATATGCTCCAAAAGAAAACTTTGATTATGCAACCACCAGAATAGACATTTATAAAGGGGTTAGAAAATTAAAATTAAAAAAATATCACATACAAATGAATACTAATCAAACCCAGAGGGAATCCAACAAAGACCTAAATACTGGAGAAATATCTGACACAATAACAACATCACAAACGGATAGAAGGCTTCTCCAAACTTTGGAGGAATTGTGGAATGAGAATACATGTGATACTTCCACGAACATTAGATCAGTTCCGGATGAAGGGGACAATACAAGGCATATGTGAGAAGTTGGCCTGGCATATGCTGTCCACTAATTATAGTGGGCACCTTGCACCAGTCCAAACAACCCCTTATTGGAGATAGGTTAAAGACAACCTTTATTGAAAGCTATCCTAGTGGTAGCTATGGAGAGCAGCCTTCAGGCTAAGTCTTGAAGGAATGTAAAGCAGCTTGTTTTACCAGTCTATAATCTCTTGAGTGACCAAATGAAAGAGGACCACACCAGGTATATATTCAAAATATATGTATTTATTACTAAACACACCCCTCTAGTCTCTTTATGAGGCTAGAGTTCGAAATACATAAATTATAAGTTAGTTATCTACAGTAATAGCACAAATACACGTTTGAGCCCCAGGGGTGTACCAAACCATATACCAATAAAGTGGTATAAGAACCACGACTGAGCTAGACACAAGGCCTAGAGCCTGTAGAAGTGCTTGGACCACAAGGAACCACCCAAGGTAGTGACACAGGGGACCCACAGGGGACGCGTGCAGTGTATGAACACAGCCGCGAACCTCCGTTAACTTCTATGGGGAAAGTCACGATTAGAATTTAAAAGAAAAGGGACACTTAGAGGAGGACTTGGAGCAAACCCTTTGAGAACTAGGCTCACCGGAGCACCGGAGTACTTGAGTTACCTCACCCAGGGGAGCCGGGTGCATAGGTGTCTTTCGGGGTCGGGTTTCGTCGTCGCTTTCAATGGCGATCTGCTGCAAAGTGCTGCTGGCGGCCAAGTCGAAAGTGTTCGGGTGGATCCAAAGGTGGATCGAAGATCTGAAGAACCTGAAAGCAGAGGGGACAGAGTCTGGGTCACTAGCCAGTGACTAGGAAGGCGATGAGCAGATGCCCACCGATGTCGAGTGCTTCAGGTAGGTTGACAGTCGTCTTGACTCTTCAGCCACGAGGTCCAGGAGGCGTCGATGATGACCAGGAGCTGGATTCGAGCTGCCCACAACGTTTGTCGATTGCAGGGGTGTCGGCGACAGGATTAGACCCAACAAGCCTTGGCAACGGCAAGTCTTGTGGAAATGGAAGAAGGACAATGTTGCAGAACAGCAAGGTCTGTGGAACTCACCCAGCGAGGGTAAGTCAGGGCACGCCTCGAGCAACCAGGGAGCCCAAGAAGAAGAAGATTGGCCTTCGGGAGGGCCTACTAGCCAACAGACTAGCGACCGCGAAGGAGCCTCGAGACAATGCACGTGGAGCTGGCTCACAGGACACTCGTGGAGTGGAGGGCAGTGATCTTCAGTGCAGTTGGTGCTGGAGGCTAGGGCTACTCGGAGCCCAAAGCACGACTTCGTGGGAGACCCAGAAGAGGATGCACTTGCAAATGCGTTTGGCGTCCAAGGGTCACGATTCCACGTTACCCACAACAGCTACAGGCCTCAGCTTTGCTGGGGACTCAGGGCAGCCTCGGGGAAGTCTGGAAATCCACCTCTGGTGATGCAAAGACTTCGGCGTCCGGCGGGAGCTTCAGCGATGCAGACCAGACAATTGCTTCTTTGGTGCCTGCCAAGCAGGGGAGTCACTCCTTGACCCCAAGGGAGATTCTTCAGTCCTCTAATCTTGAAGTAGAGCGTCGAAGGTCCAGGATTCTGTATCAGAGTTTCGTCCAGGTAAATCTAAAGTCCTAAGGACTGGGGTCCCCTACTTATACTAAGGTAGGGGGTTGGACATACTCTGTGGCCCCACCTATGGGAGGGTCAGGGCAGAGGGGTGGTTACACCCCTTTCCCTTTGTCCAGTTTCACGCCAGAGCAGGGGCTGGAAGCCCCTGAGCCGGTTTGAACTGGGGTATGCATAGGGACACCAAGTGTGCCCCCAGTGCAGGACTTCAAAGCACCAGAGAGTGCTCCCGCCCAGCCCCAATACACACTATCCTGTCTGGGGAGGTGGTTACACCTCCCTGGGACAGGAAACCTATTGTCCAGGCCTCCCCTGCCGGAGTTTCGGTCAGCAGCAGGAGGCCAGACTCATGTCTGTGGCAGCGGCATCCATTTTGTGATGCCAGGGCTCTGGAAAGTTAGTACCGGGTATACCGGTGTGTACATGTCTTTCCCTCTAGAAGGGTGGAATGCTACCCCCGCTGCCAGAACTGGTGGGGGGTAGTATTCCAAGATGTTTGACACCAAACACGACATGTTTCCGTGCAGCCATCCCAAAGTTAGCATTTAACGCGAGGTTATAATGCGCTTAAGAGTATATGGTCGGGCTGCACTACAAACAGCATCAGAGAAGGGTCTCTGAACGCTGCAGAGGGGCCCAGCTCATGCAGGGCACCCTCTCACATAGGAACCACGCACTCTGCATTCAGGATTGATAAGGCCTGCCATAGGAGTGACTTATAGGTTTATATGTGTGTATGTATGTAGTGATATAGGTAGCCTATATCACAGTAAGGGGTGCATGCACCACCTTACCCAGGCTGCAGTAGCAGACCTGTGGTGTCAGTTTGGATGGCCTTCCAGGGGTGGCACAATACATGCTGCAGCCCCTGGTAGGCCTCTGAGGTATCTATGCCCTGGGTACATAGTATACCATATACTAGGGACTTATAAGGGCACTCCAGATTCCAATCAGAGATGTGCCTAAGGCACATGGAGACCATTTTAGAGAGGAAGCAGCTAGGCTGGGGTTCTGATTAGCAGGGCCCCAGCCAGACTAAGGTCGAAAAACAGTGAAGCATCAGCAAAAAGTGGGGGTACCCATGTGAAGCAGATCCTACTCTCCTACACAACACCCCCTCCAAACGTAGGGACATTAAACTAACCTTGCCCAGTTAAGTCTTCATGTTCTAAGTGGAAGTACCTAGAGAGTCCATCTGCATTGGCATGGTTACTCCCAGGTCTATGTTCCACTGTGAAGTCCATCCCCTGTAGGGAAATGGACCACCTAAGCAGTTTGGGGTTTTCACCCTTCATTTGTTTTAGCCATAAGAGGGGCTTATGGTCTGTTTGAACAAGGAAGTGAGTACCAAACAAGTATGGCCTCAACTTCTTCAGAGCCCAGACCACAGCAAAGGCCTCCCTCTCAATGGCTGACCAACGTTTCTCTTTAGGGGTCAGCCTTCTGCTAATAAAAGCTACTGGCTGATCCTGACCTTCATCATTCAATTGTGACAGTACAGCCCCTACCCCCAATTCAGATGCATCAGTTTGAACAATGAACTTCTTGGAGTAATCAGGACTCTGTAGAATGGGAGCAGTGCACATGGCCTGCTTTAGGTCATCAAATGCCTTTTGACAGCTAACTGTCCACTGAACCTTTTTGGGCATTTTCTTGGAAGTTAAGTCATTCAGGGGTGTCACTATTGATCCATACCCCTTGACAAATCTCCTATAGTACCCAGTCAGGCCTAAGAAGGCTCTCACCTGAGTCTGGGTAGTTGGAGCAGTCCAGTCCATGATGGTCTGGATCTTGCTCTGCAGTGGTTGAACCTGGCCTCCACCCACAAGGTGGCCCAGGTACACAACCTGACTCTGCCCTATCTGGCACTTGGTGGCCTTGATAGTCAGGCCTGCTTTCTGCAGGGCCTGTAAAACATTTCTGAGGTGGACCAAGTGATCCTCCCAGGTGGAGCTAAAGACAGCAATATCATCTAGATATGCTGCACTATAGGCTTCCAGACCTGTAAGGACTGTATTCACCAACCTCTGAAAAGTGGCAGGTGCATTCTTCAGACCAAAGGGCATCACCACAAATTGATAATGCCCACTAGGGGTTGAGAATGCTGTCTTTGGCTTTGCATCATCAGCTAGTCTGATCTGCCAGTAGCCAGCTGTCAGATCAAATGTGCTTAGATACTTGGCTGAGGCCAAAGTGTCTATTAGCTCATCGGCCCTTGGTATTTGATGGGCATCAGTCCTAGTGACTGCATTGAGACCCCTGTAGTCCACACAAAACCTCATCTCTCTTTTCCCACCATTGGTGTGAGGTTTTGGCACAAGGACCACTGGACTAGCCCAAGGGCTATCTGAGGGTTCAATAACTCCCAAATCCAACATCTTCTGGAATTCTGTCCTGATACAGTCCCTGACATGGTCAGGTTGCCTATAAATCTTATTTTTAATAGGCAGACTGTCCCCAGTGTCCACTTTATGAGTGCACCAGGTAGTCTGACTGGGTGTCAGTGAGAATATGTGTCTGAACTGATTGAGCACCTGTCTGCAATCAGTCTGCTGCTGGGTAGTGAGGCTGCCTGCCAAGGCTACACCATCCACTGACCCATCATCAGGGTTCTGTGAGAGCAGGTCAGGGAGTGGGTCACTCTCTTCCTCCTGTCCCTCATCAGTAGCCATGAGCAAGCCCATTTCTGCCCTGTCCACATATGGTTTTAACCTGTTGACATGGTGAACCCTGTGGGGACTCCTGGGTGTTCCTAGGTCTACTAAGTAGGTAACCTCACCCTTCTGTTCAACAATGGTATGGGGTCCACTCCATTTGTCTTGGAGAGCTGCTGGGGCCACTGGCTCCAACACCCACACCTTCTGTCCTGGCTGGTAAACAGTCAGTACAGCCTTTTGGTCATGCCAGGCTTTTTGAAGTTCCTGGCTAGCCTCAAGGTTTTTAGTTGCCTTTTTCATATACTCAGCCATCCGGGAGCGGAGACCAAGTACGTAGTCCACTATGTCTTGCTTTGGGGGCTTGAGAGGTAACTCCCATCCTTCCTTCACCAAGCACAGTGGACCCCTGACAGGGTGACCAAACAAAAGTTCAAAAGGGCTGTAGCCAACCCCCTTTTGAGGCACCTCCCTGTATGCAAATAAAAGGCAGGGCAAGAGTATGTCCCATCTTCGCCTAAGCTTTTCTGGGAGCCCTTTTATCATGCTGTAGGAGAGTAGGATCTGCTTCACATGGGTACCCCCACTTTTTGCTGATGCTTCACTGTTTTTCGACATTAGTCTGGCAGGGGCCCTGCTAATCAGAACCCCAGCCTAGCTGCTTCCTCTCTAAAATGGTTTCCATGTGCCTTAGGCACATCTCTGATTGGGATCTGGAGTGCCCTTATAAGTCCCTAGTATATGGTATACTATGTACCAAGGGCATAGGTACCTCAGAGGCCTGCCAGGGGCTGCAGCATGTATTATGCCACCCCTGGAAGGCCATCCAAACTGACACCACAGGTCTGCTACTGCAGCCTGGGTAAGGTGGTGCATGCACCCCTTACTGTGATATAGGTTACCTATATCACGAAATACATACACACCTAGAAACCTATAAGTCACTCCTAAGGCAGGCCTTATCAATCCTAAAGGCAGAGTGCATGGTTCCTATGTGAGAGGGTGCCCCTGCATGAGCAGGGCCCCTCTGCAGCGTTCGGAGACCATCTCTGATGCTGTTTGTAGTGCAGCCTGACCATATACTCTTAAGCGCATTATATCCTCGCGGTAAAATGCTAACTTTGGAATGGCTGCACCTAAACATGTCGTGTTTGGTGTCAAACATCTTGGAATACTACCCCCCGCCAATCCTGGCGGTGGGGGTAGCATTCCACCCTTCTAGAGGGAAAGACATGTTAACTCTGACGAGTCCGGTAACTTCTTTCCAGAGTCCTGGCATCACAAAATGGATGCTGCTGCCACAGACACGAGTCTGGCCTCCTGCTGCTGGATGAAACTCCGGCAGGGGAGGCCTGGACAATAGGTTTCCTGTCCCAGGGAGGTGTGACCACCTCCCCAGACAGGATAATGTGTATTGGGGCTGGGCGGGAGCACTTTCGGGTGCTTTGAAGTCCTGCACTGGGGGCACATTTGGTGTCCCTGTGCATACCCCAGTTCAAACCGGATCAGGGGCTTGCAGCCCCTGCTTTGGCGTGAACTGGACAAAGGGAAAGGGGTGTAGCCACCCCTCTGCCCTGACCCACCCATAGGTGGGGCCACAGAGTAGTCCAACCCCTATTTTTAGAATAAAGGTAGGAACCCAGTCCTTAGGACTTTAGATTATACCTGGACGAAACTCTGACACTGAATCCTGGACCTTCGACGCTCTACGACAAGATTAGAGGACTGAAGAATCTCCCTTGGGGTCAAGGAGTGACTCCCCTGCTTGGCAGGCACCAAAGAAGCATCTGTCCGGTTCGCATTACTGAAGCTCCCGTCGGACGCCGAAGTCATCGCATCACCAGAGGTGGATTCTCAGACTTCCCTGAGGCTACCCTGAGTCCCCAGCAAAGCTGAGGCCCGTGGCTATCGTGGGTGACTTGAGACCGTGACCCCTGGACACCGAGCACATTTGCAAGTGCACCATCTTCTGGGTCTCCCAAGAAGTCGTGCTTTGGGCTCCAAGTAGCCCTAGCCTCCAGCACCACTTGCACTGAAGATCACTGGCCCCCACTCCACGAGTGTCCTGTAAGCCAGCTCCACGTGCGGCGTCACGAGGCTCCTTTGCGGTCGCTAGCCCGTTGGCTAGTAGCCCTTAACGAAGGCCAATCTTTTCCTTACTTGGCATCCTGGTTGCTCCAGGCCTGCCCTCACTTACCCTCGCTGGGTGAGTTCCATAGACCTTGCTGGTCTGCACCATCGACGATCTACATCTTACTCGAGACTTGCCGTTGCCAAGGCTTGTTGGGTCCAATCCGGTCGCCGATACCTCAGCACTCGACAGACATCGAGCACCAGCCCGAATCCTGCTCTTGGTTGCCGACAACGCCTCCCGGACCTCGTGGCTGAAGAGTCAAGACGACCGTCAACGCACCTGAAGCACTCGACATCGGTGGGCATCTGTCCATCGCCTTCCTGGTCACTGGCTAGTGACCCAGACTCTGTCCCCTCTGCTTTCAGGTTCACCAGAACTCCGATCCACTCTTGGATCCACCCGGACACTTTTCTCTTGGCCGCCAGCAGCACTTTGCAGCAGATCGCCATTCGAATCGACGACGAAACCCGACCCCGAAAGGCACCTATGCACCCGGCTTCCCTGGGTGAGGTAACACGAGTACTCCGGTGCTCCCGTGGGTAGAGACTCTTCAAAGTCCTAGATCTCAAAGGGTTTTGTCCTAGTCCTCTTTTAAGTGTCCCTTTCCTCTATTTTCACGATCCCGACTTTCTCCATAGAAGTTAACGGCGTATCGCGGTTGTGTATTTACACTGCACGCGTCTCCCGTGGGTCCCCTGTGTCACTACCTTGGGTGGTTCCTTGTGGTCCAAGCACTTCTAGAGGCTCTAGGCCTAGTGTCTAGTTCAGTCGTGGTTCGCATACCACTTTATTGGTATATGGTTTGGTACGCCCCTAGGGCCCAAACGTGTATTTGTGCTATTACTGTGATTTAAGATCTTATAACCTATGTACTTCGAACTCTAGCCTCATAAAGAGACTAGAGGGGTGTGTTTAGTAATAAATACATATATTTTGAATATATACCTGGTGTGGTGCTCTTTCATTTGGTCACTCAAGAGATTATAGACTGGTAAAACAAGCTGCTTTACATTCCTTCAAGACTTAGCCTGAAGGCTGCTCTCCATAGCTACCACTAGGATAGCTTTCAATAAGGTTGTCTTTAACCTATCTACCATAAGAGTCGATTTGGACTGGTGCAAGGTGCCCACTATAATTAGTGGACAGCATATGCCAGGCCAACTTCTCACATTGGTGTGCAGCGTGTGGGATTCCAGCTTGCTATTGTTTTACCAGATAATCTCAATTGAATTGATCAACTGAAAACCACTAAAGGTACCTAAGGTACATATAATTTAAGCTTAGAATAACAGTAAGTTCTACTGAACTTAGAGTTGTGTGTTAAGGGATAGCACAACCCTTTCTACAACTCAAGAGAGTTTAGTAGGCCACACTAGAGTAGGTAGTGCATACACCACACCACACTAGTAATGTCTTTAAAGGGAGGATCCAAAGAATCCTTGCAGGAAGCCAGTGAGCTTCCACCCTCCAAGTATGATACACTCCCATTCTTGGAATTGAGAGCTTTATGCAACTTGAGAAAATTAAGGACAGGCCAAAGCCCCACCACCCAACACCTCAAGGAGTTGTTGGTGGCTTATGACCTTAGTAAGCCCTTGGGGACTGAAGGGGTAGGAGCTGAGGGTGGGGCAGGAGAAGAGGAGGAGGCCAGGGGTACCAATACCCCCAGCCCCCCCTCTGAAACTGGCCAGGAGGGCGACAATGGCCCTGACCTGGATAATCCAACCCCTCCTGAGGAAGAGGAAGAGGAGGATCAGAATGATGCTCTCTTTGTCCCCCAGGAAGGATTAAGAGTGTGCCCAGAAGGTCTAGGTCTCCTTCTCAGGAGTCTAACCACTCTGGCACCTCTATAGGGAGCTCTGTCTCATCTCATAGGAGAGAATCCTCTCATGAGAGAAGAAAGAGGCTAGTCCAGTATGAGGAAACTCAGCTGGAACTCAGAAAAAAGCAATTAGCTTTAGATAGAGAATCCCTAGATCTCCTTAGAGAGAGAAGAAAGTTGGGACTAGAGTCCCATGGTGGCAGCCATGTCCCTAGAGATAGGGAAAGGTCCTATGACCATAGGAACCTGAGCAAGATTGTCCCTCCCTACCAGAGTGGGGATGATATCCACAAATGGATAACTGCTTTAGAGAGGGCCTGTAAAGTACAGAAGGTCCCTCAGGAGCAGTGGGCAGCAATCTTGTGGCTCTCCTTTGCTGACAAAGGTAGAGACAAGCTCCTCACTGTTAGAGAGGAGGATGCTGACAATTACAAGGTCTTGAAGAGTGCTCTTATTGATGGGTTTGGCCTAACCACTGAATAGTACAGGTTGAAGTTCAGAGACACCCAAAAAGCACAGACTCAAGACTGGGTAGACTATGTGGATTGTTCTGCCAAGGCTCTGGAAGGCTGGTTGTTGGGCAGTAAGGTGTGTGACTTCTCAGGATTGTATAATCTGATAATGAGGGAGCAGATTCTTAATAACTGTCAAAATCAGCTGTTGCATCAATACCTGGTAGACTCTGATCTGACCTCTCCCCAAGAATTGGGAAAGAAGGCAGACAAATTAGTCAGGACCAGGGTGAAGCAGAAGGTACAGAACCAAGGTGGGGAAACCAAGAAGCAAGATGCTAAGAACTCTGACAAGGGTGGGGAGAAGGGTAAAGATCAAAAGTCTTCATCAGGCCCCCAAAAACTCTTCTGGTGGGGATTCCCACTCTACCAAGGGTAAAGGCCAAAGAAAACCATGGTGCAAGGTCTGTAAGCAAAAGACCCACTGGACCAGTGATTGCACCAAGTCCAAAGACTCCAGTCCAGCACCCACCAATGCCCCTAAGGCACCTGTTCCCCCTAGTACAGTTGGTGGAAGTGCTCCAGCAAAGGGTTTAGTAGGGTTCACCCTGGGAACTGAGTTGGGCTCTGACTTAGTCAGGGAACTGACTCAGGCTGTGTTAGTCTGTGATGGAGGCATGGATGTGACCTCCACTGTGAGTCCCAGTAATCTGGGCAAGTACAGACAACAGCCTTTAATTAATGGACGTGAGGCTTTGGCATTTAGGGACACAGGGGCAAGTGTCACAATGGTGACACAAGACCTTGTGCTACCTGGGCAAGTTATGCTTGGTGAGATGTACCAAGTGACCAATGCTAGCAATGTCAGAACAGACCATACTCTGGCAGTTGTTAACTTCTCCTGGGGAGGGGTAACTGGCCTTAAGAAGGTTGTGGTAAGTGCAAACCTACCAGTCGAATGCTTGCTTGGCAATGACTTAGAGACTTCTGCTTGGGCAGAAGTGGAGCTCAGGACCCATGCAGAAATGCTGGGGATCCCTGCAGATGTGTTTGCTGTGACCAGGTCACAAGCCAAAATGTCTAGCACTGAACAGGCCTTGGATTCTGGAAGAATGGACCAAGTGCCTTCCAAGAGGAGGAGTAGTAGGGTTAAGGCAGTGCCTTCCCCCTTGGCTCAGGAGGAAGATCAGTCCCTTGAGGGGGATGATCTCAGCCCTGAAGAAGGAACTGTCCCAGAGGAACTTGAACCTGACCAGGTTGAGTTCTTGGGGACAGGGGGACCTTCTAGGGCAGATCTGAGCCAGGAGCAGCAGAGCTGCCCCTCCCTTGAACCCCTCAGACAGCAAGCTGCTGCTGAGGCTGCTGGGAAAGCTAGTGGTCCCCATACAGTGTATTGGGATGATGGACTCCTGTACTCAGAGAGTAGAGACCCCAAGCCTGGTGCTACCAGGAGGTTGGTAATACCTTTGAAGTTCAGGGGCTTCCTATTGACCCTAGCCCATGATATTCCCTTAGCAGGTCACCTGGGCCAGAACAAGACTTGGGACAGAATTGTCCCTCACTTTCACTGGCCCCACATGTCTGAAGACAGTAAGGAGTTTTGTCGCTCCTGTGTAACCTGCCAAGCCAGTGGCAAAGCAGGTGGCACTACAAAGGCCCCCTGATACCACTACCTGTGGTGGGGGTGCCCTTTGAGAGGGTAGGGATTGACATTGTTGGTCCCATGGATCCCCAAACAGCCTCTGGGCACAGGTTTATCCTGGTGGTAGTGGATCATGCCACCAGGTACCCAGAAGCTATTCCCCTCAGGACCACTACAGCACCTGTGGTGGCAAGGGCCCTCCTGGGAATCTTCTCAAGAGTGGGCTTTCCTAAGGAGGTAGTATCAGACAGGGGTGCTAACTTCATGTCTGGGTACTTAAAAGCAATGTGGAAGGAGTGTGGAGTGACTTATAAGTTCACCACACCCTATCACCCACAATGCAATGGTTTAGTTGAGAGATTCAACAAAACCTTGAAGGGCATGATTAAAGGGCTCCCAGAAAAGCTTAGGCGTAGATGGGACATACTCTTGCCCTGCCTTTTATTCGCATATAGGGAGGTGCCTCAGAAGGGGTTGGTTACAGCCCTTTTGAACTTCTGTTTGGCCACCCTGTGAGGGGTCCACTGTGCTTGGTGAAGGAAGGATGGGAGTTACCTCTCAAGCCCCCAAAGCAAGATATAGTGGACTATGTACTTGGTCTCCGCTCCAGGATGGCTGAGTACATGAAAAAGGCAACCAAAAACCTTGAGGCTAGCCAGGAACTTCAGAAGGCCTGGCATGACCAAAGGCTGTTCTGACTGTTTACCAGCCAGGACAGAAGGTGTGGGTGTTGGAGCCAGTGGCCCCAGCAGCTCTCCAAGACAAATGGAGTGGACCCCACACTATTGTTGAGCAGAAGGGTGAGGTCACTTATTTAGTAGACCTAGGAACACCCAGGAGTCCCCACAGGGTTCTCCATGTCAACAGGTTAAAACCATATGTGGATAGGGCAGACATGGGCTTGCTCATGGCTACTGATGAAGGGCAGGAGGAAGAGAGTGACCCACTCCTGACCTGCTCTCACAGAACCCTGACGATGGGTCAGTTGATGGTGTAGCCTTGGCAGGCAGCCTCACTACCCAGCAACAAACTGATTGCAGGCAAGTCCTCAATCAGTTTCGACATATGTTTTCACTGACACCCAGTCAGACCACCTGGTGCACTCATGAAGTGGACACTGGGGACAGTCTGCCTATTAAAAACAAGATTTATAGGCAACCTGACCATGTCAGGGACTGTATCAGGACTGAAGTCCAGAAAATGTTGGAATTGGGAGTAATTGAGCCCTCAGATAGCCCTTGGGCTAGTCCAGTAGTCCTAGTACCGAAACCTCACACCAGTGGTGGAAAAAGAGAGATGAGGTTTTGTGTAGACTACAGGGGTCTCAATGCAGTCACTAGGACTGATGCCCATCCAATACCCAGGGCAGATGAGCTCATAGATACTTTGGCCTCTGCCAAATATCTCAGCACATTTGACCTAACAGCTGGCTACTGGCAGATCAGACTAGCTGATACTGCAAAGCCCAAGACAGCATTCTCAACCCCTAGTGGGCATTATCAATTTGTGGTAATGCCCTTTGGTCTGAAGAATGCACCTGCCACTTTCCAGAGGTTGGTGAACACAGTTCTCACAGGACTGGAAGCCTATAGTGCAGCTTATCTAGATGATATTGCTGTCTTTAGCTCCACCTGGGAGGATCACCTGGTCCACCTCAGGAATGTTTTACAGGCCCTGCAAAAGGCAGGCCTGACTATCAAGGCCACTAAGTGCCAGATAGGGCAGAGTCAGGTTGTGTACCTGGGCCACCTTGTGGGTGGAGGCCAGGTTCAACCTTTGCAGAGCAAGATCCAGACCATCATGGACTGGACTGCTCCCACTACCCAGACTCAGGTGAGAGCCTTCTTAGGCCTGACTGGGTACTATAGGAGATTTGTCAAGGGGTATGGATCAATAGTGACACCCTTGAATGACTTAACTTCTAAGAAAATGCCCAAAAAGGTTCAGTGGACAGTTAGCTGTCAAAAGGCATTTGATGACCTCAAGCAGGCCATGTGCACTGCTCCAATTTTGCAGAGTCCTGATTACTCCAAGAAGTTCATTGTTCAAACAGATGCATCTGAATTGGGGGTAGGGGCTGTACTGTCACAATTGAATGAAGAAGGTCAGGATCAGCCAGTAGCTTTTATTAGCAGAAGGCTGACCCCTAGAGAGAAACGTTGGTCAGTCATAGAGAGGGAGGCCTTTGCTGTGGTCTGGGCTCTGAAGAAGTTGAGGCCATACTTGTTTGGTACACACTTCCTGGTTCAGACAGACCATAAGCCCCTCTTATGGCTAAAACAAATGAAGGGTGAAAACCCCAAACTGCTTAGGTGGTCCATTTCCCTACAGGGGATGGACTTTACAGTGGAACATAGGCCTGGGAGTAACCATGCGAATGCAGATGGACTCTCTAGGTATTTCCACTTAGAACATGAAGACTTAACTGGGCAAGGTTAGTTTAATGTCCCTACGTTTGGGGGGTTGTGTAGGAGAGTAGGATCTGCTTCACATGGGTACCCCCACTTTTTGCTGATGCTTCACTGTTTTTCGACATTAGTCTGGCTGGGGCCCTGCTAATCAGAACCCCAGCCTAGCTGCTTCCTCTCTATAATGGTTTCCATGTGCCTTAGGCACATCTCTGATTGGGATCTGGAGTGCCCTTATAAGTCCCTAGTATATGGTATACTATGTACCAAGGGCATAGGTACCTCAGAGGCCTGCCAGGGGCTGCAGCATGTATTATGCCACCCCTGGAAGGCCATCCAAACTGACACCACAGGTCTGCTACTGCAGCCTGGGTAAGGTGGTGCATGCACCCCTTACTGTGATATAGGTTACCTATATCACGAAATACATACACACCTAGAAACCTATAAGTCACTCCTAAGGCAGGCCTTATCAATCCTAAAGGCAGAGTGCATGGTTCCTATGTGAGAGGGTGCCCCTGCATGAGCAGGGCCCCTCTGCAGCGTTCGGAGACCATCTCTGATGCTGTTTGTAGTGCAGCCTGACCATATACTCTTAAGCGCATTATATCCTCGCGGTAAAATGCTAACTTTGGAATGGCTGCACCTAAACATGTCGTGTTTGGTGTCAAACATCTTGGAATACTACCCCCCGCCAATCCTGGCGGTGGGGGTAGCATTCCACCCTTCTAGAGGGAAAGACATGTTAACTCTGACGAGTCCGGTAACTTCTTTCCAGAGTCCTGGCATCACAAAATGGATGCTGCTGCCACAGACACGAGTCTGGCCTCCTGCTGCTGGATGAAACTCCGGCAGGGGAGGCCTGGACAATAGGTTTCCTGTCCCAGGGAGGTGTGACCACCTCCCCAGACAGGATAATGTGTATTGGGGCTGGGCGGGAGCACTTTCGGGTGCTTTGAAGTCCTGCACTGGGGGCACATTTGGTGTCCCTGTGCATACCCCAGTTCAAACCGGATCAGGGGCTTGCAGCCCCTGCTTTGGCGCGAACTGGACAAAGGGAAAGGGGTGTAGCCACCCCTCTGCCCTGACCCACCCATAGGTGGGGCCACAGAGTAGTCCAACCCCTATTTTTAGAATAAAGGTAGGAACCCAGTCCTTAGGACTTTAGATTATACCTGGACGAAACTCTGACACTGAATCCTGGACCTTCGACGCTCTACGACAAGATTAGAGGACTGAAGAATCTCCCTTGGGGTCAAGGAGTGACTCCCCTGCTTGGCAGGCACCAAAGAAGCATCTGTCCGGTTCGCATTACTGAAGCTCCCGTCGGACGCCGAAGTCATCGCATCACCAGAGGTAGATTCTCAGACTTCCCGAGGCTACCCTGAGTCCCCAGCAAAGCTGAGGCCCGTGGCTATCGTGGGTGACTTGAGACCGTGACCCCTGGACACCGAGCACATTTGCAAGTGCACCATCTTCTGGGTCTCCCAAGAAGTTGTGCTTTGGGCTCCGAGTAGCCCTAGCCTCCAGCACCACTTGCACCGAAGATCACTGGCCCCCACTCCACGAGTGTCCTGTAAGCCAGCTCCACGTGCGGCATCACAAGGCTCCTTCGCGGTCGCTAGCCCGTTGGCTAGTAGCCCTTAACGAAGGCCAATCTTTTCCTTACTTGGCATCCTGGTTGCTCCAGGCCTGCTCTCACTTACCTTCGCTGGGTGAGTTCCACAGACCTTGCTGGTCTGCACCATCGACGATCTACATCTTACTCAAGACTTGCCGTTGCCAAGGCTTGTTGGGTCCAATCCGGTCGCCGACACCTCAGCACTCGACAGACATCGAGTACCAGCCCGAATCCTGCTCCTGGTCGCCGACAACGCCTCCCGGACCTCGTGTCTGAAGAGTCAAGACGACCGTCAACGTACCTGAAGCACTCGACATCGGTGGGCATCTGTCCATCGCCTTCCTGGTCACTGGCTAGTGACCCAGACTCTGTCCCCTCTGCTTTCAGGTTCACCAGAACTCCGATCCACTCTTGGATCCACCCGGACACTTTTCTCTTGGCCGCCAGCAGCACTTTGCAGCAGATCGCCATTCGAATCGGCGACGAAACCCGACCCCGAAAGGCACCTATGCACCCGGCTTCCCTGGGTGAGGTAACACGAGTACTCCGGTGCTCCCGTGGGTAGAGACTCTTCAAAGTCCTAGATCTCAAAGGGTTTTGTCCTAGTCCTCTTTTAAGTGTCCCTTTCCTCTATTTTCCCGATCCCGACTTTCTCCATAGAAGTTAACGGCGTATCGCGGTTGTGTATTTACACTGCACGCGTCTCCCGTGGGTCCCCTGTGTCACTACCTTGGGTGGTTCCTTGTGGTCCAAGCACTTCTAGAGGCTCTAGGCCTAGTGTCTAGTTCAGTCGTGGTTCGCATACCACTTTATTGGTATATGGTTTGGTACGCCCCTAGGGCCCAAACGTGTATTTGTGCTATTACTGTGATTTAAGATCTTATAACCTATGTACTTGAACTCTAGCCTCATAAAGAGACTAGAGGGGTGTGTTTAGTAATAAATACATATATTTTGAATATATACCTGGTGTGGTGCTCTTTCATTTGGTCACTCAAGAGATTATAGACTGGTAAAACAAGCTGCTTTACATTCCTTCAAGACTTAGCCTGAAGGCTGCTCTCCATAGCTACCACTAGGATAGCTTTCAATAAGGTTGTCTTTAACCTATCTACCATAAGAGTCGATTTGGACTGGTGCAAGGTGCCCACTATAATTAGTGGACAGCATATGCCAGGCCAACTTCTCACACATGCCCTTCAAGGTTTTGTTGAATCTCTCAACTAAACCATTGCACTGTGGGTGATAGGGTGTGGTGAACTTGTAAGTCACTCCACACTCCTTCCACATTGCTTTTAAGTATCCAGACATAAAGTTTGCACCCCTGTCTGATACAACCTCCTTAGGGAAGCCCACTCTTGAGAAAATTCCCAGGAGGGCCCTTGCCACCACAGGTGCTGTAGTGGTCCTAAGGGGAATAGCCTCTGGGTACCTGGTGGCATGATCCACTACCACCAGGATAAACCTGTGCCCAGATGCTGTTTGGGGATCCATGGGACCAACAATGTCAATCCCCACCCTTTCAAAGGGAACCCCACCACAGGTAGTGGTATCAGGGGGCCTTTGTAGTGCCACCTGCCTTGCCACTGGCCTGGCAGGTTACACAGGAAGCGACAAAACTCCTTGGTGTCTTCAGACATGTGGGGCCAGTGAAAGTGAGGGACAATTCTGTCCCAAGTCTTGTTCTGGCCCAGGTGACCTGCTAAGGGAATGTCATGGGCTAGGGTCAATAGGAAGCCCCTGAACTTCAGGGGTATAACCAACCTCCTGGTGGCACCAGGCTTGGGGTCTCTACACTCTGAGTACAAGAGTCCATCATCCCAATACACAGTATGGGGACCACTAGCTTTCCCAGCAGCCTCAGCAGCAGCTTGTTGTCTGAGGGGTTCAAGAGAGGGGCAGCTCTGCTGCTCCTGGCTCAGATCTGCCCTGGAAGGGCCCCCTGTCCCCAAGAACTCAACCTGGTCAGGTTCAAGCTCCTCTCGGACAGTTCCTTCCTCAGGACTGAGATCATCCCCCTCAAGGGACTGATCTTCCTTCTGAGCCAAGGGGGAAGGCACTGCCTTTACCCTACTACTCCTCTTCTTGGAGGGCACTTGGTCCATTATTCCAGAATCCAAGGCCTGTTCAGTGTTAGACATTTTGGCTTGTGACCTGGTCACAGCAAACACATCTGCAGGGATCCCCAGCATTTCTGCATGGGTCCTGTTAAACCTTCACTCACCTGAAATCCAGGTCGTTCAACTTGAGAGATGTGAAGATGTTTCTCACCTGCCCTTAAGAAGCCACTCCCGACCAAACTGAATTTGTAAACACAGCCGGTAAGAAGTAAAGTCCCAAGGGAAGGGGAATAGGGACAAAATAACAAACAGACAGAAACACTCCAAATTCCTGCTTCAGACAGCTTTGGATATTCTCGCATCTATGGATTGTGTTTCTATAAATATAAAACATGAATAACACTATTTTAGCTTATGACTTCAGACTGGTGATTATTGTTTACCTATGTAACAAACAATTCAAACATATACCTCTCAATTCTGGGCTTGTCTCCACCAGAACATTATTCATGAAGTTATGCAATAAAACTCAGTTATTTTCTGTAAAGAAATAAGCACACCTTAGTATTTATCATCAAACATTAATACTTCCATAAAATCCTATATTGTCCATTGTAACTCACTTCTGGAGAAAATACCAGTTTAGCAAAAAAAGGAGTCTCTTTTCAATAATTATATGCTTCTTTTATCTTTCAGGTTCATCATATCAAAAGGATTGGATTCCTGAGACAAGTAAGTATTTGTTGTGCTGGTTAAGTCTGTGAGATGAAATAACGCTTATAAAGGTCACCTTCAGTATGAGCTGACTCAAGTTTCTATGCGCGCTTTAATTTCTCAATGGTTAATGTCTTTAGTTCTTGAAACTAAAAATAAACGGCGCACCTTGCCTCTATGATTTGTTTGCTAATTCACAAACCATATGCAAAGCACACTGTCACGCAGGTTTTCTTCAAATAAAATAGTCAAATGAACTTACTTGTTCCACGAGCGCTTTCTGTAATTAACCGCAACCTTACTTTTCTTTTTAGAACGGGGCGCCTTTCCTAAGGAGACTGGAAATGCCACAAACTGGATTTCTTTGTTGTTCGGGGAAGAGTAAAGGCGTCGAACCGGAAAGCTGTCAAGAAGTCAGGGTTGCCGAGGAGATCTTTCCGATGCCAGCAGACGACGAAGGATTCACAGAAGCAGGAAGGACTTCAGGTAAGAGAAGGAAATAACGAGCGCAAGCACGTTTGCTAGTGCGCCCATGGATTAAATAGTCTTCAGGAGGGCGGGGTTCTCTAACGCCAAGGAGAAAACGTGCTGCACATGCACCAACAGTCTTATTAAAACAACGTGCCTGATTAAAGATGCAGCACATGAAATAACGGACGTTTCCACACGTGCTTACATCCTTTGTAATGTTTCAATGCACCAAAGGCAGATTTTTGTGAGATTAACCACCAAGAAGTACAAACAAGCATTGGCAAAAAACAAACCTGAATGATTGTCAAATAGCCTGACATGGACAACAAACAAGCATTGTCAAATACAAATGAAACACTTATGAATCAGACCCTTCTCTTTATGGTTCTTTATGAGGTTAAGCATGGTTCTTTATACAAAACCCTAACAGTCGCTCCCCTCAAAGGCCGTCCTACCAGACGAGGTTTTTGTGGATATCGCAAATAAAATTGTCTTACTAGTTTCGGCGCATGAACGAATGACGCTGACTCCCAAGAATTCTCTGTGGCATCATACCCTTTCCAAGCTATTAAATAATAAAGCTTTCCTTGGATTCGTTTTGCATCCAATATCCTCTGTACCTCATACTCTAAATGTCCATCAATGGGAATGGGAGGAGGTGGGGGTTCTGACCGGGTGTCTGGATTATAGGGTTTTAATAAGGAAACATGAAAGGTAGGATGTATGGCATAATCAGAAGGCAATTCCAATTGCACAGTCACTGGATTTATAATCTGTTTTATTGGAAATGGTCCTATGTATCTTGGTAGTAGTTTTCTTGATCCTACTATGTTCAAATTCTTCGTTGAAAGCCACACCTTATGTCCAATTTGGTATTTTGGGGCATCTAATCTATGTTTGTGTGCTTGCTTTTTCATTTCATCCTTGTATTTCTTTAGATGTTTCTTTGCTTTTTCTTGAATGCCTAATAAATTAGAGAGTCGTTCTATGACAACTGGGGTTGAGGTAGGGATTATTGTTATAGGTAATACTCTTGGGTGGTAACCATTTAAAAAATAAAATGGCGTACACTGTGTTGCTGAATGTACATTGTTATTATAAATAAATTCAGCAATTGGTAATGCTCTATCCCATTCACTGGTAAACTCAGCCATTAAACATCGTAAGGTTTGTAATAACGTTTGGTTTGCTCTTTCCGTTTGACCATCGGTCTCAGGATGAAAGGCTGTGGAAAGAGCTATTTCCATTTTTAGACTTTTACACAAGTTAGTCCAAAATTTAGAGGTGAACTGACTTCCTCTGTCCGAAACAACTTTAGTTGGCAAGCCATGTAATCTCACTATTTCCTTGATAAAAATGTTTGTCAATTCTACTGCAGTAGGAAGTTTAGATAGTGGTATGAAATGTGCCATTTTAGACAAATAATCTACTACTACTAGAATTGTTGTATACTTGTTTGCTATAGGTAAATTAGTTATAAAGTCCAGACTGATTGTATGCCAGGGACTTGGAGGAGTAGATATTGGTTGTAATAAGCCAGTAGGTGCCTTATGTGAAGATTTATTTCTGGCACAGACAGGACAAGTGTTTACATAATTCTTAATATCAATGATCATGGAGGACCACCAAAAATGTTTTTTACAATTGTCTAAAGTTTTTGGTAACCTGGATGACCAGCCAAAATTGAGTTATGATGCCATGTCATAACCTGCTCTTGTAAGTCTTTGGTTGGAACTAGCAATAGTGAGTTGTGGTAAAACAAACCTTCCTGTATTGAATTTTGAGGATCTTTTAACCACGTTTGTGCGTTCAATTTGAAATGCTCTGTTTTAACTGCTTTCATAAAATCATTTTGAATGACTGGGGCCAATATTTTTGTGGAGGAATGATAGGGGGACCTATTACTTCTTTTTAGATTCATTTGTATAACCATATCTAGACAGAATATCTGACTGCAATTGCTGTGGACCTGGCCTATAAGTAATGACAAAATCAAAAGCACTAAAAAATTTAACCAACGCATCTGACGTGGTGTAAGTGCTTTTACAGAGCTGAAAAATTGCAAATTTTTATGATCACTAAAGATGGTTACTGGAAATTTTGTTCCCATTAAATGATGTCTCCATTCTGTGAATGCCAATTTAATTGCCAAGAGCTCCCTCTCAGCCACAGTATAATTCTGCTCAGCAGGTAGCAATTTCTTGGAATAAAAAGCTACAGGGTGTAATTGACCATCTTGAGTATCTCTTTGAGAGAGTACTCCTCCGACTGCCATCTGTGAAGCATCCGCTTCAACAAAAATGGAAGGTCTGGATCCGGGTGTTTTAACAAAGGTGCAGCGGTGAATTTATTTTTAGGAGATCAAAAGCTTGAGCTGCTTGATCAGACCAAGAAAATACCTGCCCTTTCTGCAATAACTTAGTAAGAAGTACCACTGTCTCTGCAAAGTGAGGAATAAAACGTCTATAAAAATTAGCAAACCCCAAAACGTTCTGTACTTCTTTCACTGATGTGGGCTCTGGCCAATCTTTGATGGCACTCACCTTTTTTGGGTCCATCATTATTCCTGCCGGAGACAAACAATACCCAAGAAAGTCAACTGTGTCTGTATTAAAGATACACTTTTCCAATTTTGCAAACAAATGATTTTCTTGCAATTTGTTTAACACTGCTCTTACTTGATGGATATGTTCTTCCTTTGTTTTAGAATAAATGAGTATATCATCGATATAAACTATTACACAAACATCCAGAAACTCATGTAACACCTCATTAATAAAATATTGAAATGCAGCAGGGGCATTACATAAACCAAAGGGCATGACGGTGTACTCAAATAAACCAAATTTTGTTTTAAAAGCAGTTTTCCATTCATCATTCTCTTTTACTCTGACTAGATATATGCCCCTCTTAAGTCTAATTTGGTATAAATTGTTGAATGGCGTAATTGATCTAATAGGACTGGTATTAAAGGTAATGGGTACTTATTTTTTATTGTAGCCTTGTTTAATCCGCGGTAATCTATACACGCGCGCAAACTTCCATCAGGTTTAGGGATGAAAAATAGAGGCGAAGATACCGGGGAGGTAGAATGTCGTATAAAGCCTGACGCCAATAACTCATCCAAATAAGTTCTCAAATATTTAGTTTCTTCTTCTGAGAGAGCATAAACTCTACTATTTGGTAAAGAAGCCCCGGGTATTAGGTCTATACGACAATCATATGATCTATGTGGTGGCAATGAACTAGCTTTCACAGGGTCAAATACATCTTTAAAATCCTGATATTCAGGTGGGATACCAGGAGCAGATGTTATAGTGCCTGCACAATGTAAAATTGTCATAGGGTCATTAGGAGCTTCTTGATAACAAGAAGCTCGACAATAAGACGAATCTAAGGTGACTGTTCGTGAAGCCCAGTTGATTTTAGGGTTATGCATTGTTAACCAAGGTACACCTAAAATAAGACCAAAAGTAGGTGTATCAATCAAATCAAAACTAATTCTTTCTGTATGACCATTTTGACATACCATGGTAATTGGACAAGTTCTCTTGGTTATCATCCCTGAGGATAGTCCAGAACCATCCACAGCACAAACTGACTCAGGGTGGGTTTTCCATTCTGTGGGTATATGTAATTCTTGAGCCAATTTAATATCCACAAAATTCCCCGTGGCTCCACAGTCTAGTAAGACCGGGACCGACTGTCGCAATTGAGTACTAATTATCAGAATAACTTGTATCACAAAGTGTCGAGGTATTCTTGGTACAGTATTGGGTACATATTTGGAGATCTGTAGATTTTTACCACTCGTGCAAGTGACCTCCCTTCTTGACGAGGTTTTTAGTTTTCCTGCTCTAGAGGACTCACTACTAAGGCATTTGTCTTTTTAGGTACCTTAGGTTTGATAGGACAATCTTTTGCAAAATGTCCTGACCGAGCACAATATAAACATAAATTCAGTTTTCTTCTCCTATCTTTCTCATCTGTTGACAAAGGTCCTTTGATTGTTCCGATCTGCATTGGTTCAGATTCTGAAAGTTTATTGTCAAATTCCTTTTATCATGCTTTACTACTGAAAATCTAGCTTCTAATCGGGTCTTATCACCTTTTCTTTCTCCTAAGCGATGATCTAGTTTAACAACCAGATCCACAAATTCTGAATATTCTTCAGGTAAATCTACAATGTGCGCTAAGGCATCCTTTAATTCGTCACGCAAACCTCTGTAAAATAAAGATGTGCGCTTTTCCTCTGGCCACTGGGTTTCTGTTAATAACCTATTAAATGTGGTGACATAAGTTAACAGATCTTGTTTTCCCTGTTTTAAATTAAGCAACTCATTGTCACTGGCCTGAACGTACGTATGTTTTGCAAACAGTTTAGTCATTGTTCTTTTAAACAACGGCCAATTGTGCAAAATAGGGTCATCTCTATCAATATATGGTATAGACCAATTCGCTGCAGTGCCACCCAAATATGAGAGTACAAAAACCACCTTGGTTGCATCAGTAGGAAATAATTGTGGTTTGCAAATAAAATGTAACTGGCATTGACTAATAAATACATTAAACTTATTACTATCACCAAAAAAGCGCTCAGGAGCAGATAACGGGACAACATTAGGCACGGCTACTGTGACTTGCACAGGCGATGAGTTAGCTTCTGATCCCATAACTGTATTGGCAGTTTTTGATCTATTTCCAAACTCTGTGGGGTCCCGGAAAACACTAGAGAATGGAGCTTCCCACATAGACTCTCTAGGTTTATAACGAACAACTTCCTGACGCAAAGCTAAATTCTCCTGTTTTAACTTATTTATCTCTAATTGCATTTGCTGTAGCATATCCATTACAGACTTGTTTCTTTCTAGATCCTCACTGAGTGCTTGTGCCATTGCTTGGCCATCTATTCTTGCGTCCTCTTCATCCATATCTCTCAAGGAGAACCTTAATTATTGTGAAGGCTTGCGCTTCTGTTAAACCTTCACTCACCTGAAATCCAGGTCGTTCAACTTGAGAGATGTGAAGATGTTTCTCACCTGCCCTTAAGAAGCCACTCCCGACCAAACTGAATTTGTAAACACAGCCGGTAAGAAGTAAAGTCCCAAGGGAAGGGGGAATAGGGACAAAATAACAAACAGACAGAAACACTCCAAATTCCTGCTTCAGACAGCTTTGGATATTCTCGCATCTATGGATTGTGTTTCTATAAATATAAAACATGAATAACACTATTTTAGCTTATGACTTCAGACTGGTGATTATTGTTTACCTATGTAACAAACAATTCAAACATATACCTCTCAATTCTGGGCTTGTCTCCACCAGAACATTATTCATGAAGTTATGCAATAAAACTCAGTTATTTTCTGTAAAGAAATAAGCACACCTTAGTATTTATCATCAAACATTAATACTTCCATAAAATCCTATATTGTCCATTGTAACTCTCTTCTGGAGAAAATACCAGTTTAGCAAAAAAAGGAGTCTCTTTTCAATAATTATATGCTTCTTTTATCTTTCAGGTTCATCATATCAAAAGGATTGGATTCCTGAGACAAGTAAGTATTTGTTGTGCTGGTTAAGTCTGTGAGATGAAATAACGCTTATAAAGGTCACCTTCAGTATGAGCTGACTCAAGTTTCTATGCGCGCTTTGATTTCTCAATGGTTAATGTCTTTAGTTCTTGAAACTAAAAATAAACGGAGCACCTTGCCTCTATGATTTGTTTGCTAATTCACCAACCATATGCAAAGCACACTGTCACGCAGGTTTTCTTCAAATAAAATAGTCAAATGAACTTACTTGTTCCACGAGCGCTTTCTGTAATTAACCGCAACCTTACTTTTCTTTTTAGAACGGGGCGCCTTTCCTAAGGAGACTGGAAATGCCACAAACTGGATTTCTTTGTTGTTCGGGGAAGAGTAAAGGCGTCGAACCGGAAAGCTGTCAAGAAGTCAGGGTTGCCGAGGAGATCTTTCCGATGCCAGCAGACGACGAAGGATTCACAGAAGCAGGAAGGACTTCAGGTAAGAGAAGGAAATAACGAGCGCAAGCACGTTTGCTAGTGCGCCCATGGATTAAATAGTCTTCAGGAGGGCGGGGTTCTCTAACGCCAAGGAGAAAACGTGCTGCACATGCACCAACAGTCTTATTAAAACAACGTGCCTGATTAAAGATGCAGCACATGAAATAACGGACGTTTCCACACGTGCTTACATCCTTTGTAATGTTTCAATGCACCAAAGGCAGATTTTTGTGAGATTAACCACCAAGAAGTACAAACAAGCATTGGCAAAAAACAAACCTGAATGATTGTCAAATAGCCTGACATGGACAACAAACAAGCATTGTCAAATACAAATGAAACACTTATGAATCAGACCCTTCTCTTTATGGTTCTTTATGAGGTTAAGCATGGTTCTTTATACAAAACCCTAACAGGTCCTGAGCTCCACTTCTGCCCAAGCTGAAGTTTCTAAGTCATTGCCAAGCAAGCATTCAACGGGTAGGTCTGCACTTACCACAACCTTCTTAAGGCCAGTTACCCCTCCCCAGGAGAAGTTAACAACTGCCAGAGTATGGTCTGTTCTGACGTTGCTAGCATTGGTCACTTGGTACATTTCACCAAGTATAATCTGCCCAGGATTCACAAGGCCTTGTGTCACCATGGTGACACTTGCCCCTGTGTCCCTAAATGCCAAAGCCTCTCTTCCATTGATTAAGGGCTGTTGTCTGTACTTGCCCAGATTACTGGGACTCACAGAGGAGGTCATATCCATGCCTCCATCACAGACTAAGACAGCCTGAGTGAGTTCTCTGACTAGGTCAGAGCTCATCTCTTTACCCAGGGTCAACCCTACTAAACCCTTGGCTTGTGTAGTCCCACCACCAACTGTAACTGCACTAGGGGGAGCAGGTGCCTTAGGGGCATTGGTGGGGGCTGGAGTCGAGTCTTTGGACTTGGTGCAATCACTGGTCCAGTGGGTCTTTTGCTTACAGACCTTGCACCATGGTTTCCTTTGGCCTTTCCCTTTGGTAGACTGTGAATCCCCACCTGAAGAAGATTTTTGGGGGCCTTGTGAAGACTTTTGATCTTTACCCTTCTCCCCACCCTTATCAGAGGTTTTCGAATCTTGCTTCTTAGGGTCACCACCTTGGTTCTGTACCTTCTGCTTCACCCTGGTTCTGACCCATTTGTCTGCCTTCTTTCCCAATTCTTGGGGAGAGGTCAGATCAGAGTCTACCAGGTGCTGATGCAACAGCTGATTTTGACAGTTATTAAGAATCTGCTCCCTCATGATCAGATTGTACAATCCTGTGAAGTCACATACCTTACTGCCCAATAACCAACCTTCCAGAGCCTTGGCAGAACAATCAACAAAGTCCACCCAGTCTTGAGTCTGTGCTTTTTGGGTATCCCTGAACTTTAACCTGTATTGTTCAGTGGTTAGGCCAAACCCATCAATTAGAGCGCTCTTCAAGACTTTGTAATTATCAGCATCCTCCTCTCTAACAATGAGGAGCTTGTCTCTACCTTTGTCTGCAAAGGAGAGCCACAAGATTGCTGCCCACTGCTCCTGAGGGACCCTCTGTACTTTACAGGCCCTCTCTAGAGCAGTTATCCATTTGTGGATGTCATCCCCACTCTGGTAGGGAGGGACAATCTTGCTCAGGTTTCTATGGTCATAAGACCTTTCCCTATCTTTGGGGAAATTGCTGCCACCATGGGACTCTAGTCCCAACTTTTGTCTCTCCCCTCATAGAGATCTAGGGACTCCCTGTCTATAGCCAATTGCTGTTTTCTGAGTTCAAGCAGGGCTTGCTCATACTGAATCAGTCTCTTTCTCCTCTCATGAGAGGATTCCCTCCTAAGAGAGGAGACAGAGATCCCTATTGAGGTGTCAGAGTGGTTAGACTCCTGAGAAGGAGACCTAGACCTTCTGGGCACACTCAGAACTCTTCCTGGGGGACAAAGGGGAGGTCATTCTGATCCTCCTCCTCCTCCTCCACAGGAGGAATTGGGTTTTCCAGGACAAGGTCATTTTCACCTTCCTGGCCTGTTTCAGAGGGGGGCTGGGTTTCTTCACCCTGGCCCCTTCCTCATCTTCTGCCCCACCCTCTTTGCCTACCCCTTCAGACCCTAGGGGCCTGCTGAGATCATCAGCTAGTAACACCTCCCTGAGGTGTTGGGTGCTAGCACTTTTGCCTGCCTTCAACTTCCTAGTATTGCATAATGCTCTCAATTCCAAGAATGGGAGTTTATCATACTTGGAGGGAAGAAGCCCACTGGCTTCTGGCAAGGACTCACTGGGTCCTGGCTTTGAAGACATTACTAGTGAGGTGTGGTGTATGCACTACCTACTCTAGTGTGGCCTACTAAACTCTCTTGAGTTGTAGAAAGGGTGTGCTGTCCCTTAACACACAACTCTAAGTTCAGTAGAACTTACTGTATTACTAAGCTTGATTTATATGTACCTTAGGTACCCTTAGTGGTTTTCAGTTGATCAATTCAATTGAGATTATCTGGTAAAACAATAGCAAGCTGGAATCCCACACGCTGCACACCAATGTGAGAAGTTGGCCTGGCATATGCTGTCCACTAATTATAGTGGGCACCTTGCACCAGTCCAAACAACCCCTTATTGGAGATAGGTTAAAGACAACCTTTATTGAAAGCTATCCTAGTGGTAGCTATGGAGAGCAGCCTTCAGGCTAAGTCTTGAAGGAATGTAAAGCAGCTTGTTTTACCAGTCTATAATCTCTTGAGTGACCAAATGAAAGAGGACCACACCAGGTATATATTCAAAATATATGTATTTATTACTAAACACACCCCTCTAGTCTCTTTATGAGGCTAGAGTTCGAAGTACATACATTATAAGTTAGTTATCTACAGTAATAGCACAAATACACGTTTGAGCCCCAGGGGCGTACCAAACCATATACCAATAAAGTGGTATAAGAACCATGACTGAGCTAGACACAAGGCCTAGAGCCTGTAGAAGTGCTTGGACCACAAGGAACCACCCAAGGTAGTGACACAGGGGACCCACGGGGGACGCGTGCAGTGTATGAACACAGCCACGAACCGCCGTTAACTTCTATGGGGAAAGTCGCGATTAGAATTTAAAAGAAAAGGGACACTTAGAGGAGGACTTGGAGCAAACCCTTTGAGAACTAGGCTGTTCTAGTGTCAATACCAACGGGAGCACCGGAGTACTCGAGTTACCTCACCCAGGGGAGCCGGGTGCATAGGTGTCTTTCGGGGTCGGGTTTCGTCGTCGCTTTCAATGGCGATCTGCTGCAAAGTGCTGCTGGCGGCCAAGTCGAAAGTGTTCGGGTGGATCCAAAGGTGGATCGAAGATCTGAAGAACCTGAAAGCAGAGGGGACAGAGTCTGGGTCACTAGCCAGTGACCAGGAAGGCGATGAGCAGATGCCCACCGATGTCGAGTGCTTCCGGTAGGTTGACGGTCGTCTCGACTCTTCAGCCACGAGGTCCAGGAGGCGTCGACGATGACCAGGAGCTGGATTTGAGCTGTCCCATGACGTTTGTCGATTGCAGGGGTGTCGGCGACCGGATTGAACCCAACAAGCCTTGGCAACGGCAAGTCTCGTGGAAATGGAAGAAGGACAATGTTGCAGACCAGCAAGGTCTGTGGGACTCACCCAGCGAGGGTAAGTCAGGGCACGCCTGGAGCAACCAGGGAGCCCAAGCAGAAGAAGATTGGCCTTCGGGAGGGCCTACTAGCCAACGGACTAGCGACCGCAAAGGAGCCTCAAGACGATGCACGTGGAGCTGGCTCACAGGACACTCGTGGAGTGGAGGCCAGTGATCTTTGGTGCAGTTGGTGCTGGAGGCTGGGGCTACTGGGAGCCCAAAGCACGACTTTGTAGAAGACCCAGAAGAGGATGTACTTGCAAATGTGTTTGGTGTCCAGGGGTCATGGTTCCACATTACCCATGACAGCTACGGGCCTCAGCTTTGCTGGGAACTCAGGGCAGCCTCGGGGAAGTCTGGAAATCTACCTCTGGTGATGCAAAGACTTCGGCGTCCGACGGGAGCTTCAGCGATGCAGACCGGACAATTGCTTCTTTGGTGCCTGCCAAGCAGGGGAGTCACTCCTTGACCCCAAGGAGATTCTTCAGTCCTCTAATCTTGAAGTAGAGCGTTGAAGGTCCAGGATTCTGTATCAGAGTTTCGTCCAGGTAAATCTAAAGTCCTAAGGACTGGGGTCCCCTACTTATACTAAGGTAGGGGGTTGGACATACTCTGTGGCCCCACCTATGGGAGGGTCAGGGCAGAGGGGTGGTTACACCCCTTTCCCTTTGTCCAGTTTCACGCCAGAGCAGGGGCTGGAAGCCCCTGAGCTGGTTTGAACTGGGGTATGCACAGGGACACCAAGTGTGCCCCCAGTGCAGGACTTCAAAGCACCAGAGAGTGCTCCCGCCCAGCCCCAATACACACTATCCTGTCTGGGGAGGTGGTTACACCTCCCTGGGACAGGAAACCTATTGTCCAGGCCTCCCCTGCCGGAGTTTCGGTCAGCAGCAGGAGGCCAGACTCGTGTCTGTGGCAGCGGCATCCATTTTGTGATGCCAGGGCTCTGGAAAGTCAGTACCGGGTATACCGGTGTGTACATGTCTTTCCCTCTAGAAGGGTGGAATGCTACCCCGCCGCCAGAACTGGCGGGGGGGTAGTATGCCAAGATGTTTGACACCAAACACGACATGTTTCCGTGCAGCCATCCCAAAGTTAGCATTTAACGCGAGGTTATAATGCGCTTAAGAGTATATGGTCGGGCTGCACTACAAACGGCATCAGAGAAGGGTCTCCGAATGCTGCAGAGGGGCCCAGCTCATGCAGGGGCACCCTCTCACATAGGAACCACGCACTCTGCATTCAGGATTGATAAGGCCTGCCATAGGAGTGACTTATAGGTTTATATGTGTGTATGTATGTAGTGATATAGGTAGCCTATATCACAGTAAGGGGTGCATGCACCACCTAACCCAGGCTGCAGTAGCAGACCTATGGTGTCAGTTTGGATGGCCTTCCAGGGGTGGCACAATACATGCTGCAGCCCCTGGTAGGCCTCTGAGGTACCTATGCCCTGGGTACATAGTATACCATATACTAGGGACTTATAAGGGCACTCCAGATTCCAATCAGAGATGTGCCTAAGGCACATGGAGACCATTTTAGAGAGGAAGCAGCTAGGCTGAGGTTCTGATTAGCAGGGCCCCAGCCAGACTAAGGTCGAAAAACAGTGAAGCATCAGCAAAAAGTGGGGGTACCCATGTGAAGCAGATCCTACTCTCCTACAGCAGACAGGTTTAACTCCTTTCAAACCAAGATCTACATTTAATCCCATCATGATCAGAGACTCTATTGACTTATTTCATGAATCTATAACAACACAGATCAAAAAACTCAATAAAATAGTGGCAAAAAAAGAGGGTAACCAGAAAAATAAAGACCAACAATACAGGAATTTAATTAAGAAGTTAAAAGATAATCATGAGGTAATAGTACGTGGAAGTGACAAAGGAGGCAATATTGTGCTCTGGCCACAAAAGCTATATGAAAAGGAAGCCTATAGTCAACTAAATGATAGGCGTTGCTACAACCGGAGTAGTCAAGCCAATTTGAGTGCCTCATACAAGGAGTACTATGGTAAGTTAACCACTTGGAGAGAAGGGAACTTATTAACAGGGGAAGAACTTAAATATCTGAAAAAAGAAAATCCAACTACTCCATCTTTATATTTTATTCCCAAAATCCATAAGGATCGAAACAACCCACCTGGTAGGCCTATCATCACGGCCAGGGACGGATTATTGGAAAACACTACCAGATATATCGACTTCTTTCTCCAAGAATACGTCAAGACATTACCTAGCTATGTAAGAGACACAGGAGACTTTCTAAGACATATCTCTGATTTTGAATGGCAAGATGACTATTTATTAATTGCGTTGGATGTCACGTCGCTATATACAAGCATTGAGCATACAGACGGAATTGAGGCCATCAGATACTATTTGTCCCGTAGATCTGAACAATACGAACGTCATAGTACCATGCTTATCGAGATGATCAAGTTTTGTCTATATAATAACATTATTATGTTTAACAGTCAATTATATCAACAGACTAGAGGTCTTGCCATGGGGGCCAGCTTCTCTCCAAGTTATGCCTGCCTACACATGGGCAGATGGGAGGAGCTGGTCCTCATGGGCAAGCACGAGCTAATCATGAGGACAAAGGTACGAATGTGGCGACGGTACAAAGATGACCTATTTGTTGTGTGGCAGGGAACAGAATGTGAAGCTAATGAATTTGTTCATTCCCTTAATAACAATGATATTAATCTCAGGTTCACTGCTACGGCCAGCTCCAGTTCCATTGAATTCCTTGATACTCAAGTATATATAAAAAATCACAAAATTGAGACCAGGCTCTTTAGGAAGAAAACAGCTGGCAATTCGACACTTCATGCGAGTAGCATGCACCCAAAACACATTATCAACAACATTCCATACGGAGAGATGCTCCGATTAAGACGTATCTGTAGTAGTGACAAGGATTTAGCTGAGGCACAAAATGTAGGCAAAAATAGATTCCTTGAGAGAGGATATCAAGAAAAAATGATCGATAGAGCCATCAGCAAATCTATGGAGCACAGCAGAAGTGAGATCTTAAAAGCAAAACAGGGTGATACCAAAGTGCCAATGAACAATTCATTTCGTATGATTATGAGATATAGTAATCAACACAGAGAAATACAAAAAATCATACAAAAAAATTGGGCCATGGTACTTTGCGATCCTATCATTGGGTCCCTGCTTCCTCAAAGAGTGTCTATTACATATAGGAGGGCACCTACTACAAGAGATAAGATTGTCAGAACCAGCCCAGAGGTAATTGAAAGTGGAAATTGGTTGCAGAGGAGGAAAGGTTTTTTAGATGCAAAACATGTAAGGCATGCACACATGGCATCAATATGAGTACCTATAAGACCCCTTTTAGTGATAGAGAGTTTAAAATTAACAAACTCCTAACATGCAAAACTGAATTTGCAGTATATGTGTTGCAGTGCCCATGCGACTTACAATATATAGGCAGCACGGTTCTACAGGTACACAAAAGGGTTCTTCAACATTTGCGCGCAATAACCAATCAAGATAACACTTATCCAGTGGCGCGACATTTTAAAGACAAACATAGTTCCAACAATGCAGACCTCAAATATTACGTTATAGATACAGTGCCTCCTAGTAGAAGGGGCGGAGATAGAATCACCAAGCTGAGGAAATTAGAGACAAGGTACATTCTGCAATTGGACTCCAAGGTACCATCAGGGCTGAATGCCACAGAGGATTTGCATACGTGATTTGCATACGTGCTTAAATTGAAACAACTGTTAGTCATCTGCAATGGGAATCACATTACCACAGGTGGGAGGATAATGGTTGAATATAGAATACATTAGTCCATATATCCACAAAAAGTACATAGGTCAGCGATTATATTTTAGAAATGTGTAACATTTTTAGGAATTTTATAACTATTTATTCTAATATTGTGTAACAATTAGGTTTGTTTTGAATATGAAATTGTGTAAGGGAATTTTTGTTTATAGAGTTTTTATATGTATTTATATATTTATGTATTTATGTACGCAATTACGTATATTTATATATTTATATATTTATGCGTGGAAACAAACTTGCTGCTATACTTCTGTGTACTCAAAGTAACAATCTTAGGACGTTAACACATGAATGTAATCTATATCCATATCCTCCATCTGAAGCTCCGGTATCAAAAGGCGTTAGATAAACTTCACATACATTGTACATAAAAAATAACGTACTTTTATCTGTTTACTTAGTCTTTGTGGATTAACATCGGAATTGGAGGCGTTTGCAAATAATAAAGACAACATTGTATGAGTCGGACAACAGGGAGACATACATAGAATAAATTATGGGGCACATGCATCAAGCTAGGCAATTGCGATTCCTTAATAGCTATTATTAAGGAATCGCTATTAAGGAATCGCAATTGCCTATGCATGTAGAAATCGCTCAATAAATAGCGATTCCTAAACATTCCTTAATTGCTACTACGCAAATTGCGAGTCGCAATTAAGGAATACCTACCATTCATTCCTATGGGCCAGGAGGCCCATAGGAATGAATGGGAAGATATTCACTATTAGTGATTCGCTATTAAAGAATGGCTAATAGCGGGAGCTATTTCAAGGGTGCCAGGGTGTCAAAAGGACACCCTGTGGCACCCTGAAATCTGCATATGAGTACATCTTGCACACACACATGCCCCAAGGGCATGTGTGTGTGTAAAATGGAAGTTTGAAAAATGAACTTTAGTGCATTTTTCAAAGTTTTTGCAAATTACCATGCAGTTTAACTTCATGGTAATTTGCTCCCCTATTAGCGAAATCGCAAATTTTTTAACTTTAATGCATTGCATTTAAGGAATCTCAATCTGTGATTCCTTAAATGCAATTGCAATTTAAGGAATAGCAATTTTGCGATTCCTTAAATTGCAATTTCTGCATTTGGGATGATGCATCCCAAATGCAGAAATACTGGTCGCAACGGGGCAGATTCTGAGAATCTGCCCGTTTGCGACCAGTATTTCGGTTGATGCATGTGCCAGTATATTATTATTATCATGTTCACAAACACTTTGCACTTTTCACTTAGGCACTTTATAGAATTTTGTACAGACCGCAATAGGGACACATGAGGGTACTAAATAAACATGCAATCATATTTAAATATAGGATTTAACCTAATATTAGCTTATTTTTCTGCTTTTAGTATTTTACGTGTAATTTTAAAAGCATTGAAAACATGAAAACATGAATTATTTTCTAATTTTACAATTTTTAAACAGCTAAAAAATTATGAAATATGTTCAAGCAATATCATAAATAGTTATGTTAACATTAGTATTTTTTCTATGACCTTGATCACGTGTTGATTAATTGGTATGTACATTTCACTTTAAATATTGCACCAACCTGTGTATCCATGTCATGTGATCAAGGCTCCACAGAGTCAAAACGCGTAATGGAGACGGTTGAATAAAACATCATAGCACCGAATTGGGTCCGTGTCCGTGATTTGGGAGAGTAAAGACGCTTCCAGGGTGCGGAGTTATTGTTATATATATATATTTTTATACATACACCAAGGTGTATTGCAGAATGAGTGGGTGTATGAGTGTCGAAATGGATGATTTTGTGCGTGTGTGACTGATTGTATAAGTGAGTGATTAAACATGTCTTAATGAATGCATGGGTGAATGACTAATCTGTGTGAATGTCTGTATCAGTCTGTCAGTTGGTGTGTAAGTGGCTGCATGGGTTGGTGAGTAGCTACATGAGTGTCTATATGGGTTAATGATTGGTTGTCTGAGTACCTGTATGGGTGCCTGAGTGTCTGTGTGGGTGGGTGGGGGGTGTGTGTGACTCTGTATGGATGTGTGAGTGGGTGATTCACTGGGTGTATGGGTTCCTGAGTGTGTCTGCGAGGGGCTGAATGGGTGAGTGAGTGTGCGTATGGCTGTGTTGAAGAGTGAATGGATGTCTCAGTGGTATTGGTGTGAGTGACTACATATGTGAAAGGCAGTATATGTGAGTGTTGGAGTATATAAGTGACTATTTGTGAGAGTGAGTGATTATGAGAGTGGCTGTATGGATGAGTGTGTGTTTGTGCCAGTGATTGTATAAGAGAGTAAGTATGTGTTAGTATCTGTTTGAACAATTGAGGTGGTGTGTGTATAACTTATAGGTAAGTATATGGCAGTGTGATTGATTCTTTGGGTGACTGACTAGGTGCATGAGTAACTCTAAGGGTGAGTGGCGGTGTGTGAGTGTCTGTATGGGTATATGAGTGCATATATCAGTGGCTGTATTGATAAGAGACTGTGTGAATGAGTGACTGTATGGGAGAGTGAGTGGATGAGTGTGTAGAACTATGAATCAGTGAGTGTGTACGTACTAACTGGTATTGGTGTGTCGATGGTTTCGAGAATGGTAGTCTGTATTTTAGAGTGAGTGTATGAAAGGTTATATTAGAGTGTGAGGAGGTGCATCAGATATTAAGTGGATAATGACATCAGTGATGTCATTTGAGATGTCATCAGTGATATCATCAGTGACGAATTGGCAGTAAGGAGGGGTGTAGGAATTCCTTTCACTTTCCTGTCACCACCATCATTCACGTTTTTAACCCTGGCCGGAGGGTCCAGGAATAAATTTTTGAGCTTGTTTTAACTTCCACTGCACTTTACATTGCAGAAAGAGGCAAGAGGGGTGCATAAAGAGGCAAGAGAAGTGCAGAAAGAAGCAACAGAGGTTCAGAAAGAGGCAAGAGAACTGCAGAAAGAGGCAAGAGAGTAGCAGAAACAGGCAAAAGGGTACAGAAAGCAAGAACAGGGGTACAGACAAAGGCAAAAGAGGTGCAGAAAGAGGGAAGAGAGGTGCAGAAAGAGGCAAGAGGGGTGCAGAAAGAGGCAAGAGAGGTCCAGAAAAAAGCACGAGCAGTGCAGAAAGAACCAACAGAGGTGCAGAAAGAGGCAAGAGGGATGCAGAAAGAGGCAACAGAAGTGCAGAAACAAGCCAAAGAGGTGAGGAAAGAGGCAAGAGAACTGCAGAAGGAGGAAGGAGAGGTGCAGAAAGAGGCAAGAGAGCTGCACAAAGAGGGAAGAAGGGTGCAGAAAGAGGCAAGAGGGGAGCAGAAAGAAGCAACAGAGGTGCAGAAAGAGGGAAGAGGGGTGCAGAAAGAGGCAAGAGAAGTGCAGAAAGAAGCAACAGATGTGCAGAAAGAGGCAAGAGAAGTGTAGAACGAAGCAACCAAGGGGTAAAAAGAAGCAGGAGAAGTGATGAAAGAGAAAAGAGAGTTGCAGAAAGAAAGAAGAGAGGTGCAGAAAATAGCAAGAGAAGTGCAGAAAGAAGCAAGTGAGGTGTAGAAAGAGGCAATAGAAGTGCAGAAAGAGGCAAGAGAGGTGCAGGAAGTGGCAAGTGAGGTGCAGAAACATGCAAGAGGGGTGCAGTAAGAAGCAACAGAGGTGCAGAGGGAGGCAAGAGAACTGCAGAAAGAGGCAAGAGAATTGCAGAAACAGGCAAGAGAAGTACAGAAAGAAGAAAGAGGTGTACAGAAAGAGGCAAGAGCGGTGCAGAAAGAGGCAAGTGAGGTGCACAAAGAGGGAAGAAGGGTGCAGAAAGAGGCAAGAGGGGTGCAGAAAGAAGCAAGAGAGGTGAAGAAAGAAGCAAGAGTATTGCTGAAAGAAGCAACAGAAGTGCAGAAAGAGGGAAGAGGGGTGCTGAAAGAGGCAAGAGAAGTGCAGACAGAAGCAACAGAGGTTCAGAAAGAGGCAAGAGAACTGCAGAAAGAGGCAAGAGAGTTGCAGAAACAGGCAAAAGGGTGAAGAAAGAGACAATAGAGGTACACAAAGAGGGAAGAGGGGTGCAGAAAGAGGGAAGAGGGATGCCGAAAGAAGCAACTGAAGTACAGAAAAAGGCAAGAGAAGTGCTGAAAGAGACAAGAGAGTTGCAGAAAGGAACAAGAGAGGTGCAGAAAAAGCAAGAGAAGTGAAGAAAGAGGCAAGTGAGGTACAGAAAGAGGCAAGAGAAGTGCAGCAAGAGGCAAGTGAGGTGCAGAAAGAGGCAAGAGAGGTGCACAAAGAGGGAAGAGGGGTGCAGAAAGAGGCAAGAGGGATGCAGAAAGAAGCAAGAGAATTGCAGAAAGAGGCAAGAGAGGTGTAGAAAGTGGCAAGTGAGGTGCAGAAACATGCAAGAGGGGTGCAGAAAGAAGCAGCAGAGGTGCAGAAGGAGGCAAGTGAAGTGCAGAAAGAGGTAACAGGGGTGCAGAAACAGGCAGGAGAGGTGCAGAAAGAGGGAAGAGAGGTACAGAAAGAGGCAAGAGAAGTGCATAAAGAAGCAACAGATGTGCATAAAGAGGCAAGAGAAGTGTAGAACGAAGTAACCGAGGGGTAAAAAGAAGCAAGAGAAGTGATGAAAGAGAAAAGAGAGTTGCATAAAGAAAGAAGAGAGGTGCATAAAATAGCAAGAGAAGTGCAGAAAGAGGCAAGTGAGGTGCAGAAAGAGGCAAGAGGAGTGCAGAAAGAGGCAAGAGAGGTGCAGAAAGTGGCAAGTGAGGTGCAGAAACAGGCAAGAGGGGTGCATAAAGAAGCAGCAGAGGTGCAGAAGGAGGCAATAGAACTGCAGAAAGAGGTAAGAGAATTGCAGAAACAGGCAAGAGAGGTGCAGAAACAAGAAAGAGGGGTACAGAAAGAGGCAAGAGGGATGCAGAAAGAGGCAAGAGAGGTGCATGAAGAGGGAAGAAGGGTGCAGAAAAAGGCAAGACGGGTGCAGAAAGATGCAAGAGAATTGCTGAAAGAAGCAACAGAGGTGCAGAAAGAGGGACGAGGGGTGCAGAAAGCGGCAAAACAGGTGCAGAAAGAGAGAACAGGGGTGAAGAAAGAGACAATAGAGGTACACAAAGAGGGAAGAGGGTGCAGAAAGAAGCAAGCGAGGTACAGAAAAAGGCAAGAGAAGTGCTGAAAGAGACAAGAGAGTTGCAGAAAGAGGCAAAGAGGTGCAGAAAGAGGAAGAAGGGTGCAGAAAGAGGCAAGCGGGATGCAGAAAGAAGCAAGAGAGGTGCAGGAAGAAGCAAGAGGAGTGCTGAAAGAAGCAACAGAGGTGCAGAAAGAGGGAAGGGGTGCAGAAAAAGGCAAGAGAAGTGCAGACAGAAGCAACAGATGTGCAGAAACAGGCAAGTGAAGTGCAGAAAGAGGCAACAGGGGTGCAGAAACAGGCAGGAGAGGTGCAGAAAGAGGGAACATGGGTGCAGAAAGAGGCAAGAGAGGTGCAGAAAGAGGGAAGAGGGGTGCAGAAAGAGGCAAGAGGGGTGCAGAAATGTGCAAGAGAGGTGCAGAAAGGAGCAGGGCAGAAAGAACCAACAGAGGTGGAGAAAGAGGCAGGAGGGGTGCAGAAAGAGGCAGCAGAAGTGCAGAAAGAAGCAAGTGAGGTGCAGAAAGAGGCAAGAGAACTGCAGACAGAGGAAAGAGAGTTGGACAAAGAGGCAAGAGAGGTGCACAAAGAGGGAAGAAGGGTGCCGAAAGAGGCAAGAGGGGTGCAGAAAGAAGCAAGAGAGGTACAGAAAGAAGAAAGAGAAGTGCAGAAAGAAGCAACAGAGGTGCAGAAAGAGGGAAGAGGGGTGCTGAAAGAGGCAAGAGAAGTGCAGACAGAAGCAACAGAGGTTCAGAAAGAGGCAAGAGAACTGCAGAAAGATGCAAGAGAGTTGCAGAAACAGGCAAAAGGGTGAAGAAAGAGACAATAGAGGTACACAAAGAGGGAAGAGGGGTGCAGAAAGAGGGAAGAGGGATGCCGAAAGAAGCAACTGAGGTACAGAAAAAGGCAAGAGAAGTGCTGAAAGAGACAAGAGAGTTGCAGAAAGGAACAAGAGAGGTGCAGAAAAAGCAAGAGAAGTGAAGAAAGAGGCAAGTGAGGTACAGAAAGAGGCAAGAGAAGTGCAGCAAGAGGCAAGTGAGGTGCAGAAAGAGGCAAGAGAGGTGCACAAAGAGGGAAGAGGGGTGCAGAAAGAGGCAAGTGGGATGCAGAAAGAAGCAAGAGAATTGCAGAAAGAGGCAAGAGAGGTGCAGAAAGTGGCAAGTGAGGTGCAGAAACATGCAAGAGGGGTGCAGAAAGAAGCAGCAGAGGTGCAGAAGGAGGCAAGTGAAGTGCAGAAAGAGGTAACAGGGGTGCAGAAACAGGCAGGAGAGGTGCAGAAAGAGGGAAGAGAGGTACAGAAAGAGGCAAGAGAAGTGCATAAAGAAGCAACAGATGTGCATAAAGAGGCAAGAGAAGTGTAGAACGAAGTAACCGAGGGTAAAAGAAGCAAGAGAAGTGATGAAAGAGAAAAGAGAGTTGCATAAAGAAAGAAGAGAGGTGCATAAAATAGCAAGAGAAGTGCAGAAAGAGGCAAGTGAGGTGCAGAAAGAGGCAAGAGGAGTGCAGAAAGAGGCAAGAGAGGTGCAGAAAGTGGCAAGTGAGGTGCAGAAACAGGCAAGAGGGGTGCATAAAGAAGCAGCAGAGGTGCAGAAGGAGGCAATAGAACTGCAGAAAGAGGCAAGAGAATTGCAGAAACAGGCAAGAGAGGTGCAGAAACAAGAAAGAGGGGTACAGAAAGAGGCAAGAGGGATGCAGAAAGAGGCAAGAGAGGTGCATGAAGAGGGAAAAAGGGTGCAGAAAAAGGCAAGACGGGTGCAGAAAGAAGCAAGAGAGGTGAAGAAAGAAGCAAGAGAATTGCTGAAAGAAGCAACAGAGGTGCAGAAAGAGGGAAGAGGGGTGCAGAAAGCGGCAAAACAGGTGCAGAAAGAGAGAACAGGGGTGAAGAAAGAGACAATAGAGGTACACAAAGAGGGAAGAGGGGTGCAGAAAGAAGCAAGCGAGGTACAGAAAAAGGCAAGAGAAGTGCTGAAAGAGACAAGAGAGTTGCAGAAAGAGGCAAGAGGTGCAGAAAGAGGGAAGAAGGGTGCAGAAAGAGGCAAGCGGGATGCAGAAAGAAGCAAGAGAGGTGCAGGAAGAAGCAAGAGGAGTGCTGAAAGAAGCAACAGAGGTGCAGAAAGAGGGAAGGGGTGCAGAAAAAGGCAAGAGAAGTGCAGATAGAAGCAACAGATGTGCAGAAAGAGGCAAGTGAAGTGCAGAAAGAGGCAACAGGGGTGCAGAAACAGGCAGGAGAGGTGCAGAAAGAGGGAACATGGATGCAGAAAGAGGCAAGAGAGGTGCAGAAAGAGGGAAGAGGGGTGCAGAAAGAGGCAAGATGGGTGCAGAAATGTGCAAGAGAGGTGCAGAAAGGAGCAGGGCAGAAAGAACCAACAGAGGTGGAGAAAGAGGCAGGAGGGGTGCAGAAAGAGGCAGCAGAAGTGCAGAAAGAAGCACAAGAGGTGCAGAAAGAGGCAAGAGAACTGCAGACAGAGGAAAGAGAGTTGGACAAAGAGGCAAGAGAGGTGCACAAAGAGGGAAGAAGGGTGCCGAAAGAGGCAAGAGGGGTGCAGAAAGAAGCAAGAGAGGTACAGAAAGAAGAAAGAGAAGTGCAGAAAGAAGCAACAGAGGTGCAGAAAGAGGGAAGAGGGGTGCAGAAAGGGGCAAGAGAAGTGCAGAAAGATGCCACAGAGGTGCAGAAACAGGCAGGAGAGGTGCAGAAAGAGAGAATAGGGGTGCAGAAAGAGGCAAGAGAGGTACAGAAAGAGGGATGCAGAAAGAGGCAACAGGGGTTCAGAAAGACGCAAGTGAGGTGCAGAAAAAGGCAACAGTGGTACAGAAAGAGGCAGGACAGGTGCAGAAACAGGCAAGAGAAGTGCAGAAATAGGCAAGAGAAGTGCTGAAAGAAGCAACAGAGGGGTAGAAAGAAGCAAGTGAAGAAAGAGACAAGAGAGGTGCAGAAGAAAAGCAAGAGAAGTGCAGAAAGAGGCAAGTGAGGTGTAGAAAGAGGCAAGAGAAGTGCAGAAAGAGGCAAGAGAGGAGCAGAAAGAGGCAAGTGCGGTGCAGAAACAGGCAAGAGTGGTGCAGAAAGAGGCAAGATAAGTGTAGAAAGAAAGTAGCAACAGAGTTGCAGAAACAGGCAAGAGAGGTGCAGAAAGAGGCAAGAGAGGTGCAGAAAGAGGGAAGAAGGGTGCAGAAAGAGGCAAGAGGGATGCAGAAAGAAGCAAGAGAGGTGCATAAAGAAGCAAGAGAAGTGCTGAAATAAGCAACAGAGGTGCAGAAAGAGGCAAGAGAAGTGCAGACAGAAGTAACAGAGGTGCAGAAAGAGGCAAGATAAGTGCAGAAAGAGGCAACAGAGGTGCATAAACAGGCTGGAGAGGTGCAGAAAGAGGGAACAGGGGTGCAGAAAGATGCAAGAGAGGCACAGAAAGAGGGAAGAGGGGTGCAGGAAGAGGCAAGAGGGGTGCAGAAAGAAGCAAGTGAGGTGCAGAAAGAGGCAACAGTGGTGCAGAAAGAGGCAAGACAGGTGCAGAAACAGGCAAGAGAAGTGCAGAAAGAGGCAAGAGAAGTGCTGAAAGAAGCAACAGAAGTGTAGAAAGAAGCAAGAGAAGTGATGAAAAAGACAACAGAGTTGCACAAAGAAACAAGAGAGGTGCAGAAAAAAGCAAGAGAAGTGCAGATAGAGGTAAGTGAGGTGCAGAAAGAGTCAAGAGAAGTACAGACACAGACAAGAGAGGTGTAGAAAGAGGCAAATGAGGTGCAGAAAGAGGCAAGAGAAGTGCAGAAAGAGGCAAGTGAGGTGCAGAAAGAGGCAAGTAAGGTGCAGAAACAGGCAAGAGTGGGGCAGAAATGAAAGAGGCAAGAGAAGTGCAGAAAGAGGCAAGAGAAGTGCAGAAAGAGGCAAGAGAGGTACAGAAAGAGGCAAGTGAGGTGCAGAAACAGGCAAGAGGGGTGCAGAGAGAGGCAAGAGAAGTGCAGAAAGAAGCAACAGAGGTGCGGAAGGAGGCAAGAGAACTGCAGAAAGAGGCAAAAGAGTTGCAGAAACAGACAGGAGGGGTGCAGAAAGAGGAAAGAGGGGTGCAGAAAGAGGCAAGAGGGGTGCAGAAAGAAGCAAGAGAGATGCGGAAAAAAGCAAGAGAAGTGCAGAAAGAAACAACAGAGGTGCAGAAAGTGGCAAGAGGTGTTCAGAAAGAGGCAAGAGAAGTGCAGAAAGAAGCAACAGAGGTACAGAAAGAGGCAAGAGGACTGCAGAAAGAGACAAGAGAGTTGCAGAAACAGGCAAAATGTGTGCAGAAAGAGAGAACAGGGTTGCAGACAGAGGCAAGAGAGATGCAGAAAGAGGGAAGAGGGGTGCAGAAAGAGGCAAGAGGGGTGCAGATATTTGCAAGAGAGGTGCAGAAAGAAGCAAGAGCAGTGCAGAAAGAACCAACAAAGGTGCAGAAAGAGGCAAGAGAACTGCAGTAAGAGGAAAGAGAGGTACAGAAACAGGCAATAGAGGTGCACAAAGAGGGAAGAAGGGTGCAGAAAGAGGTAAGAGGGGTGCAGAAAGAAGCAAGAGAGGTGCAGAAAGGAGAAAGTGAGGTGGAGAAAGAAGCAGGAGAAGTGCAGGAAGAAGCAACAGAGGAGCAGAAAGAGGCAAAAGGGGTGCAGAAAGAAGAGAGGTGCAGAAAGAAGCAAGGGAAGTGCAGAAAGAAGCAAGTGAGGTGCAGAAAGAGGCAAGAGAAATGCAGAAAGAGGCAAGAGAGGTGCAGAAAGAGGCAAGAGAGGTGCAGAATAAAGAAGCAAGAGAGGTGCAGAAAGAAGCAAGAGAGGTGCAGAAAAAAGGGAGGGGCGGAAAGCGGAAGAGATGTGCAGAAAGAGGTAATAGAAGTGCAGAAAAAGAAAGAAAGGTACACAAAGAAGCAAGAGAAATGCAGAAAGAGGCAATAGAGGCACAGAAAGAAGCAAGAATGCTTTGAGCACCATTAGTACTAATTTAGCACCCACATTTAGCAATAAGTAGCAGGTGACTATTCCAGGTTTGCAAAGGGCCTTCCACCACGCTGTAACACTTGTTGCTGCATTTTTTGTAACGTTTGAGCCAGAAACAAGGTTTTTTTTTTGTTCAAATCTGCAGATTATGCAGCACATGATGGATTGTATGGCAAATGCGTAAAATGTCTAATTATGTGAAAATCGGTGCAGCCGAACAGTCGCATAATTCCAGTGGCCCTGTTCATACCTCCGACTAGGTCCAGAAGTGCTCCTCAGTGGTTCCTTCTTTTTTTGTCTCTATGAGTTTATAGTTTAGCTTCTGTGGAAATGAGGAAGACTAAACCTGAGGTTACCACTCCACAACACAGATTACCATACCACATAATTACTTTCCATAACACATAATCCCACTCTACATGATTCCTATACACCAAATACCACATACTTTCTACCCACATAATTTCACTGCACAACATACCACATAATTCCACTACACACAACGTACATCCACTCCATTCCAAAAAAATTTGTAAAAAACTTTTACATTTACAACGCCAATAGCCCTAACTTTCGCAAATGCGAGACCTATTACATTGCAAAAGTTTCTTTAACTAGTAGTCGCGTTTACAGAGTGGTAGAGAAAGGGGGCTGGGCCTCTGACCAGCGCTCAGGAATTCTGCTGCATAGCACTTACAGCAGGTACCAGGAGCGCTTCTTGGCCCCCAAAGTCCCTCAGCAGTAAAGTAGACTTCATCCCCCAACCAGTAGTGTGCCAGGAGTGGTGGGGAAAGAGGGGCGTATCCTCCGAAGACCTCTTAGCAATCCCACTGTGTTGGACTTACTGGAGGCAACAAGAGGGGTAGATGGCCCCCAAGGACATCCTTGGGGCCAACTACCCCTCCTAGTACCTCCAGTAAGTCTCACACTGGAGGATTGCTAGGTTCTCATAGCAGGCTATGCCCCCTTTCCCCACCACTCTACAAACGCGCTCCCTGGCGTGCTCTTGGATGGGGATTGAAGTCCCCTTCGCTGCTGGGGACCCTCAGGGGCCAACTAGCCTACCGGTTACCTCCAGTAAGCCACCCACACAGTGGGATTACTGAGAGGTGGACACAGGCCATGCCCCCTTTGTCCACCACTCTGCAAATGCGCCTCCTGGCATGCTCTTGGTTGGGGGATGAAGTCTCCTTGCCTCCTGAGGGTCCCTGGGGGTAAACTAGCCCTCCTGTTATCTCAAGTAAGCCCCACAAAGCTGGATTACTGAGAGTTGTCAGAGGCCATGCCCCCTTTTAACACCACTCTGCAAATGCGCCTCCTGGTGCACTGCTAGTCCTGAGGTCCTCAGGACACAAGAGGACCTCAACGCACCACCAGCAGTGCACCAAGAGGCGTGTTTGCAGAGTGGTGTTAAAAGGGGGCTTGGCCTCAGACCACTTACAGTAATCCAGCTGTGTGAGGCTTACTGGAGGTACCTGGAGGTACCTGGTGGCCTAGTTGGCCCCTAAGGACCCTTAGGATTCAAGGGGACTTAATCACCCAACCCAGAACACGCCAGGAGGCGCGTTTGCATAGTGGTGCAGGAAGGGGGAGGGGCCTCCGGCGAGTTGCTGGTTTCTTTAAAAAAAAAAATTTAGGAAGGGGGGCTGTGTGGCCCCTCTTCCTTTAACCCTTTAGGGCCCCGGGGACCCCAACCCCACGGGGCCTTAGCCATTTCTTTTAAAAAAAATAAAACAATTGAAAAGGAAGAGGGGCGTGCGCCGCCCCCCCCTCCCAAGGCCGATTTCGGCCCTGGGGACCCCATCCCCAGGGCCCCGTTAAAACCTTTTTTTGAAGAAGGGGGGCCGTGCCTGCCTTATTTTTTGGCCCCCCTCCTGAGACCGTTTTCGGCCCCAGGAACCCATTCCCGGGGCTTGGCCATTTTTTTAAAAACTTTTCCAAAGGAGAGGGGCCACGCGGCCCCCCTCCCCAGGCCGATTTCAGCCCCGGGGACCCCATCCCCCGGGGCCCGGCCATTGTTTTTTTTAATTAAGTAAAGGGAGGGGGTGGAGTGGCCACCCTCCCGTGCCATTTTTGGCCCCGGGGACCCCATTCCCCGGGGCATGGCCTCTTTGTTGGGGACCACAGGGGAGCCCCAATGCCTCCGCGGTCCCAGCCGGCTCCCCGCCTCCTGCGGGAGCCGGCATTGCTTTTGGACAAGGGAAGCTGCTAACATGCAGCTCCCTTTGCCCAAAAGCAAATCTGCTTTGCTTCATTGAAGCGAGAGCAGGTTTCCTGCTCTCGCTTCCATGAAGCAAAGCAGTGTTTGCTATGACAGGGCGGGAGCAGGGCACCCCAGGGCATTGCTGGAGCCGGCCCTGGTGGGTGGCGGTCCCCAGGGCCAAGGAGGGCCAACTGGTTTAAAGCCCTGGGGAGGTGGTGGTCCCCGGGCCGGGGATCTGCAGCGGACCCCTGTATTTGCATGAAGTGTGCCCCGGGGAGGTAGTGGTCCCCGGGGCAGTGTGGGGGCTTGAGCCCCCACACTTAGATTTTAAAGGTAGCTTCAGGGAGGTGGTGGTCCCTAGGGCTGCGGGGGAGCTTGAATGGCCCCCTTCATTTAAAGCATGTAGCCCGGGGAGGTGGCGGTCCCTGAGGCTTGGGGGGCCCGCAAGGCCCCCACCCAAAATTATTTAATGCCCCATGGAGGGTGCGGTCCCTGGGCCAGCGTTGGGGGGCAGGAGCCCCTCCCACCCATTTTTAAGAAAAAGCCCCGAATAGGTAAATTAATTATCAATACACAAAAATATTTTCAATAACTAATTAATTACAATTAAATTATTTCCCACCCTATTCCCCTATAAACCCACAACCCGCTACGAAGAATAAATTAATACAATTAACATAATTATCAATTAATAAATTAATAAAAATTAATTACCAATTAATAAAAATTAATTACCAATTAATAATTAATTAACAATAAATTAATTATCAATGCCAATAAAAAAAATACTTAATTACAATTAAATTACTTCCCACCCCTTTCCCTATAAACCCACAACCCGCTACAGAACTAAAACGCAAAATTAAATTAAAAATAATTAATAATTCCTCAAAATTACTATTTAATTTACTATAATTAATAATTACTTCCCACCCTATTCCCCTATAAACCCACAACCCGCTACGGAATTAAATTACGCAAAAATTAAATAACATAAAATTCATTAATTTAAAAAAATTTAACATACATTACAAAGACTAATATACACTTTTAACACATATACTAACATACAAAACACTTAAAAAAATTCGATATTATTAAAAATTCGATATATTTTAATGCCTATATTATGTACTTCGATATTTTGACAGTCGATATTACTTACCTGCATTTCGATATTATTAACCACTATATTATGTCCATTCGATATTTTGTCCATTCTATATTTTGTACTCGATATTATGTCCATTCTATATTTTTTTCGATATTGTGTCTAATTACCGCTTATTCAATGCGGACTCAAGGATGAAGAAAAGACAGTTTCTCCATGGGCTGGAATTCATGATCTGATCTCCCAGAATACTGTCCCACTGAAGAAGGTTGGGTTTTTACCAGCAATACCATCTCCAGTCACAAACTACGCAACAGTATACACAGCTCTAAAAAGTTTCCAAAATGTGCGTGCTGAGCTTGAAGACCAGCCCATGCTGCCATTTTTCTGCGATGGAGATGTTTTCTGTATTGTAGCTTACATTTTTATGAGCAATCCAGTAGAATTTGATTATCTTTATCCAATAATGAGCATTTTCCACATGACAAAAGCTGTGATGCAGTGTGCAGGAAGTCATCCCAGTGGATGTGGCATAGACGATGCACTTATTGAAGCTGAAATCTTTGGTAGCAAAACTGTCCAGTCAGTATTGAGTGGTAATCATTATGTTCATTCGTTACAAGGTATGCTCATCATATCTGAGGCTATAGAAACATTGCGTTGGAATGTTTTCTGGAACAAGAATGACAAATTAGGTATTGCATATCTTATCTCAGAAATGAACAAGGCACAGGGTGCACTTCATTCAAAAGACATAATGCAAAGCCAGGCAATGTTCAATACACTCAGTTCATAATAAAAAACAATTTTGTAGAGTTTGTCAAAGAATGTGAAGAAAAATCTGAACTTTGCAAGTACTGGGGAAATGTTTCACACATGATAGCTCTAGTGAAAAACTTGGTACATGCTGATCGGGAAGGTGATTGGGAGCTGCACGTGAAGACTTTAGAATCACCAATTACTGTTTTTTGCTAATTCGTTTGCATAAACTAACTGAGATATGGGTCCTGGTAATTAGAAAGAATGAAGAAGCTAGAGGAGGAAAAACCATACCACTACAGCAAATTCATCCAAAGACATTTTGTGGTGAAAGGCAGAGAGGAAGCTTCAATGCTGTGGCTCTAGATATGAAACTGGAACAGATGATCGAGAGATCACAGAAAGGCTCCAAGGGAATTGTTGGTCAGACACGTAAAAGTGAATATGTTGCTCAATGGCAGCTAGTTTACCATGAAGTACTTTATATTTGCAATGTTTTCAGAGAAATGACAAATTCAAAATTAATGGACCATCGTGAAACTGTTCCTCACCACGAACTTGTGGGAAAGAGAGGGGAATGTTTTAATAAACATCTTGACAGCCTTCTTTATTTCATGCAACAGCAAGGAAACCCCTTTGAAATGACTGAGCCTGTGCGACTACACAACTTCGTGACCAAACAATATGTGGATAACAATATAATGACATATCTACAAGGTGTCCTGGAACATGGATCAAAACTATATGCAGAACTGAAGCAGGAAAGATTTGTATTGAAAGAGAAAAAGCTGTTTGACATAATCACTAAAGCTAAACTTCCACGCTTTAATTGCCATACTAAGAGTTTCATCCAACAAGCCACTACAAAACAGGTTACAAAAAAACAATTTTCGCAAGCATTTAGAGAGATGGATGTAGCAAAAGAAAGGGGTCAATTTATCAAAGACATTCTGTTTCATGATCTTCTTCCAACAAACGTATTATTTGATGGAGATGCTGCAACTAAACCAGTGAAGCACAAACTCATACAAGAACTCGAAAAAAAACTTTCACCTGAAGAATTTCAATTTGAAAAGGTGTCCTCATTGAACACTGCTGTTGTTGTGGACTATATGTCACAATTGCTAATGGTCAAGATTTCATCCATGCAAAACTTTGGAGAGGTAGTTCTGGCTGTTCTACAGATATCAAAGTCAGTGTGCTCCTTGCAAGAACTGCACATTTTCTTTGACAGCTATCTTGAACTATCTGTCAATGAATGTGAGAGAATCAGATGAATGTCTACAAGTGGAACAATTGACCTTGCCTGTCAGAAGCGCCTCTGCATGTAAGAGCGGTGGGGCGGTAGGGCCAGGTGGGGGGAGATTACGACATACGATGACGAGGGAAAATTAATTATTTTTTCATTTTCCCTCATGATCGTCTGTCAAATCCAGCCCAATCCGGCCCCACCGCCCCACCGCTCTGACCTGCATGGGGCACTCCTGATGCCTGTATCGAATATTCAACACCTACACCTGTGCAGCTTGATAAATTCTGGTCATCAACATCAAACAAGATGGACTTGGAGATGTTAACTCACCAAAACATTGCTGATGCTTCAGTGAACACTGAAGATCCTATTATTGCAAGTGGAATGATTGTCAATGAGGAGTTAGTGCCTGCAGAGATATATTCAAAAGGCACGGGCCATATTGTTCAAGAGCTTAAAATCGAATTGGAGGAAGCTGACCTTTGTGTTGTGCCACAGGTTAAGTGGGCTGTTCGAAATGGTTCCAATCGAGTCATTGTACTGTCAAATGACACAGATGTTATTATTGTGCTACTTAGATTTGTTGCAATGTTCATAAGTCGAGGATTCTTTGAGTTATGGATTCAAGATGGAACAGGTGAGAAAAGACACTTAATCCCGCTTCATATTCTGTACTTGAAACTTGATCCAGAGATGCTCAGTGTTCTTATAAAAGCACATATTCTTACCCATGACACTATGAGCAAAATTGGAACAAAACTTAAAGCTTTAACAGCTGAACCCATGAAGCTTCTAAAAGGATTTGCTGAGACAGAAGAAGAATGTGACTTTAAAGACGTAGAAAAATACCTTGTGCATGAGTTCTGACTGTCACACATTTGACGACTTTCGGTACTGTGAGTTCAAGAGATCAGTCACGCTAAGTGACCTTCCACCGACGTCATATTCTGTGCATGGACACATTTAAAGAGCGTCCTACTTGTTCAGAAGTTGTGTACATGTTTTGGATCATGCATATATAGCAAAAGATCCCTGTGAATTTGGTAGGGAAGATATTGATGGGGTGCTAAAACCTATGAAATTTCTAAAGCCTCTATCCACAGAAGATACATGTACATGTACTTGCAAAACATGTGCTACAAAAAGATGTCCCTGTCAATATGCTCTCCTCAAATGTTCACCATTCTGCAAATGTACCACGAGTGATTGCCAAATCGAATAAATAAAGTGAACAATGAAAATTTGTCTAAAACAGGAGTGATAAACATAATTTTTTTGCATATTCAGATAATAAACATTATTTAGTGTACAGATAAAAGAATGAATTAAAATACATATTGGTTTCATTTCTATATATGTCTCTTCTTCCTCTGTTGTAGCCGCCATTTTGGAAAATGGTGGAAGGGTTGCTCTGAGGAGTTATTTTCTGTCTCTATAATACTACATGACCCCCAAAGCCTTTGTTTTGACACCAAAATGAAGTATATAGGTTCCATGGTTCCTGAAATATATCATCATCACTGCAACACATCCAGATTTTTTTTAAATGGCATCCCTCAAAAATTTGGCCCGGATCAGCAATGTCTACCCAAGCTAAATTACTTCTCTAATGATCAAGAAACACAAATCAAAAATGAAAAGCGCTGGACAACAATTTTTTTATTGATGTATATCAGGGGTCCGTGATTAAAAATGGAAGACAACTTATCAAGGCTCTTTGTGATGGCTCTAATAGAATCCTAGGTGGCTTTTCGTAATGAAAACTTGGTTGCAGCATATGCCCTCTTGAGTGAGCCTACCTTTTTGTCAACTGCATCCAGGAAGGAAGGAAATCTTTTCTGAAGCTAAAGAGTTAACTTGATACCATATTGGTGAGAACTTAATATGTCTTCGGCACTTGTGGGAAATTTTCCTCAAAATTCTCTAGCTGGTATCTTTTATGTAGGGATTGTAGAACATTTGATTTTTCTTTATCTTTCTACTCCTTTAGGACAATATTTTTGATAGCATCATGCATTGGAAGATCAGCTGGAGGAGGGGTACTATACTGCGCAAAACAATTGCTCTTCTGAAGCGTCGTTGGACTGAAATCATTACATTTCCCGTATGTGCTTCAGTATTTCTTGAAGTTGGAAACCTTGCACATATTTAACCCTTGTATGTTTCCTCCTGGACATCCTTTTCATCAGAATATAGTTTTTGCTTTTTTGCAGCTGGTTCTGCTGAGGCTGCACTAACAGTACTGTTAATCATCACCTGGACGTCTGCCTGATTACTATACCCACCCTTCCTCTTTTGTATGCTCTGATTGAGAGGTGGTATGGTAGTGCTTTTTCTGTGCTTTCCTTGCCTCCAAACTACACTAGTATCATGGTCCCTTTTCATATAAAGTTTCTTAACAATCAGCTCTCATCTCACAATATGATGATGTCGCTTAAGAACTCTGTACCTGGGAGGGGCGTGACTTGCCGCGCAGGAAGATGGCCGCTTGCTAGAGCGGCTCCACTGGGCCATGCCACAAAGCCCCCATACATCCGGCACAGTATCCGACATGGGGCCGAGAGGTGCCACTAGAATGTGCGCTCGGCGCCCCGGTGATATCAATGCCCTGGTGAGCCAGATCGGGCTCAATCTGGACGGACAAGCAGGAAGGGCCTGGCCTAGTCTGCGATACCTGGCCTCGTGTGAAGCAGTACGTGATGGAGCACCCATTTACGAGGGGTGAGGTCCACCCCACTCAACGGAAAGGAGCTTCAAGGGACCCCGCGGTAAAGAGGTCCGGTGACCGGAGGGCCAGGTCCTGTGACTGTCCTGCCTGGGTAGGTGTTTGCCACTACCAAAGTTGGTGGACATGCACCGGCCAGTGCGGCATCAAGACAGATCAGGAGCCGTGTGGGTGATGGGAAGAACATAGACGCAGCTGCACGGTAGGAATGCTGGGCCGCTCTGGGCTCTCTTCTCTGAGAGACTTAGGTGTGGTGAAAGAGCTGTCCGGGGACGGACCGAGAAGGAGGGAGACTCGTGCTGGTGCAGGTGAAGAGCTGAGAGGGAGCCGGGGGCAGGCAGAGCTCCTCCCTGGAGTCCTATGGTGGATCTGTGGGGCTCGCCGGTACTCCCCTCGCTCCGAGCGGAGATCCTTCTCTTTCCTTGGTACACCACAGCTGTGAGTGAGGGGCCTCGAGGGACAGACTTCCAGATGAGTGGGCTTACTGACTGCGGCAGTACTTGAAGAAATACCAGCAGTGTGACACTGTGATACGGCCTAGAGAACTGGGTACCTACATTGCCTGAAGGGACCGACGGGCACAGCTGATGGCCCCACGTATAACCTGTCGCTGAGGGAGTTCGTGGGGGGTGGGCCAGGGACCCAGGGGTGGCAGATCCGACAGGCCACCAGGTGTGTTATACTTGCCTGGGTTGGCCGCGGTGGTTGCTACTCCTGGGGCTCCCGGGGCTCCTCGGGCCCCCCTTGTGGACTGCATGCGGGCCAGACAAACTAGGCCCTGGTGGATTTGTGGGATCCCCACAATGACGGGGAAAGGGACTGCGCGGCACCCAGCAAACAAAACTAGACAAGTACTCTTTGCCCAGGGGGCCGGCTTCCGGGTCTGGGATGATGGTGGTGGAGTTGGACCCTGAGGCCCGTCGCCCCCACTGCTTCTCAACTCATGCTGCAGGATGCTGTGGCAGCCATACAAGGGTTAAGACTGATCTGGCAGGGAGAATCGACTCGGTTTCCATGGAGGTCTCTCTGCTGAGGGCAGATTCCGAGGAACATGGGAGCCCGCATTAAGGAGGTGGAAGGGGTTGCAACTGACCTAGTATCTGACACGAAGGCTCTCCAAAAACATGTCCATGAACTATCTGCAATGACTAAGGCCCTGAAGGCCAAGCTGGAGGACCAGGAAGGCCACTCCCTGCACAATAGCGTCCAAATAATTGGGGTGCTGGAAAAAGCAGAGGGGCCAGCAGCAGACCTATTCGTGGAAGGCCTCATACTGAATAAGCTGCGACCCTGAGGTCTATCAAACTACTTCTCCGTGGAGAAGGCCCATCGGGTCCCGGGCACCCGACCACGGCCAGGAGCCCTGCCATGCCCCATAATAACGAAAATATTTAACTATCGCGACCGAGATGTAACGCTACAGGCTGCCCTGAGCACCCTACCGCTTAAGTACGAAAACACTGTTATCACCTTCTTCCCAGACTTTACCCTGAAGGTACAACAGAAATGGCAGAACTTTCTTGAAGTGAAGAAGGCTCTACAGGCAAAAGATATCAAATACTCCATGTTATTTCCCGCAACACTCAGAATTGCAGCGGATGGGAAAGTATGCTGTTTTCCCTCTCGGGAAGAGGCATGTGACTGGCTGGACGGCTGGAGGATGGTGGGATGACAACCACGACGAAAGAATAAAAATAGTGACACATCAGAAGCCGCCAAGGCAGGAACAACAGCTGATAGTGGAGAGGAGCTGCATCGCAACACGAATCCTCCTTCAATCCGAAGGGAATGAGCAAGCGGCCTGGGTTACCACTGGGACATAGCTGGGACAATGGGCGAGTCAAGCTGATTCGCTGGATTGGAGGGATGATATCACCCAACCTTGCGGAACCATTGACTGGGAGTAAATATACAGCTAAGATTTTAACTTGTAGCCTTGAATTTTTTATAGTTTAAATGATTGTTCTTAGTATTTGTGGCTGTTGGCCTTGAACCAATTTTCCTACATGTGTGGCTAGAGGGGTTGGCCGGAAGAACTTCACGTGGCTTAAGCCCCCCCGATTGGTGGTAGTATTGCTATGGGGTGACAGGCACTCTGCAAATTGCGATGGTGGGAGGTTTTATACCCACAGTGCAGGGTAGCAAAGAGGGGGGGAGTTATTTGTTGGGGGTTGTATTGCCACATTCCAGATGGCGCAGTTATACTGTTATTTGAGAGGTTTAGCTTGGCACACACTGGGACTCTGGACAATCGGGAGGGAGGGGGGAGGGAAATGATCCCTCCCATTGCTGCCATGACAGTTGGGCACTGACCTAGCTTCCACCGAGAAAATCCAAATGACAACTTTATATAGTAGAGTGAATCTTCCTGTCCCGCCTTCCGCACACACTCACACAGGTACAGATCTGAGAATTATGACCTGGAACATTAACAAGCTTGGTAATAAAATCAAATGCACAATGGTGCTCTAATATCTCCACAGGTACGCACCAGATATAGTCCTGCTGCAAGAGACACACCTAAAGGGTAACACCTGCACAGCTTTAGATAGATATAGGTACAAACTCCTGGTGCATGCGGGGTTCACAATGGGGTCACGTGGAGTGGGGATCCTAGTTAAAACAGCACTTCCCTTTGTACCTGGTGCGGTTTGGCACGATCGGTTGAGCAGATATGTGGCACTGACCGGGAAGTGGGGGGGCGAGTCATAAATGTGTGCTCAGTGTATGTACAGCCGAGACTTCTTGCCGAAACCCTGCCCATGCTTAGTGCACAGTTACTGGAGCTTCCAGCGGGTATCTTGCTTTTGGGTGGGGACATGAATGCCACGATGGACCTGGAGCGGGACCGAGTATCTCACTTGGAAAATGGGACCGGAGCAGACTCACTGCAACCCTTTGCAGAGGCTCTCGGTCTGGTGGCCCTCTGGCGTGAACATAGCCCTATGGCCCAACAGTATACGTTCTACTCTGCATCACACAAGGTGTACTCCCGGCTGGATTATTTAATGACGAAATCTACAGACGCACAGTGGTTTAGGGGGGCGATTCACAGGGCTCAGGGTATCTCTGACCATTCACCTGTGGAGGTGCGACTGCAGGGACCCATTACATCGGACGCACTGCTGGCTTGACTTGACCCATGGCTCTTTAAAGATAAACAGGCCTGAGATAAAATACGGGAACGGACAGAGCAGTATTACCAAGATAATGTGGGTACAGTGGACTCGGCATGTGTGCTGTGCGAGGCGTATAAGACGGCCTTGGTGGGGTGGAAAAGGAAGGAACAGAGACTTCAGTATGAAGCTCTAGAGAAGGACACTCGGTTAGAAACGACTGCTAGGGAGTCGGGACATCAAATGTACAGGTTAGTCACCAAATCCAGATCCTACAGTAGGAAATGCGAGACATAGCTGAGGAGAAAGCCAGGGTGAATGCTAGGGCGACCCAGAGATGACTTTAGAGGTCCGGTCTCCGCAGTGAGAAATTTATAAAACAGGAGAGGAGATAGTCGCAGTATTTGCGGATCACTATGAGAAGTTGTATACATCCACATTGAGTAGAACAGGGACAGTCTGTGCTGAATTTCTCCGCGATGCCGGCCTCCCCACGTTGACATTAGAGGATCGGGAGGAGATGGATAAGGATCTCACCATGGAGGAGATACTTGGTGCCATTAGAGACCTCCAGTCGGGTAAGGCAGCTGGACCTAACGGCTTGCCGGTGGAATTGTACAAGGGAGTGGCATCTGCATGTGCTTAGTATGTTTCAAGAGGCACTGCAGCAGGGCAACCTTCCAGTAGACCAATGATTAGCCACAATTGGGGTAATTCCAAAGCAGGGCAAACCCCCTGACGTCTACACATCATGCAGACCGATGTCGCTCCAAAATATGGAGGCGAAATTGCTGGCTAAGGTACTAGCGACCAGACTTACTGGGGTGATAATATCTATAATTCACCCTGATCAATCGGGTTTCATGCCCCATGGAAGCACCAGGCTTAATTTGAGACACCTATATGGTGTACTACATCTTACTAGGGATAGGCCGGAAGAAGACGTGGTGTTACTATCTTTGGATGCCCGTATGTCGTTTGATAGTATTGAATGGCCATATTTGTTTGCGGTGCTGGAAAGGTTTGGCCTCGGCCCGAAGTTCTGTGCCTGGGTCTGGCTACTGTATACCAACCCGCTGGCCAGGGTGCAAGTGAATGGGGTTGTGTCGTGGCTGGATGCTCTGCATAAGGGCATGAGACAGGGATGCCCGCTCTCTCTTATGCTCTTCGCCATAGCGCTAGAGCCACTGGTTGCGTGGGTTAGGAGTGACCCACTGATACGAGGAATATCCGGGGGGAATGGATGGGAGGAGAAGATATCGTTGTACGCCGATGACATATTGTTATGTGCCACAAACCCCCGGTCCTCGATTAATCGTATATTACACATATTCCAACTGTTCAGCAGTTATTCTTGCTATTAGATAAATTGGGACAAGTCCCTTCTATTCGTGTTGACCGGGGGGACACCGTCCCTGCCATCTAGTGGAAAAGCCATACTTATTAAAGATAAGTTTAAATACTTGGGCATAATGATCTCCAAGTCAGATAAGGAGTTCCTGGATGACAACCTATACCCACAATTAAATGGGTTGCACAGGGATGTGCTACACTGGAGGCAACTGCCACTTTCGTTATCAGGAAGAGCAGCCCTGTTTAAAATTATGGCATTGCCACGTTTGTTATATGTTCTCTAGAACACTCCTTGTAAGATACCACCAGACTTCTGTGGGACAGGGAAGCTCCAGGATAGCCCTGCACAAGTTATAGAGGGGAGTATTTGAAGGAGGGTTAGCATCTCTAGATATAAGGAAATATTTTTGGGCTGCGCAGTTGGTCACTGTTAAAATTTGGGCATTTGCGGGTCTAAAGGAACCTGCTTACAGAGTTGATCACCATGCAATGGGACGGGGGAATACCCTGCGGCATTATACAGTAGAAAAACAGGAAAACTACTTTCTTCACACACACCCAACAGTAGTGCGTATATGGAGGGAAGTGACTAAATTCCTGGGCTAGTAAGGGAAACTAACCGTAAGGACTCCCTTGTGGGACAGTGACCTCCTAAGGGAGGTTGGCGGACTAAAGGGTTTCCGTCCCTAGGGTCTACTGAGGATTGACTAGGGGATGTCTGGAGAGGACAAACGATTGTTGAATTTGCAGACTTACAGGCAGAGTACCAGATGCCCGATTCAGAACAGTTCCGATATTTGCAACTGAAACATGCATTGCAAACCCACATCCCGGTGGGTGAACAACAACCAGAATATACACCACTTGAAGACAGGGTATTATTAGATCCAATGCCGGATAAGGCCATTCCCCTAATATACAAAAAGATAATGAATAATTCCCCGGACCCACTCAGAGCTCTCCGAGAGGCATGGGAGGCCGAGTTAGGCATACTAGAAGATGACGATTGGACAGAGGCAATACAGAGTCCCCGGGAGGTGGCTATAAGAGCACGGTTTCGCCTTATACAACTTCGTATTTTGCACAGATCATATACCTCTAGGGCATTGTTACACCAAATGGACCGCAGTGATACTGCACATTGCACAAGGGGCTGTGGAGAGGTGGGCACTTTATTTCATACATTGTGGGCCTGCCCCTGAATCAAGCAATACTGGAATGGGATTGCGCGAGTCATGTCCGAGGTGGTGGGTCAGGAAGTCAGACTGGAAGCGCGATTGCATAAACTGTGTGTGACAGGGGATGACCCGTGGCTGAAATACACACGGATATGGCTATGGTTGCGGACATAGTGGCAAAAAGAAATATTGCAAGGGTGTGGGGTGTTATTCAACCTCTGAGGGTTACAGATTGGAAGGCGGACCTCGATTGGTGTTGCGAAGCTGAAAAAGTAGTGTTCCAAGGATGTGGATGCCGGAGGAAGTGGGGCAAGATATGGGGTCGGTGGGTAGAGTATAGAGGGACTTGAAACGTTAAAACGGTGGATGATGCTAAAGGAGGGAAGGTTGTATTGAGTTTCATATATGTAATGGAATGTCTTGAGGGCTAAACTCACTCATACTATACTGTAATGGACCGACTGTATTGAATATGAGTGATGAACCCGATGCCCTCACTGAAACTTTCCAGATGATTCTGTATAACTGAAGTGTGTTGTCGAGTATTTGTTCAATAAAAAGAATTTTAAAAAAAAAGAACTCTGCACCTGCCTGCTCACATGTGCGCACCTGATTGGACACAACGCTAGCATGGAAAAGCCTCCCGAGTCAGCTCTTCATGCAGATCGAGCAGCAACGCTCTGAACCTCCCCAACCTAGCTAAGGGACCTGCACAGCGAGAATGTTCCCAACCGCAGTCCTATAAATGTGAGCGTGGAAGCTGGTCACTTGAAGTAAGACTAACTTTTTTTGTCTTGACTTGTAGCAGCTCCGTTCCACTACAGAACCAAACAGAAACTCGTAGGAAGAGGGTTACTATTGAGGAAATGGCCTAGGGTGGTATGGGTAATTAATAAAGGGAAGTTTAGGGTGGTTGCCTCCCAATAAAAACAAATATATATTTATATAAAAAGTGGGGGGGTGGGTGGTTGGGGTTCTCCCCCACAAGACTATATGTCTTGCATTATCGAAACCTGGAACAAACTACAAGAATGGGAACAGAAAGGAAGAATTGTGTTTTCTTAAACGTGATTATCCTAAGCTGTCAATTTTGTATCTATTACCTAAGATACATAAGAACTCCAGCATACCACCTGGTAGGCCGATAGTTTCTTCCATTGGTAGTGTACTAGAGAATGTGTGGAAGTATGTTGATCATTTTCTTCGGGAGTATGTTATTTCCCTCCCGTCGTATGTAAGAGATACAAAAGATTTTCTCTCTAAACTCGAAGGTATCGTGTGGGACAATAATGATCTAATGATAACACTTGACGTCAACTCACTATACACCATAATTGACCACTCACAAGGCATTGCAGCATGCCGCCATTACCTAAAAAATAGACCCATGGGATACTTAGAACACGCTGAAATGATCCTAGAGATGATGAACCTGTGCCTCACCAACAACATTTTTATGTTTAATGGTACCATCTACAAGCAGACGCTTGGCACAGCCATGGGCACATGCTTTGCCCCAAGCTTTGCCAACCTATTCCTGGGCAAATGGGAGGAAGACATACGGGCTAACAGTGCTCTCAACACTGACTTTAGCAAAGTTAAGATCTGGCTACGCTACATTGACGATCTTTCCGTAATCTGGACAGGTACAGAAAACGAAGCTACCAGATTTATAAATAGACTAAATGTCAACAACTACAACATAAATCTAACTACCAACATGAGCAGGAATCAAATTGAGTTTCTTGACCTGTTGATAACAGTACAGCAGTGCACTTTACACACCAGTCTATTTAGGAAGGCTACAGCAGGTAATACTCTCCTTCACGCTCTCAGCAGTCACCCGGATACTCACAAATGGAGTATCCCTTACGGTGAACTGCTGAGAGCGAGAAGAAATTGTAGTACTGAATCGGCTTTCATTAAGGAACAGGACATCATGATCAACAGATTTCTTGACAGAGGTTATCCCATATGGGTACTTAAGTAAGCACTCAATAGGGTCAACAAAATTGATCGAGCACATACATTGAAGACACCAACTGACGACATTGAGGAAGGTGAAACATCTAAACCTGAAGAGAGCAGAGTCATCATGACATTTAATGGGAATTCCAAGCAAATACAAAAAATCCTAGTGGTTAAGTGGGATATTCTCACCAGTGATCCTATTATTGGCCACACCTTTCACCACAGACCTAGTATCACATACAGGAAGGGTCATAGCCTTAGGGACATCCTTGTACGTAATGACATCACCCAAGTACCATCTCGAAGTGAACACAACCTCAAAGGATTTTATCCTTGTGGGCATTGTAAGGCCTGCCGTAACAGCTACATGGTACAAGAATTCTCGATACCAGGACAGAACAAACTCAAGAATATCAACCAATTCTTAACATGTAGTACCCCTTTCATTGTGTACATATTGGAATGCCCATGTAAGTTGAGGTACGTGGGCAGCACTACTTGTATGGCTAAAAAAAGAGTGCTTGAGCACATGCGTGCCATAAACAAAAAAGATAATCACTACCCTATAGCCAGGCATTTTCAAGAATTCCATCTCTCTAACAGTTCCCTTTTGAGTTACTTCATTATTGAACAGGTACAAACCGGCCCTAGAGGCGGCAATAGAGTTCTAAAACTGCGTAAACGAGAATCCAAATGGATATTAGAACTCGAGACTAAGTACCCGAAGGGACACAATCTGGACGAGGAATTAAGTACACACTTACAAGAGGAATGATATCTGTGTTTTTCTGATTCTGTTTCATGCTATACAGTTATGATAACTTATAATTGTCCATGTTACTATGAGTATTGTGTTACAATAGTAATTCAGGTTATTTTTAACATCACTCTTTTTGTTTTCTCTTTGCACAGGAGGAAAGGAAGGGACTCACCGCCAGCGGACTGTCTCATCCGACACGGGCTCCCTACCCTTTTCTTCCCCGTCTCCTGGGTCCACTCTACATAAAGTTATGATCTTTTGTATATAATTATTCTATTTTCACCTCACTCTGTTCTTTTTTAGGAGGCTTACGTTTAGCTAGCTTTCGGGGGTCTTATTAACAGTGCCCAATTTGTCTTAAACTTTGCAGTGGGTTTTTCAATTTTTTGTTCTAGAGTATTTACACACTTGTGGAAAATATAATTGTGATATACGGATTATCCGCTTGGTCTATACCACTGAGGATGGCAATTGTTTTATGTGTATATTCTAGTTCTGGTCAGTGAGAATTTAGCCACATTATTGTCTCTTCTGTTGCATACCACCATACAAGGAACGCCACTATGGGGAAGTGTATATTCCATGTGCACTGCAGGAGTGCTATTTGACATGTCGACATTGGGCACTGCCAATATCTGTTGTGGCATTACCAGCATGGTGATTACATACTTCATTTGCCTACAGTATGCTTTATGAACTTTGTTTGTCATAGACATTGGTACTAATACTGTTGCGATCTATCATACTACCACTATGGTAATTATACTGTTATTATGTACGTATGATTTTCATCAATTGTATCTAATCTTACAAATGTACTACACAGGTCATGCATTTATTGAGCATATGTGTATGTTATGTATATCTTTATTTGCCTTCTTAAAATGGCCGCCGCAATTGCTCTTTGTCTCCACAGCACTTTATGTGGAGTCCGTCATTGATTTTGTATAGCGTCTATGTAATGCCTCCACACGTATTTGCTCACTGTGTGAACAAGACAGCTCGTCTGTCGAAACGCGTTACCAAATAAACGTATTTGGTTTATTTCCTGAGTGTGCGTCCAATCTTTTGAAATCGTGTTGCCATTAATTTCGCCGGGAGGCTTCACCGGCGCGGCGCACCACCTGCCGACGGGCCTGAACTCCGGTAAAACGAAGCTTTTATGTGGACATATATATATATATATATTGCCATGTAGATATTGAACGACAGCAATGTTGTTTTGGAAACAATGAAACATTTGCACTATGCACTTTATATTGTCAATTGGATTGATCCCAGGAAGTCCATATATTTCCAACCAACTATGTTGCTATTTGCACATGATTAATTATTTTCAATGTTGTTATTCGGTCCATTAATGGGTATTTGTACCTAAATGATGATATAGCTGCTTTAATCATGCATATTGCACTTTAAAATGATATTTTGGATTGATCCAGTATCAATAAGTTTAGTCTCTGCTGCATTGTGTTGAATAATGGATTTACACCGATTACAAAATGAGAAACCACATGAAGTATTTTTTCCAGGTTCACTAATCACGTGACGCAATGTGTGAAAAAAAGTGTTGAAAAGCAAAGGGAGACGAGAGTCTCGTCATGTGATCAAGCCCACTTGCTGGGCGAAACGCGTCATCCACCATGCCGAAGCGTCAGCTAAAAGAATAAAAGAAAAAACTATGCACTTACCTGGTGTCCGTGTCCCGTCTGTTCGACTTTGGAACGAGTCGTGGGAATCCTGGTGTGGCATATATATATATATATATATATATATATATATATATATTCACTGAAAAAAACAGAGGTTTTAGGGACGTTATAGTTAGGTATTAGCATGTAAAAAACCTTAGAAATTCACTGAAAAAAACCACAGGTTTCAAGGACACTATAGTTAGGCTGACATTTCACTCGTACAAACCCAGAGAAATTCGGCCGTTATAGTTAGCTGAGCTAACTATAACTCACGCCCCCGCAATGCACTGCTGATGACGTCACATATTACATCACTCATGACATGGTCAGTGACATCACTGATGACATCGCTGATGACATCTCAAATGACATAACTGATGACGTCACTGATGACATCATCCAGTGACTGAGTGTTTCTAAAAAGTTTAAGAATGTTATATATATACACACCAAGGTTTATTGAAGAATAAGTGGGTGTATGAGTGTCTGAATGGATGATTTAGTGGGTGCGTGACTGACTGTATAAGTGAGTGATTAAATGTGTCTTAGTGAGTGCATGGGTGAATGACTAATCTGTGTGAATGTCTGTATCAGTATGTCAGTTGGTGTGTAAGTGGCTGCATGGGCTGGTGAGTAGCTACGTGAGTGTCTATATGGGTTAATGATTGGTTGTATGATAACCTGTATGGGTGCCTGAGTGTCTGTGTGGGTATGTGGGGGGGGTGTGACTCCCTGCATGGATATGTGAGTGGGTGATTCATTGGGTGTATGGGTTCATGAGTGCATCTGCAAGGGGCTATATGGGTGAGTGAGTGTGCGTATGGCTGTGTTGGTGAGTGAATGGATGTCTCAGTGGTATATGTGTGAGTAACTACATATGTGAAAGGCAGTATATGTGAGTGTTGGAGTATATAAGTGACTATATGTGAGAGTGAGTGATTGTGAGAGTGGCTGTATTGTTGAGTGTGTGCTTGTGCCAGTGATTGTATAAGAGAGTAAGTATGTGTTAGTATCTGTATGAATAAGTGAGGTGGTGTGTGTATAACTGTATAGGTGAGTAAATGGCAGTGTGATTCAGTCTTTGGGTGACTGACTAGGTGTGTGAGTATCTCTGTGGATGAGTGGCAGTATGTGAGTGTCTGTATGGGTGTATGAGTGTATATATCAGTGGCTGTATTGATGAGTGACTGCGTGTATGAGTGACTGTATGGTTGAGTGAGTGGATGTGTGTAGAACTATGAATCAGTAAGTGGGTATGTACTAACTGGTATGGATGTGTCTATGGTTTCTTGTATGATAGTCTGTATTTTAGAGTGGGTGTATGATAGGTTATATTAGGGTTCGAGGAGGTGCATCAGATATTAAGTGGATAATGTCATCAGTGATGTCATCAGTGATGTCATTTGAGATGTCACCAGTGATGTCATCAGTGATGTCACTGACCATGTCATGAGTGATGTAATATGTGACGTCATCAGCAGTGCACTGCGGGGCACGAGTTATAGTTAGCTCAGCTAACTATAATGTCCAAATTTCTCTGGTTTTGTACGAGTGAAATGTCAGCCTACCTATAACGTCCCTGAAACCTGTGGTTTTTTCAGTGAATTTCTAACATTGTTTAAATCTTATTTACACTACTGACTATAACGTCCCTGAAACCTGTGGTTCCGTTTTTTTGCTAAACTACCTATTAAGACCAAAATCGAAACGCAAACCCACACAGCCTGAAAATGCAATAATAGGCTGTTAAGGTAACCAGCAGTGTACTTGCTACATCGCATATTTACCGGGAAAAGAGCACAAGTACTAACCAATGGAATGCGTTACTACTTTGGCACAGCTCTGTCATTGGCCAGAAAAACCAAACCACTTATAACAAGCATTTGCAATGCGATAGGTCTCACATTTACACGAGTTTGAGCTATTGGCATTGATAATGACAATTACTTTTATTTATCTTTTGGTTTTCAAAACAGACAAGAGGGGTGCAAAAAGAGGCAAGAGAAGTGCAGAAAGAAGCAACAGAGGTGCAGAAGGAAGCAAGAGAACTGCAGAAAGAGGCAGGAGAGTTGCAGAAACAGGCAAGAGTGGTGCGGAAAAAGGGAACAGGGGTGCAGAAGTAGGCAAGAGAGTTGCAGAAAGAGGGAAGAAGAGTGCAGAAAGATGCAAGAGGGATGCAGAAAGAGGCAAGAGAGGTGCAGAAAGAAGCAAGAGAAGGGCAGAAAGAAACAACAGAGGTGCAGAAAGAGGCAAGGGGGTGCAAGAAGAAGAAAGAGAAGTGCAGAAAGAAGCAACAGAGGTGCAGAAAGAGGGAAGAGGGGTGGAGAAAGAGGCAAGAGGGGTGAAGAAAGAAACAAAAGAAGTGCAGAAAGAAGGAACAGAGGTGCAGAAAGAGGCAGCAGGGGTGCAGAACGAGGGAAGAGGGGTGCAGAAAGAGGCACGAGGGGAACAGAAAGAAGCAAGAGAGGTGCAGAAAGAAGCAAGAGAAGTACAGAAAGAAGCAACAGAGAGGCAGAAAAACATGATGAGGGGTGGAAAAAGAGAGAAGAGGGGCACAAAAAGAGGCAAGAGGGGTGCCGACAGAGGCAAAAGGGGTACAGAAAGAAGCAAGAGAGGTGCAGAAATAAACAAAAGAAGTGCAGAAAGAAGGAACAGAGTTGCAGAAAGAGGCAAGAAGGATGCAGAAAGAGGGAAGATGGGTGTGAAAGAGGCACGAGGGGTGCAGAAAGAAGAAACAGAGGTACAGAGAGAAGCAACAGAGGTGCAGAAAGAGGGAACAGGGGAGGAGAAAGAGACAAGAGAAGTGCAGAAAGAAGCCACAGAGATGCAGAAAGGGGTAAGAGGGGTAGAGAAAGAGGCAAGAGGGGTACAGAAAAAAGCAAGAGAGGTGCAGACAGAAACAAAAGAAGTGCAGAAAGAAGGAACAGAGGTGCAGAGAGAGGCAAGAGGGGTACAGAAAGAGGCACGAGGGGTGCAGAAAGAAGCAAGAGAGGTGCAGAAGGAAGCAAGAGAAGTGCAGAAAGAAGCAACAGAGGTGCAGAAAGAGGGAAGAGGGGTATAGAAAGAGGCAAGAGAAGTGTAGAAAGAAGCAACAGAGATGCGGAAAGGGGGAAGAGGGGTGGAGAAAGAGGCAATATGGAAGCAGAAAGAAGCAAGAGAGGTGCAGAAAGAAACAAAAGAAGTGCAGAAAGAAGGAACAGGGGTGCAGAAAGAGGAAAGAGGGGTGCAGAAAGAGGGAAGAGCGGTGCAGAAAGAGCCACAAGGGGTGCAGAAAGAAGCAAGAGAGGTACAGAAAGAAGCAAGAGAAGTGCAGAAAGAAGCAACAGAGGTGAAGAAAGAGGGAAGAGGGATGGAGAAAGAGGCAAGAGAAGTGCAGAAAGAAGCAACAGACATGCAGAAAGGTGGAAGAGGGGTATAGAAAGAGGCAAGAGGGGTGCAGAAAGAAGCAAGAAAGGTGCAGAAAGAAACAAAAGTGCAGAAAGAAGGAACAGAGGTGCAGAAAGAGGCAGGAGGGGTGCAGAAAAAGAAAGAAAGGTGCATAAAGAAGCAACAGAAATGAAGTAAAAGGCAAGAGAGGCGCAGAAAGAACCAAGAGTGGTTTGCACACAATTAGTACCAATTTAACACCCACATTTAGCAATTAGTAACAGGTGACCATTCTATGTTTGTAAAGGGCCTTCCACCATGCTGTAACTCTTGTTGCTACAATTTTGGTAACGTTTGAGCCGTTTGAGCTAGAAACAAGGTTTTTTTGTTCAAATCTGCAGATTATGCAGTAGATGATAGATTATGTAGTAAATGCGGAAAATGTATAATTGTGCGAAAGTCAGTGCAGTCAAACAGTCGCATAATTCCAGTGGCCCTGCTCATACGTTTTGAAAACCAAAAGATAAATAAAAGTAATTGTCATTATCAATGCCAATAGCTCAAACTCGCGTAAATGTGAGACCTATCGCATTGCAAATGCTTGTTATAAGTGGTTTGGTTTTTCTGGCCAATGACAGAGCTGTGCCAAAGTAGTAACGCATTCCATTGGTTAGTACTTGTGCTCTTTTCCCGGTAAATATGCGATGTAGCAAGTACACTGCTGGTTACCTTAACAGCCTATTATTGCATTTTCAGGCTGTGTGGGTTTGTGTTTCGATTTCGGTCTTAATAGGTAGTTTAGCAAAAAAACGGAATAATTATACCGCCGTCTTTCAATAACTTTATATTCTCTTAGTGTAATTTAAATTACTGAATGTTTGCTGTCTCGGATCACGAGAATAAAATGGACTCACTTTTAAAGGAGGTACACTTTCAAGCTACGCTCGTCAAACATGGCAGCAAAGGTTTACTGTTGTGGAAATTAGAAAATAAAGTTGTGAATCACTTCTCATCAGCATCACACAAGCTGAGTGGCACAGTATGTTAATACCAACTTAGCCAAAAATGTAAGTATTCCCTTCTCACATCAGAGAGCCATCGGCAACACTGTACTGAAAACTCTTCTACAGACCTGGTTGGTGCCCAGCAGACATTCCTGCATGAACATGCACGAGAAGGGGGGAGGAGGTAGGGCAATCCCTTCCTTAAACATACCAACTCCTCCCCCTCTTCAAAGGTGCCAATGCAGACAAACAATAAACACAATTGCCTGAACACAGCAGTGATTTCTGATTAACACGTTTTACAGACACAACAGACCCTGGCTCCAAAGGCCAGCCTTTTGTTCAGTGAAGCTCTGTGCACCCCCTCCCACCCCCAACGGCCCTCCGGTGGGATCCATCTTGGCGAAAAGGATGTGGTGTTTGTGAAAACATCCAGAGCACAGGGAAGTGCAGCAGCACTCAGATGTTTCCAGGGAGAAAATGTACTATGGACATGGCGCTCCATTCTGGCTTTCTACAGCCCGTTGGAGTGGAAAAGAGTAAACTCTTCCTCGTTTCGTCATGGCTGGTATTTTATAGAAGGTGAAATAAAATCGGGTGGAATTTTTTTTTTTTAAAGCGCCTGGTGCTTTCAGACAGGTAACATTTTCGGGGCGTTAATGAACACAATTGTGCTGGCATCTTACATGAGGATGTTCAAATAGGAAATCACGGTTCACCAACCAGAGACACTGCTCAAACGTACCGCATTTAAAAGGCAGTAATGTAAAAGTACCGGAAGTGGAGCCAATGAAGTACAGGTACAAAGAAATGCAGGCAATGAAAAACAAGAACAAAAAAAGTGTGCACACGAGTCCTAGTCAAAAAGATCCAAAGCAATCATTCCCAAATGACGGGCTGGGCAGAAAGCAACTAAAGTTTACCCCATCTAATGCACGGTGTGTCGATGTTGTGAGGGCTAGCACAGAGGGGCTCTGGAAGAGAGACTCGATGTGAGGCTCTTTAAATTTAAAGTGAAAGCGCTTGTTGTACACGTTTGTGTAATGAAGGGAGCCCACTTCACAAGCGCTCCCGGGGGAGCTCAGGGAAGCAAAAGGGAGGAAGGGGTTAAGGGTGGGTGCATGATGGGAGGGTGAGGGAAACCAAGATAAACCCTCTAAAAAAGCATAATGCCTTTAACCGAGAACGTGGCTTACCATCCGAGGCTGCTGACTTTGGAGCTGGAGAACAGGGTTCGATCCTCGGTGTGGGTGGTAATTATTATCTCCTGCCTGGATCTCTTTATTAAAAATAAATAAACAGCATCTCGGAGAAATGCAAGCAGCTATTAGTAGTGCTCAAGTTGATTCTGGGAGAAAAAAATACAAGTGCAACCTGTGTTAGGAAGCAGCCGCCATTGCTGAGGCTGGCGTCCTGAAAGTGCGGTGTACAATAATAAAGTAAATAGTTCTTGGGATTGCTAATGAAAGTACCCGATTTAGGACACTAGTAAAAGGGCCAGTCCTCATGGGAGGTAACAACAGGAGGCAGGGTGGTACTCGGGAGGGACTAACAAGCCTCATATTGAATCGGAAGCCAGCATTTACCAAGGACAATGACACCAGCCAATGAAAAATATGGACGGAGGCTTCCACACCACTTCTACAGTATACCCTACTACAGCATGCCTCGCAGAGTGAGCAGCGCATGCGCGCTGCAACACTAGGCTCGACCTAAAAACATTAGTAAAATGTATTTACAATGCCAATAGCTCTAACTCTTGAAACTGCGAGACCTATTACATTACAAATGCTTCTTTAACTGGTAGTCGCGTTTGCAGAGTGGTGGAGAAAGGGGGCTGGGCCTCCAATCAGCGCTCAGAAATTCCGCTGCATAGGACTTACAGGAGGTACCAGGAGGGCTTCTTGGCCCCCAAAGTCCCTCAGGAGTAAAGTGGACTTCATCCCCCAACCCATAGTGTGCCAGGAGGCGCGTTTGCAGAGTGGTGGAGAAAGGGGGGGCGTGGTCTCCAAAGACATCTTAGCAATCCCACTGTGTGGGACTTACTGGAGGTAACAGGAGGGGTAGTTGGCCCCCAAGGACAACCTTGGGGGCCAACTACCCCTCCCATTACCTCTAGTAAGTCCCACACAGCAGCATTGATAAGTTCTCATAGCAGGCCACGCCCCCTTTGACCACCAGTCTGCAAACGTGCTCCCTGGCACACTCTTCGATGGGGATTAAAGTCCCCTTCACTGCTGGGGGTCCTTAGGGGCCAACTAGCCTACCTGATACCTCCAGTAAGCCCCAGATAGTGGGATTGCTGAGAGGTGGACACAGGCCACGCCCCCTTTCTCCACCACTCTGCAAACGCGCCTCCTGGTGCGCTCTTGGTTGGGGGATGAATCCCCTTGCCTCCTGAGGGTACCTGGGGGCCAACTAGCCCTCCTGTTATCTCTAGTAAGCCACACACAGCTGGATTGCTGAGAGTGGTCCGAGGCCACGCCCCCTTTTTACACCACTCTGCAAACGCGCCTCCTGGCGCACTGCTGCTCGGGGGATGAAGTCCACTTTAGTCCTGAGGTCCTCAGGATACAAGAGGACCTCATTGCCCCACCAGCAGTGCACCAAGAGGCGTGTTTGCAGAGTGGTATAAAAAGGGGCATAGCCTCTGACCACCTCTCAGCAATCCCACTGTGTGGGGCTTACTGGAGGTACCTGGTGGGCTAGTTGGCCCCCAGGGACCCTCAGGATTTAAAGGGACTTAATCCCCCAACTTAGAATGCGCCAGGAGGCGTGTTTGCAGAGTGGTGCAGGGAGGGGGTGGGGCCTCCGGCGAGATGCCGGCTTTTCTTTTTTTTTTGTTAGAAGGGGGCTGTGTGGCCCCCCTTCTCTTAATACCATCCCACAGGGCCTGAGCCATTTTGCAAAAAATAGTTTTTTTAAAAACTGAAAGGGGGCCGTGTGGCACCCCTATGAGGCCGATTTCGACCCCGGGGACCCCATCCCCTGGGGCATGGCCACCTATTTTTTATTTTTTATTTTAAAGAAGGGCGCCCCCCCTCCTGAGGCCATTATTGACCCTGGGGACCCCATCCCCTGGGGCATTGCCTCGTTTCATTTTGTTTTTTTTTATTGATTACACGGGAGGGGGGCTGCATGGCCCCCCTTCCCTGGGCCACTTTTGGCCCCGGGGACCCCATCCCCTGGGGCCTGGCCGCATGTTGGGGAATGCGGGGGAGCCCCAATGCCCTGCGGTCCCAGCTGGCTCCCAGCATCCTGCGGGAGCCGGCATTGCTTTTGGACAAGGGGAGCTGCTAACATGCAGCTCCCCTTGTCCAAAAGCAATTCTGCTTCGCTTCATGGAAGCAAGAACAGGTTTCCTGCTCTCGCTTCCATGAAGCAAAGCAGAGATTGCAATGACAGGGTGGGAGCCCTGTTATTGCAAACTGCAATATCCCGGATGTGGGCTCCCCGGGACATTGCTGGAGCCGGCCCTGGTGGGTGGCGGTCCCCATGGCCATGGAGGGCTCCAGGTGGGGGGGCATGCGGCCCCCATACCAACGTAAACATAGCCCCAAGAAGTTGGTGGTCCCTGGGGTCGGGGTCACGCAACGGATCCCCACCCTTAATTTAAAATTGCCCCGGGGAGGTGGTGGTCCCCGGGGCAGTGTGTGGAGGGGCAGGAGTCCCCCTCACACTTTCTATTTGAAATAAAGTACTGGGGAGGCGGCGGTCCCTGGGGAATGGGGGGGCCCACGAGGCCCATTGCCCCATGATAATGAATGCCCCGGGGAGCCGCCCACGTACTTTTTTTAAAGAAGCCCCGGGGAGGTGGTGGTCCCCGGGGCTGCGGGGGGCCGCATGCCTGCCGCATATTTTTTAAAAAGCCCTGGGGAGGTGGTGGTCCCCGGGGCAGCATGGGGGGCAGGAGCACCCCCACACAGTTTTTTGAAAGAAGCCCGGGGAGGTGGCAGGCCCCGGGGCTGCGGGGGGGCCTCATGCCCCCGCATATTATTTATAAAAGCCCCAGGGAGTTGGCAGTCCCTGGGGCTGCAGGGGCCCGCACGGCCCCCACATATATTAACAACATTACCCTCGGAACCTGGCCCACCCCGGGGATTATTTAAAAAAATGCTTTTGAGCATGCCTAGGGGGTCAGGGTGTTTCTATCCTGCCCCCTTATCTTGTTTTTTCACCTTTTTTCTTGTGACTCAGTTCTACTGAGTCACAAGATGGCTGCCAACACTTTTTGGTTTAGAGTGTTGGCAGCCATTCAGAATCAAGCTCGTGCTCAGGAGGGTTCAAGGATCCACCGCGGTCACCAGATATCAATATTTTTTATTTTTGAATTTCTAAGGAAATACTGAACGGTTTACACCATTAAAAAAAAGAATGCTTTCTGAACCAAAAGCTACCTTTTTGCCAAATTTGGTGTAATTCCATTCAGTAGTTCGGGCTGTAGCTTTGTCTAAAGTTTCCTATGGAAATTAACATGAAGAAAACGCGTTTTGGGACCCCCCTTTTTTTCTCAGCCCCTGCTTGACAAATCACTTTCAAGACAGAAGCTGACCGGAGCGCCCCATTAGTTTTGAAAATTTCGCAAAGATTTTGGCAAAAGAAAAAAGGCTTTTTGAATAGAAACGAGGTCTTAACTATAACTACCTACTGTCGACCACCAGTAGGTAATATATATGTATATATATATATATATATATATATATATATATATATCCCAAATTACGTTGCTCCTTCCGTCTCCCCCCGCCCTAGACAGGCGGATCGCCAATGCCGGCGGAGCGCGCCGGCTTTCACAATTCCAATATACGTCAAATCAGGCGATCACAAAGGGTTTAATCCACCACCAAGTTGGTTTATTTTCCAGTTACGCGTTTCGCCTGACACAGCAGGCTTGCTCACACACTGAGTTGTGGGACAGGTAAGCATATATAAAGTAAAGTACAAAAAGAGAAAAAGAGAAAATGGACTTTTCCCAGGTGGTAACCTCATGTATGTAAACATAGCGGCCATTTATAAAGGTGTTGTTCTTCCAAAAAGGAGATTGTATTTCCTTAATTATCCTAGATTATACACATTGTTGTATTAACCTATGATATCCATTAAAAGTCATAGTGAACATAAAATGTAAATACATCAAGACTCAAATGTGTTGCATATAAATTGCGGTCATACTCGAATGATATTATTTCTAATGGCTGTAATTGTATTCACTATAGTAGTTTTGTAAATATTCTACGTTACATACACATTGGTCATGGGGTTCCTGACCACGATAAACTATTATCGACATAGTGTCGTATTCTTTCGTTCACAATGCCCAAATAAGTCTTTGGGTCATCACAATAGTCCGTATATCCCATAATATACTAATCTAAGTCCCAATAAAAACCAATCCAAACATTCACCAAATTCAACAAACCGAAAAGGTATATAAAGTTAAAATCAAACCAAGTGCTAATCTTATCCCCTTCCAAAACTATTTCTAACATTTTATCACAGACTTTAAGGAACATCATTGTTATAATTAGGAACAACAGGTTCTCTTATCTGTTCAAATACGTGCTCATCCTGTGTCACTCTCTAATGTGATATTGAAGAAAAGGGTAGGGGGGTTTCAAAGACGAGTCTTCGTAAGAGTCAACCCCTTCCTTTCCTCCTGTGGTTTAAAAGAAGAAAAGAACAAAAAGAAACCATATGTTAATATTATGGTTCTAATTAAAAATTAATCTTACATAAATATCACACAGAATGTTCAGTTATCCACACTTAGATATTTATAACAGTCCTACAAACTCTCTCAACTCAAGGGGTAGACAATATTACCGTTCATGAAGATGTACACTCAATTCCTCATCCTGATTATGGCCCCCAGGGTACTTTGTTTGCAGATTAATTATGTGCCATGATTCCCGTTGTCTCAATTGAAGCTCTCTATTTCCACCTCTTCTGTTGTATTCGATTTGCTCAATCGCAAAAAATGTAAGTAGAGAACTATTAGAAAGGTGGTACTCTGTAAAGTGTCTCGCTACAGGGTAATGAGGGTCTCTGTTGTTAATTGCCCTCATATGTTCCATCACTCTTTTTTAGCTGCTAAGGTGGTACTGCCTACATATCGTAGTTTACATGGACATTCCAAGATGTAGATAACATAATTAGATCCACATGTGAGGAATTGATTAATCGTGTGTTCTGATGTGGGTGTATGATATTTTTTCCGCATGTGGCTGCTGCGGCATGCTCTGCAATGTCCACATGGGAAAAAACCTTTAAGATTGAGAGTAGTGTTTATGTGTTTGCTAGTTATGTCTCCTTTCATTAGGATGTCCTTAAGATTTTTTCCTTTCCTGTAAGTTATTTGTGGGCGTATCGGTAGGTCTTTAGCTAATGTGGGTTCACTTGCCAAGATATTCCAATTCTGATTTAGAATTTTGGAAATCTTTCTGGATTCTGAATTATACGTTAAGATAACTCTTGGTTGGTTGTCTTCCTCTACACTGATTTTTTCCCGTAACGTGTACTCTCGTGGGATTTTGCTTACCTTTTCTTTGGCTCTTTCTAATACCCACTTAGGATATCCTCTTTCTTTGAATCTGTTTATCATAGTTTCCTGTTCTGCCAGAAAATCTTCTTGGGTACTACAATTTCTCCTTGCCCTCAGCAGTTCACCAAATGGTATACTCCATTTAAGGGTTTCAGGGTGACTGCTGAGGGCATGGAGAAGGCTGTTCCCAGCAGTCTCCTTTCTGTGTAGTTTTGTGCAAATGCAGCTTTCTTTTACTTCTACCACTACATCTAGGAATTCAATAGCTGTCTTACTGATAGTGTATGTTAATTTCAAATTGAAGTTATTCCTATTGAGTTTACAGATGAACTTCTTAGCTGAATCCTCACTTCCTTTCCATATAATAAAAAGATCATCTATATATCGCAGCCATTTAACGATTTTTCCTTCTGTTTTGTCAATTTCTAAACCTTTGTGTACTTCTTCCTCCCATACCCCAAGAAAAAGGTTTGCAAAACTTGGGGCAAAGCAAGTCCCCATCGCTGTTCCGAGGACTTGTCTATACATAGTACCATTAAATAAAAAATATTATTAGTTAGACAAAATCTTATCATATCAAGCAACATTGTAGTGTGTTCCATATAACATATTCTTCTTCCTTTCAAATAGTGATGACAGCATTGTATGCCTAGACCGTGGTCTATGATAGAGTATAAAGAGTTCACATCCATAGTTATAAGTTGGAAATCTTCTTCCCAGATCACGTCTTTTATTTTACTCAGGAAATCTTTAGTGTCCTTGGTGTAAGAAGGTAGAGTCATTACGTATTCACGAAGGAAATGGTCCACATATTTAGATATGTGTTCTGATACACATCCTATAGAAGAAACAATAGGTCTCCCTGGTGGTTTGGTGGCATTTTTATGAATTTTGGGTAGGAGGTAAAAGCTTGGTAATTTGGGATAGTCTTTTTAAGATAACAGAATTCTTCCCATCGTAGTATTCCTTGATCTTTCCAAATCGTCAGCATCTCCCATATTTTTATGATACTTTCATTGTATTCTTCCATGTTACTCTCCACATAGAATTTGGGATTACTCAATTGTTTGTTGGCCTCTTCAATATATAGATTTCTATCCCATAGAACAATGTTTCCGCCTTTGTCTGCCGGGCGGATTACCAGCGTCTCATCTTCTGCCAGTGTTTTGACAGTTTCCCATTGCTTTTTAGAAAAGTTTCCAGCGATATTCTGTTCTTTCTTTTTGGTTCTTCTCTTCCGGAAATTAATTAGGTCTTTCATCACTGTCTCATGGAAGGCGTCTATATTATCGTGGGGTAAATTTGGGTAAAAAATAGATCTAGGTTTAAATTTAGTCTGTGCTGGTAGATCAGTGATTATTTTCTGAGTATCTGAGCAAATTTCAAGGTCTGGATCATCATATAACTCCAGTAGAGTTGTAAGAGTATTGAAATCCCCTATGTTGACATTGACAGTGGGATCTTCCTCAGTTACTTCTTTATTTCTAGTCAATTCTTGTTGTAGGTGCTTGGCCCCTTGGTAGTAATGCCATTTTTTAAGTTTCATTTTACGGACAAATTTGTACAAATCTATGAACAACACCTTTATAAATGGCCGCTATGTTTACATACATGAGGTTACCACCTGGGAAAAGTCCGTTTTCTCTTTTTCTCTTTTTGTACTTTACTTTATATATGCTTACCTGTCCCACAACTCAGTGTGTGAGCAAGCCTGCCGTGTCAGGCGAAACGCGTAACTGGAAAATAAACCAACTTGGTGGTGGATTAAACCCTTTGTGATCGCCTGATTTGACGTATATTGGAAATATATATATATATATATATATATATATATATATATATATATATATATTCACTGAAAAAACCATAGGTTTCAGGGACGTTATAGTTAGAACTAAGCATTTAAAAAACCTTAGAAATTCACTGAAAAAACCCACAGGTTTCAGGGATGTTATAGTTAGTTGGACATTTCACTTGTAGAAAACCAGAGAAATTCGGACGCTATAGTTAGTTGAGCTAACTATAACTCGTGCCCCCGCAATGCACTGCTCATGACATCGCATATTACATCATTCATGACATGGTCAGTGACATCTTGGTATTTATATATATAAAACATATTTAAACTTTACAGAAACACATAGTCACTGGATGATGTCATCAGTGATGTCATTTGAGATGTCATCAGTGATGTCATCAGTGATGTCACTGACCATGTCATGAATGATGTAATATGTGACGTCATGAGCAGTGCATTGCGGGGCGCGAGTTATAGTTAGCTCAACTAACTATAATGTCCGAATTTCTCTGGTTTTCTATGAGTGAAATGTCCAACTAACTATAACGTCCCTGAAACCTGTGGTTTTTTCGGTGAATTTCTAAGGTTTTTTAAATGCTTATTTCTAACTATAACGTCCCTGAAACCTATGGTTTTTCAGTGAATTTCAAAGGTTTTTTAAATGCTGATTTCTAACTATAATGTCCCTGAAACCTATGGTTTTTTCAGTGCATTTCAAAGGTTTTTTAAATGCTAATTTCTAAGTATAATGTTCTAAAAATATTTTTGTAAAGTTTTTTTATAGTTATAAAAATAATATAATGCTTTCTCTTTTCTAAAATATAAATATACATTTAAAAAAAAATTAAATAAAAAGTGGATTTGCGTACCGATCGTGTACCTGTCCCGATGGGTGCGCGAATCCAAGTATTTTGCCGCCATATTGGTTAAGTCGTGTACGATGCGCATTTAGTAAGCGTCGGGTGCGCGGATCCCAGCCCCGCGTAACGTCACCTACGTAGTTCCGGGGGTCACACCAGGTGCGCAAATCCATCGCAAATCTTTGAGTTTTAAAAGTATATGTATATAACTTTATTATATATATTATACCAAGACATTATTTAATATAATTGTAAATATCATGTATCTGTAACTGGAATAAAGATATATTACTGTTAAATGTATTTTTGGAAATCGCGTCAGGTGTACGCTTGTGGCGCGCCCGGTGCGCGAATCCCATGTGACTTCAAAAGAAAGACTTTCATTGGTTTAGAGGCTTTTGATTCTAGAACTTGAAGGACCCCACCCATTTTTTTTCATTCTTCCAAGACCATCTCAGAAGAGACACCTGTTCTCTTTTGGATCTCTTCTTTAGATCCTTTTGGTGTTTTTTTTGTACCATCAAAAAATGGCAGCTGGAGATCCAACACAGCAGCTTCCACCAGAAGGCAAAGAAGATTTGGAAGAACCGATTAAAGTGAGATATGAGAGCATCGTGTGGGCTTTTTTCAGTATCCCACCTGGTGAAAAGAAGGTGAATGCCAGGAAGGTGACATGCACCATTTGCCAAAAAGTATTATAACGAGGGTCAGAGAAGAAGTACTCTTGCGGGACTTCTTCTATGCTAAAGCATTTACAGACAATGCACCCTCGACGTTTAGCAAGGGAACAACTACGTCGTCAACAGGAAAAAGAAGCAACTAATGACAATACCGCTGGACCCAGTACCTCTTCTGCTGGCACAACAACTGCTGCAATCAACATTCATCCTGACTTAGCTCGAGTAGAGCAGCGTTGTTTGAAATGTAAAAAAACATTATGTGTTGGTGAGCAATCGGTGAATGCTATCCTGGTTGCCATTCAGAACCACAAGTGTTAATTTAGTTGTTTTTTTTGTTTATGCAATGAGTTTTAATTGCATAATTTTTTCAATGTTTTTCTTGTTGGTTCTGTGTTTTTTCATTTTTTTAACCAAAAAAATGTAAAAAAGAGTTAAAAAAATACAAAAAAATTATAAAACAAAAAAAGAAAAAAAAATTGTTCTTTTCAGAACCGCCTATTTGGTTTAAAAAAGAAAAAATTTGTAAGTGCTGTATGAATTGTGGTAAGTGGAATATATGGAGATGTGTATGGTTAGTGTATATATGATTGAAGCAGTGCATGGGTAATGCCAGGGTGATTGCAAGAGGGCAAGATAAATGTCTGGGTGATTGCAGGAGTGCATGAGTAGTGCCTGAGTGATTGCATGAGTGGAGAGGTAATGTGTAAGTGATTGGCAGAGTGCATGGGTAATGCCTGACTGATTGCATGAGTGCAAGGGTAGTGTCTGGGTGATTGCACGAGTGCAGAGCTAATGCCTGAGTGATTGCATGAGTGCAAGGGTTATGCCTCGGTGATTGCCTGAGTGCAAGGGTTATGTCTGAGTGATTGCATGAATGCAGAGGTAATGTGTGGGTGATTTGAGGACTGCATGCCTAATGCCTGAGTGATTGCATGAGTGCAAGGGTAGTGCCTGAGTAATTGAATGCGTGCATGCGTAATGCCTGAGTGATTGTATAACTGCAAGGGTAGTGCCTGGGTGATTGGAGAAGTGCAAGGATAGTGCATGGTGATTTTATAAGTGCATGGGTAGTGGCTGTGTGATTGGTGGAGTGTATGGCTACTGGCTGGGTAATTGGAGGAGTGCATGGGTAGCGCCTAGGTGATTGGACGAGTGTATGGGTAGTGCCTGAGTGATTAAAGAAGTGTATGGGTACTGTTTCTGTGATTCCATGTGTGCTAGGACAGTGCCTACGTGAATGGTAGAGGGCAAGAGTAGTGCGTGGTGATTTTATGAGTGCATGGGTAGTGGCGGGGTGATTGGTGGAGTGTATGGGTACTGGCTGGGTAATTGGAGGAGTGCATGGGTAGTGTTCAGGTGATTGGAGGAGTGTATGGGTAGTGCCTGAGTGATTGAAGATGTGCAGGGGTATTGCTTCTGTGATTCCATGAGTGCTAGGACAGTGCGTACGTGATTGATAGAGGGCAAGAGTAGTGTGCGGTGATTTTATAAATGCATGGGTAGTGGCAAGATGATTGGTGGAGTGCATGGCTACTGGCTGGGTAATTGGAGCAGTGTATGAGTAGTGTCTACAAGATTGGAGGAGTGCATGGGTAGTGTATGGGTGATTGGATGAGTGCATGGCAGTACCTGGGTTATTGCATGAGTGCATGAGTAGAGCCTGGGAGATTGAAGTAGTGGATTGGTAATGGCTGGGTGATTTTGTAAGTGCATGGATAATGCATAGGTGTTTGCATGAGTGCAGAGGTAATGTATGGGTGATTGGAAGAGTGTATGGTTAATGCCTGAGTGAGAACATGAGTTTATGGGTAATGCCTTTATGATTTCATTAGTGCATGGATAGTGCCTGGGTGATTGGAGGAGTGCATGGGTAGTCCTTGAGTGATTGAAGATGTGCATGGGTAGTGCTTCTGTGATTGCATGAGTGCTATGATAGTGCCTAGGTGATTGGAAGAGGGCAAGAGTAATGCGTGGTGATTTTATAAGTGCATGGGTAGTGGCAAGATGATTGGTGGAGTGCATGGCTACTGGCTGGGTAATTGGAAGAGTGCATGAGTAGTGTCTATGTGATTGGAGGAGTGCATGGGTGATTGGATGAGTGCATGGGCAGTGCCTGGGTTATTGCATGAGTGCATGAGTAGAGCCTGCGAGATTGGAGGAGTGGATTGGTAATGGCTGGGTGATTTTGTAAGTGCATGGGTATTGCTTGGGTGATTTTGTAAGTGCATGGATAATGCATGGGTGATTGCATGAGTGCAGAGGTAATGTATGGGTAATTGTAAGAGTGCATGGGTAATGCCTGAGTGATTGCATGAGTTTATGGGTAATGCCTCTGTGATTGCATGAGTGCATGGGTAGTGCCTGGGTGATTGGAGGAGTGTATGGGTAGGGCCTGAGTGATTGAAGAAGTACATGGGTAGTGCTTGTGTGATTCCATGTGTGCAACAGTGGTGCCTAGGTGATTGGAAGAGTGCAAGAGTACAGCGTGGTGATTTTATAAGTGTATGGGTAGTGTCAGGGTGATTGGAGGAGTACAAGGGTAGTGCCTGCGTTATTGCATAAGTGCATAGATAGTGCCTAAGTGATTGCATGACTGCTGGAGTAGTGCGTAGATGATTGGAAGGCTGCATGGATAGTGCTTGGTTGATTCCATGAGTGCTGCAGAATTGCCTGAGCACATGTATGACTGCATGAACAGTGCCTGAATGATTGAAGTAGTGCATGGGTAAAGTCTAGGTAATTGCATGAATGCAGGAGTAATGTCTGGGTGATTAAAGGACTGTATGGGCAGTACCTGAGTGATTAGATGAGTGTATAGGTAGTGCCTTGGTGATTTTATAAGTGCATAGGTAGTGCCTGGGTGATTGGAGAAGTGCATGGATATTGCCTGGATGACTGGAGGAGTGCAAGGGTAGTGCTTGGGTTACTCCATGAGTACATAAGTAGTGCCTGCATGACTACAGGAGTAGTACATGCATAGTGACTGGGTAACTGCATGACTGCAGGGGTAGTGGCAGTGCCTGACTGATTGAAGGAGTGCATGGCTAATGTCTGGGTTATTGCATGAGTGCAGGAGTAATGTCTGGGTGATTGAAGGAATGCATGGCTAATGCTTATGTGCATGGAAGAGTGCATGTGTAGTGCCTGGCTGCATGTAGGACTGCCTGGGTAATTCCTGAGTGATTGGAGGAGTGCATGAGTAGTACCAGGGTGATAGCATGAGTGCAGGACTACTGCGTGGATGATTGGAAGACTGCATGGGTAGTGCTTGATTGATTCCATGATTGCTGCAGAAGTGCCTGAGCACATGTATGACTGCATGAACAGTGCCTGAGTGATTGAAGTAGTGCATGGGTAATGCCTGGGTGATTGTATGAATGCAGGGATAATGTCTGAGTGATTAAAGGAGTGCATGAGCAGTGCCTGAGTGATTCGATGAGTGTATAGCTAGTGCCTTGGCGATTTTATAAGTGCATAGGTAGTGCCTGGGTGATTGGAGAAGTTCATGGATATTACCTGGATGACTGTAGGAGTGCAAGGGTAGTGCCTGGGTTATTGCATGAATGCATAAGTAGTGCCTGCATCTCTGCGTGACTCCAGGAGTAGTCCACAACTAGTGCCTGGGTAATTGCATGACTGCAGGGGATAGTGCCTGAGTGATTGAAGAACTGCATGGCTAATGTCTGGGTTATTGCATGAGTGCAGGAGTAATGTCTGGGTGTTTGAAGGAGTCTATGAGTAATGCCTGGGTGCATGGAAGAGTGCATGGGTAGTGCCAAGCTGCATGTAGGACTGCCTGGGTAGTTCGTGGGTGATTGGAGAAGTGCATAAGTAGTAGCAGGGTGATTGCATGACTGCAGGAGTACTGCGTAGATGATTTGAACACTGCATGGGTAGTGCTTGGTTGATTCCATGAGTGCTGTAGAAGTGCCTGAGCACATGTGTGACTGTATGGTCAGTGCCTCAGTGATTGAAGTAGTGCATGGGTAATACCTGGGTGATTGTATGAATGCAGGAGTAATGTCTGGGTGAATAAAGGACTGCATGGGCAGTACCTGAGTGATTAAATGAGTGTTCAGGTAGTGCCTTGGTGATTTTATAAGTGCATAGGTAGTGCTTGGGTGATTGGAGGAGTGCATGGATAGTACCTGGATTACTGGAGGAGTGTAAGGGTAGTGCCTGGGTGATTGCATGAGTGAGGAGTAGTGTGTGCATGATTGGAAGACTGCATGGGTAGTGCTTGGGTGATTGGATGAGTACATAAATAGTCTCTTGGTGATATTATAAGTATATAGATTCAAGCTAGGTGAATGGAGAAATGCTTGGATAGTGCGTGGGTGATGATAGTAGTATGAGAATAGTGTCTGATTATATAGATCAGTACATGGGTAGTATTTGAAAAAATGGATCAGTGCAATAAAAATGACTGTAAACATTACTTCATATTATTATGCTTATTGCATTATTTCATCTTACCTTCTTTATTCAAATACATACCAAAGTCAGTGAAACTATTTTACAGTTCTTTTGTTGTAAATTGATTTTAAAATCTTTTCAAGGTTTACTATTACTTTCTGTAATTAAAAAAAGGAAAACTGTTATTACACATAATATTATGGTTCTAAAACACAACATAATTTTAGAATTACATAACATATTCAGTTTCCCTTTTTGCTGTTCTCAGATTCTATTGAATTTCACTATACACAGTGATTTCAACGTAGATCATCATATAACAGCGGGAGGAAAAATACAATCAATGTGATTGTAAAAAAAAAACAAATGTGAGTCGAAAATATTTACAACAAATTCAACTATCTGTTTACCTATCTACAGTTTCTAAATTACATTCTTGAACTATATTAAATTATTTATCTTTCTGAAGTACATTTTCTAAAATATACACTCTTATTTACATCGCATATAATATAAAGATCAAATATATAAACTAGTTCCTTGAAACACAATTTTGCAAATCCAATTAAAAAAAAGTAAAAATAATAATCCAAACACTAATTGGTCACATCTTCCCAATAGGCCGAATAATGATTCCAAATCCATTGGCATTGATAATATCAAAAATATATTCGTTATTTTGTGTTCACATCTTCCCAATAGGCCGAATGATGTTTTCAAAATTTTGGCATCAAACATATAAGATATGAATCTGGTAATTGGTAAGGCAACCTACATTTGAATTCCAAATGGCCATCATTACAATGTGTCCATCCTTTATTGCACTTTAAATACACAGTATAGTGTCCAGATGTTGTAGTAGGTCCATCATGGAATATAATAGCCACTGCTTTAAAAGTTCTTCCTGAAATTGACACTTGACTTGCCACAAAATGTTTAATTTTTGTTTCCAATTTTGTTCCATTTGCTCTACAACGTTGTAGCATTAAAATGACATATTTTCCAAATTTTTCTATATATAATGTTGACAACATTTCTGATTTACAATGAGAACATTTCATATCTTGATTGGCTGTTTTTACTAATTTGTTAAAAGACACTGATTTGCAATCTGGTATTGTCAAATATATGAATCGTTCAGTGTCTATTTGAGTGGTAGAACAAAATGAACACTCTTCACATTTATGATCCCATCTGTATCTTAGTCCAAACACATTTTCAATTTCTATTCCTTCATCTTCCAATACTGCAAGCATAAACATAAGAAATTCTTGCGCATCTTGTTGTACATTAAGTGTAAATTGTGAAGAACCAGAACATATATCCAAAAGATGTCGTATGCCAGAAACAGTATGGATTTTAGTTCTATCAGTTTCTAACTTTTCAAAAATATAATGTAACAAAGAGCAGAATCTTTTTCTCGAATTTCCATAATTTGATGATGAAGATCTTCTAGATAAAACACAACGTTCACAATTACATTAGCATAGCAGTTGATACCCGAACTATTTTCTAACTGGTATCCTACAATATCATCAACAGTGTCCATTTTTATTTTCTTTGCAGCCTCATCATTCTCTTGAATTGTTTTCTTTTTTCCAACCTCACTAGAATGTTTGTCATATTTTCGTTTTGGACATACTACACGTTTTTCATATATGGGATATTCACCTAAGTTAAGAGCATCAGCCTTCTTAACCGATTATACTCTCTTACACAATTTGCACTAGCACTAACCTTTTTCTCATCAAAATCAATCAAATACAATCCAGATAATGTTCTTACTCGAGACAATGCAACATATGCCATACCCTCTTTAAACACTGTACTTCCAATATTTACCAAAGCACTGTCTACACTTAAACCTTGAGATTTATGAATGGTCACCGCATATGCTAAAGAAAGAGGAAACTGTTTTCTACGAACATACAAGTCTTTTACAAGCAAAAAACGAACAGCACAACGTCCAATCTGTTTTACCTCTTCAATCTGATCAAATTTAATCTTCAAAAATTCAATTCCATCTCTGTTCTGAAAATGTACATAATCAACAACTTTTCCCATTGCTCCATTTACTAAACCTTTTTCAACATCTAAATTACGCCGTAATATTACCCGACAGTTTACACATACATATAAAGTCTTTTCTAAACCAGCAGTCTTAAATACAGACTTTTCCAAAGAATCCAATTTTGACTGTAATTTATCTGAGAGAAGAATAGTAACCCCTTCATGTTCCATTTTATCAATGGCTTCCATTTTCACTATTGGTTGTTTCTCCAGTTTCAAAAGTTCTTGATTGAATGTAGAACACTCTTGCAGTGTTGGCATTAGACAAACTATAGATTTATTTTCTCCAATTTTTTTGTACATTATTTCAGGTGCAATATTTTCATTTGGAAACAAGTTTGTTAGTAGTCGACTTTGTAAAGCTTCTTTACCATGTTTTGTCAAAACACCAATTCTAATATCTTGAAGAATGTTCCCATAATGTTCATCACTTGCTTGTCGCATATTCTTAATAAGTTCTTTATATTCAAAAATAGACCAAATGTTCACATTTCCAATACTTCCCAAAGATTTCTCAGTGTCTTTATGGACAAGTGTTTTAAAAACTGGTTGTCCTTCCACAGGAGTAAGTTGTAATAGATCGCTGAATACAATTACATGTTTTCCTCCAAATAAAACATCATAATCTGTTTTTAAAATCTGTTGCATTCTTAAATGTACAAAGGCAAGCATTAAGTTTGAGACCATGCTCACCTCATCAATAATCAGAAGTTTCATTTTCTTTAGTACTCTTGAAACTTCATAACAAGCTTCTCCAGATAGCTTGTGATATTCCAACTTATTTTCATGTTCAACTGGTAGCATGAGTAATCGATGTAATGTAATCCCTTTAATGTTATGTGCTGCTAACCCAGTTGGAGCGGTTACAACCCAAGATAAATGTGATTGAGTGGTTTTATGTAGATAACTGGTCAACACTTTAATTAAGAAACTTTTTCCTGTTCCAGCTTGTCCACTGATATACATTCGAATAGGTTTAAATGATGTACATTGGCATTCTTTTTTTAATGCAGTAAACCATGCTGTATCTGTTGTGTAACTTGCTGATATATTTCTTTTTGTTCAATATTTAGTTGTTCTTCCAAGTTACCCAAATCAATAATATCCTGTTGTGCTTGTTGCATTGCCGTTTCTACTTCATTCATAGCGATTGCTGCTTCATTTTCAAGGATTGGTTGTCCTAGCGGATCTTGACTTAGTGGAGCAGAACTTTGACTATCTTGAGTACTATCTCTAGCGATTTCAGCTGCAATACTAGTTTCTTGTTCAATCTCTTCATTCAACATTTGTAACTATTTTGGAAAAACTGTGTATTCAATGCTATCTTTACATGCATTAAAAGAATCTTCATAGCAGTCAAAATCTCCAAGTAATTCCATTTCACTACGCCAAGGCTTAAACAGTTGCAGAAGTACTAAATAGAAAAATTCCCTTTTATCTGGAGTATCACAACTGAGTTTCCTGTGATTAATAAGATTTCCTTTGGCATGTTTTACAAACATCCATCACATCCAATTACTGCATATTTTTCTTCATTTATATTTTCTGTAACATTTCTCTTAAAGCTTTAATGTTGCAGTACTTCATAGAGACATATGTTTTCCAGATGTGGACTCCTTTTGGGATAGTATGTATCTAACATATTTGTTTTAACAATATCTGTACTTTCCGGCTCATTCAAAGCTAAGTATTCAATTTCTTGTACAGATTTCAGTACTCGATTTCGTGTTGCAGCAAGACCTAGACTTACCCAAATGATTCCTCTTGACTTTGAATATAAACTTGCAGAGGTCAACCGATCCGAACATTCGTAGGATCCAATCTCTCGATGGGAAAGCATCTTCAAACTAAAGCTGTACAATTTGTTACTAAGAGTCTTCTCTTGTGAAATTTCTTCCCACATTTCTTTCAACTCCGTCTTTTCAGATTTGGTTATATATGACGTAACATAGCGAGCAACAGCAATCGAATTATCTGCAACATATTGGATATTCATATTTGCATTCCACATCGTCAGAATCACTGGATTGTAGTCATTAATATACTTTGAATCTTCACTTCTTTTTATATTGAAAGTATTCTTCGGAGATTTTCGAGTTATAGTATGCCTTACTGCTGACATGAAACTGTTGACTCTTCCTTTCGAAATTACTGGACGTGGGAATCCAAAACGACATTTCGTATAAACTTTTCCCTTTGACTTGTATTTCCGTCGACAATATTTCCCACATCGATGACTTTGAAACCGTAAAACTTGTTGTCTTAAGCTATTTTCTCCTCCTGTTTTTGGAATAGTACATGTAACATAGTCTTCAATGAAAGACAAAACAGTTTCATTAGAATCAGTTCCAAATTTAGGTGCATCCTTGATCCATAATAGCATGTGTATAAGAGGAGCACCTCTGGCTTGGTACTCCTTTCTCCAAAAGAAACCAATAACTTCTCCAAGAGGTGGATTATTTTTATTGCAGATAAAATACATCATAGCTTGAAACCTATGATTAAAATATCTGCACACATTTACAGGATCCAAGGAACACAGTTCTCCAGCTGTCTTCAATTCAATGTTTTTAATATTTGAATTTGCTTCTCGTAGAAATTCAAGTAAATCGTCCCATGCATATTCAGCACGGCTACGCGTAACAAACCATGTAGGGGTTCCTAAGTTCCTTAACATACATTTAAGTTCTCCATGACGACAATACCAATACTCATTGGTACCACGTTGACACGCCATCAAATTAAATAACTGAGATTCTAAATGATCGTCTCTTTGTTGAACTTTGTCCAAAAATTCCTTTGCAGAAAGATGTGTAAGATGAACTCCTGTTTTTAATATGTGGTTCACTGCATATGAAAGTCCAGACAAGTCACTTTCAAACAGAAGATGAAATAAATATGGAACACACTATCGAAATCTTGGATCTTCTGAATACAATCTTGTTGAACAGTATTCTGAAGCTGGAATCTGTACTGGTCGTTCATCATATTGTCCACCTTTTCCAGTGGGGAAGAGCTGTGGAAAACAACGAGCTTCTAAACTTCTTTCCCAAACACTCATGGGAGTTCCCTTCGCTTTCTTCATTTGGAATAATTCAATAGTATTTCCAATCACTTCTTTTGAATGTAAAGGATGTATACTATAATGTTCATAAATTTCTTCACTCCTGGACTTGTCCACTTTTTCGATTTGGCCAGTTGAAATTTCTCAATCATCTCCTAAAGATATTTCTTGTTCTTCCAGATATACATTTTTATAATAAATATTGTTTTCTATGAGATATAATGTAGCCTTTTGAACTTTGGTAACATCTACTAACTCTTGCCATAATTTCCGACACTTTGTTAGTACACCATTAACTAGAATAACTACAGGTTCAGTTTCCTCTCTCTCTACACCAACAGTTTCAATATTTTTCTTAAAATCTAAAGGTAAATACACAACTCTTCCTTTTAAACCTTTTTGTAAATCTGTGGGAGGTAGCTTACCTGTTTTAGGCTCCATACGAACTATAGCCTGAAACGGGTGCACAGATTGAATTAGAATGGACTCATATGTATTTAAATCCACCAGGAGGAATAGCTACCAACTCTAGGTTAATATGTACAGCTCTAGCTGGCATTTTGTTCTCTTCTAGTTTGCTGTAACAATATTTACAAATACGTTGATCACTACCCAACTCAAAAAGACCTTCCACGAACAAATAAGCACCAAATTGCTCCCACTTATCATTATTTTCCTTTTCACTTTTTAAATACACATCAACATTCCTAGTTTGACTTCTATAGTGAGTACGTCGACAACAAATACAAACATAGTTTGGTTTTTCACAACAAACTACCTTAAACTTTGTAATTTCTTCTACCAACTTCTCAGTAGTACCATCTACTCACTTTCTCTACACTCTTCTTCAGTACCAAAGAAAGGAAACTGTATATCATCACAAACTTTTTTTACATCCAACACTGAACCATGCAAAAGAGCAGTGTTTATTTCACTTAAAGATAATGCAGGACTTTTTACATAGTACAATCTTCTTACTAACTTAGGCATTTCTGAGTGATGTACTGCTAACATTCTCAAATGATGAAAAGTACTTTGACACACTTTTCTAGAAAGACAAGCCAGAGAATGACCCTGCAAGCCAGTATTTCTTCTCACTTTACAAGGATCCTAGTCCTTGCAATTTCTTAATTTTCTGTTTAACACTTTTTTTTACTATACTCTCGTAAGAAATTACGTAAAATATCAATAGATTCCTGTCGTATACTACAAATACTACTACAATCCCACCTAGACACTGGAGCTTGTGAACGTCTCCCTTGAACTTCTTCAGCTATTACTTCTTCCACATTTCTAACAACCATCTTTTCTTTTTCAATTGGACAACCGTTTTTAACTTCAATAGAACGACCACTGGTATCAACTGCGTGAACTAATGTATTTTGTTGAAAATAGCTTTCTTCATTTAAAAAAGGTTCTGAACTAGAAGTGTGCTTCCATTCACCCCAAAAAAAATTGCAAAAGTTAGTTCTATTAACAAGTATTTTTCTTTTACTTTTCTCCTTCATAAAATGCATTGTTTTATTCAATGTTTACATTCTCTTCAATACTAATATAAACAATCTTCTTTTCAATTAAAAGCGTTTTCAACTACACTTTCAATGTGTTGTTTTTCTTGTAAAATGCGGATCTTTTTTAATATTTTTGCAATCTTTCAATAAATGTTGTAGTACTCTACTTTTATACATTCTCTTTCTAATGTCTTTATATTCTTTCATCCTTCTTTCAACATAGATTTTTTTCCATAATCTGATTTTCTATTAATATGTCCTTTTTTCGTTTCCTTCTGAATGGTTGTACTACTTTTCTTTTTCTTTCTCCATTTTGAAAATTCGTTATCTCCTTTAAAACTCTTTTAACACATTCTTTAGTTCTCTTACCAGAAGCATTTTTCTTCAATGTCACTTGTACTTTATCCAATTTCTCCTTTTCTCTTTCCTTTAAATAGTACTGTTTTTTTCTTTTCTTTTCTTTTGATCTTTTCTTGCCATACTCAATCTTTATTACTAATAATGGTGAGTATCTGAAAAGAAAGAAAAGTTTAAATACTTTCGTTAAATCATTTAATATTAATAAAATAATTATATACAAATATTCTCATATATAAATAAAAACATATTTTTAATTGTATTCCAAAGGTATGTCAGACACTGCAGAATTCCTACAATTAGAAGACATCACAACCTATACAACAGAACCACAGAGCACAACTAAAAGATTTCTCTTCTGCTATCCAAATCAAATTTGAAGTGCACTCTGTAGTCCCTAAGTGATTGCATGAGAACAAAGGTACTGCCTGGATGATTGGAGGAGTACTAGGGTACTGTCTGGGTGATTGCATAAGTGCATAGGTAGTAGTTCAGTGATTTTATAACTGCATGAGTACTGGCAAAGTGATTGGAGAAATGCATAGATCCCAACACAGTCATTGCAGGAGTGCAAGGGTAGTGCTTGGGTGATTGAACTACTGTATAGCTAATGCATTGGTGATTGCATGAGTGCAGAGATAATATCTAGATGTTTAGAGAACTACATACGTAATGTCTGGGTAATTGCATAAGTTGAGGGATAATATCTGAGGGATTACAGGAACACATAGGAACTGCCTGGGTGATTTTATAAGTGCATGGGTACTACCTAAGTGATTGGAGGAGTGTATAGATTCTGACAGGGTCATTGGAGGAGTGCAAGGATAGTGCCTGGATGATTTAATCACTGTATAGCTAAAGCATTAGTGATTGCATGAATGCAGGGGTAATGTCTGGGGGATTACAAAAGTGCATAGGAAGTGCCTGGGTGATTTTATAAATGCGTGGGTACTGCCTGGGTGATTGGAGTAGTACTATGGCAGTGTCTGAGTGATAGATCCTGACATATGGTGAGACTTACACCTGAGACATGTTATAGGCTTTTTTTATATTTGCCTAGGCTCAACACTCTCAGCATTACTAGAATGGTAAAGCAGCAGGACAAAAGTGACGTTTAAGGCATGTAAGGAAATGGACTGCAACAAAGGTGCAGAAAGAAGCAAGAACAGTGCAGTAAGAAACAACAGAGATACAAAAGAAGGAAAGAGATGTGCACAAAGAGGGAAGAGCAGTGCAGAAAGAACCAATACACATGCAGGAAAACAGAAAAAGGGTGCAGAAAGAGGCACGAGGGGTGCAGAAATAAGAAAAAGAAGTGCAGAAAGAAGCAACAGAGGTACTGAAAGAGGCAAAGGAGGCGCAGAAAGAGGGAAGAGAGTTACAGAAAGAGGCAAGTGAACTGCAGAAGGAGGCAAGAGAACTACAGAAAGAGGCAACAGAAGTGCAGAAAGAGGCAAGTGAGGTGCAGAAAGAAGCAATATAAGTGCAGAAAGAAGTAACAGAAATGCAGAAAGAGGGAAGAGGGGTGGATATAGAGGGAAGAGGGGTGCAAAAAGAAGCAAGAGAGGTGCAGAAAGAAGCAAGAGAAGTGCATAAAGAAACAACAGAGATGCAAAAAGGGGGAAGTGGGGTGCAGAAAGACGCAAAGGGATACAGAAACAAACAAGAGAGGTGCAGAAAGAAACAAAAGAAGTGCAGAAAAAAGGAACAAAGGTGCAGAAAGAGGCAAGAGGGGGCAGAAAGAGCAAAGAGGGGTGTGAAAGACACATGAGGGGTGCAGAAAGAAGCAACAGAGGTGTACAAAGAAGCAAGAGGAGTGCAGAAAGAAGCAACAGAGGTGCAGAAAGAGGCAAGAGGGGTGCAAAAAGAGAGAAGAGGGGTGCAGAAAGAGACATGAAGGGTGCAGAAAGAAGCAAGAGATGTACAGAAAAAAACAAAAGAAGTGCAAAAAGAATGAACAGAGGTGGAGAAAGAGGCAACAGGGATGCAGAAAGAGGAAAGAGGGGTGCAGAAAGACCTAAAAGGGGTGCAGAAAGAAGCGACAGGTGCAGAAAGACACAAAAGAAGTGCAGAAAGAAGGAACAGAGGTACAGAGTCCATGGGTACTGTCCAAGTAATTGAAAGAGTGCATGGATAATGTCTGGGTGATTGCATAAGTGCAGAGGTAATGTCAAGAGATTGGCGGAGTGCATAAGTAAAGTGTGGGTGATTGCATGAGTGCAGGAGTGCAGGAGCAATGTGTGGGAGGTTGTATGAGTTTAGTGGTAGTGCATGGGTGATTGGAGGAGTGCATAGATAGTGCCTGGGTGATTTTATAAATGCATAGATACTGGTTGGGTGATTCAAAGAGTACAGGCCTAGTGCCTGGGTGATTTGAAGAATGCAAGGGTAGTGGCTGGGTCATTACATAAGTGCATATGTACTAGCTGGATGATTTAAGAAGTGCTTTGGTAATGCCTGTCTAATTGTATACTGCAGCGATAATGCCTAGGTGATTCCATGACTACAGGGATAATGCCTGGGTAATTGCATGAGTGGAGGGGTAGTGCCTGGGTGAATATATAAGTGCATGAGTAGTGGATACATGATTGAAAGAGTGCATGGGTAATACCTTGGTGATTGCATGAGTGCAGCAGTAATGCCTGAGTAATTACAGCAGTGCATATGTAGTGCCTACATCATTGGAAGACTGCATGGGTAGTACTTAGGCATTTTTATAAGCGCTCACTGAGGTCTAATTCTCAGAATCTGCTCTGCACCCCACGAGTTAGGAAAGCTCGGTTGGTTGGCAGATCTTTTATGCTCGGGGCATCCATGCTATGGAACTCTCTGCCTAATGCTCTGCGCAAGATCATCTCCGAACCACAATTTAGGAAAGCAGCTAAAACATGGCTTTTTAGCCTAGACTAACTCTCTTGGAGCCTCGGTTGCGTGCCACCTGTTGCTATAGCGCCGGGACACCTCCACTGGAGGTAGTTGTTCGGCATCTACAAATGGCTGTATTATTATTATTATGAGTGTTCGGCCTAGCAAAATATAAAGCAGCAGACTATTACATGACACAACTACAAGTCTCTCCATATTGCCAGAAGCATGCATACATATGTCTCTACATTTTCAAATCATCATCATATCTAAAAGAAATATGTATACGATATTTCTGGAATATAGTGAAACCTAGAAACTAAAACATGTAATAGATCTGCCTGAGTGATTGCATAACTCCATGGGTAGTGCTTGGGTGATTGTATGAGTGCAAGGGTAGTCACTGGGTAATTGCAGGAGAAGATGGATAGTGACTGGCTAATTGCATGAGTGCACACATAAACATTGAGTGCATGGATAAGTGTAAAAATAGCACCTGAAGGCATAGATGAGTCATGGAGTAGTACCTACGTGAATAGATGACTGCAACAGTAGGGCCTGGGTGATTGTATGACTGCAAGGGTAGTGTGTGGGTTATTACTTGACTGCATAGGTACAGCCTGCATGATTGCATGACTGCAGGGGTAGCACATAACTAGTGCCTGGGTGATTGCATGACTGCAGGGGTAATACCTGGGGGATTACTGGAAGACATAGGAAGTGAGTGGGTGATTTTATAAGTCCATGAGTACTGCCTGGGTGATTACAGACGAACTAAGGTACTACCTGAGTGATTACAGGAGTGCAAAGGTAGTGCCTGGTTGATTTTATAAGTGCATGAGTACTGGCTAAATGATTACATAAGTACAAGAGTAGTGCCTGCGTGATTGAAAGAGTGGAAAGATAGTGGCTGGCTGAATGAAGCACTGTATACCTAATGCATTGGTGATTGCATGAGTACAGGGGTAAAGTCTGGGGGATTAAAGGAGTACATAGGTAACGCCTGGGTGATTGCATGACTACAGGGGTAATATCTGGGGATTTACATGACTACATAGGAAGTGACTGGGTGATTTTATAAGTGCATGGATACTTCTTGGGTGATTGCAGGAATACTGAGGTAGTGCCTGAGTGAATAAATGAGTGCAAAGGTAGTGCCTGGGTGATTTCTTAACAGCATGACTACTGGCTGAGTGATTACATAAGTACAAGGGTAGTGACTCCGTGATTGAAGTAGTGCAACGGTAGTGGCTGGGTGATTGTATATGTGCATGAGTAGTGGCTACATGATTGAAAGAGTGCATGGGTAATACCTTGGTGATTGCATGAGTGCATAGGTAGTGCCTGGGTGATTGCATGAGTGCCGCAGTAATGCCTGAGTGATTACAGCAGTGCATATGTAGTGCCTGGATCATTGGAAGACTGCATGGGTAGTACTTGGGTGTTTTTATAACTGCATAAGTGTTGGGCCTAGCAAAATATAAAGCAGCAGACTATTACATGACACAACTACAAGTCTCTCCATATTGTCAGAAGCATGCATACATATGTCTCTACGTTTTCAAATCATCATCATATCTAAAAGAAATATGTATACAATATTTCTGGAATAAAGTGAAACCTAGAAACTGAGACATGTAATGCATCTGGGTGATTGCATGACTACAGGGGTAATATCTGGGGATTTACATGACTACATAGGAAGTAACTGGGTGATTTTATAAGTGCATGGGCACTTCTTGGGTGATTGCAGGACTACTGAGGTAGTGCCTGAGTGAAAAAAGGAGTGCAAAGGTAGTGCCTGGGTAATTTCTTAACAGCATAGGTACAGCCTGCATGATTACATGACTATAGGGGTAGTACATAACTAGCGCCTGGGTGATTACATGACTCAACTACAAGTCTCTCCATATTGTTGGAAGCATGCATACATATGTCTCCACATTTTCAAACCAACGTCATATCTAAAAGAAATAGGTATACAATATTTTATAAGTCCATGAGTACTGCCTGGGTGATTACAGAAGTACTAAGCAGTAACGGCCCGTGGTGGGAGTGCTGCCGGGCGCTGACGTGGGGTGGGGGAGGGGCAGGGTGGGGGTAGTAAACTACTGATTATGGCCGATTAGAGGTAAGTAAACATATAAATAAATAAAACAAATTTTGTTGCGCGCGCTGCATCGCCAAATGCGACGCAGCGCGCGCAACTAAATTTGTTTTGTTTATTTATATGTTTACTTACCTCTAATCGGCCATAATCCATAGTTTACTACCACCCACCCTGCCCCTCCCCCGCCCCACGTCAGCGCCCGGCAGCACTCCCACCACGGGCCGCTACTGGTACTAAGGTACTACCTGAGTGACTACAGGAGTGCAAAGGTAGTGCCTGGGTGATTTTATAAGTGCATGAGTACTGGCTGAGTGATTACATAAGTACAAGAGTAGTCCCTGCGTGATTGAAAGAGTACAAAGATAGTGGCTGGCTGAATGAAGCACTGTATACCTAATGCATTGGTGATTGTATGAGTACAGGGGTAACGTCAGGGGGATTAAAGGAGTACATAGGTAATGCCTGGGTGATTGCATGACTACAGGGGTAATATCTGGGGATTTACATGACTACATAGGAAGTGACTGGGTGATTATATAAGTGCATGGGTACTTCTTGGGTGATTGCAGGACTACTGAGGTAGTGCCTGAGTGAATAAAGGAGAGCAAACGTAGTGCCTGGGTGATTTCTTATCAGCATAGGTACAGCCTGCATGATTGCATGACTGCAGGGGTAGTACATAACTAGTGCCCGGGTGATTGCATGACTGCATGGGTAATATCTGGGGGATTACTGGAATACATAAAAAGTGAATGGGTGATTTTATAAGTCCATGAGTACTGCCTGGGTGATTACAGAAGTACTAAGGAACTACCTGAGTGATTACAGGAGTGCTAAGGTAGTGCCTGGGTGATTTTATAAGTGCATGAGTACTGGCTGAATGATTACATAAGTACAAGAGTAGTGCCTGCGTGACTGAAAGAGTGCAAAGATAGTGGCTGGCTGAATGAAGCATTGTACACCTAATGCATTGGTGATTGCATGAGTACAGGGGTAACGTCTGGGGGATTAAAGAAATACATAGGTAACGCCTGGGTGATTGCATGACTACAGGGGTAATATCTGGGGATTTACATGACTACATAGGAAGTGACTGGTGGTTTTATAAGTGCATGGGTACTTCTTGGGTGATTGCATGACTGCATGGGTAATATCTGGGGGATTACTGGAATACATAAAAAGTGAGTGGGTGATTTTATAAGTCCCTGAGTACTGCCTGGGTGATTACAGAAGAACTAAGGTACTACCTGAGTGTTTACAGCAGTGCAAAGGTAGTGCCTGGGTGAATTTATAAGTGCATGAGTACTGGCTGAGTGATTACATAAGTACAAAAGTAGAGCCTGCGTGATTGAAAAAGTGGAAAGATAGTGCCTGGGTGATTGAAGCACTGTATACCTAATGCATTGGTGATTGAATGAGTACAGGGTTAACGTCTGGAGAATTAAAGGAGTACATAGGTAACGCCTGAGTGATTTCATAACAGCATGACTACTGGCTGAGTGATTACATAAGTAGACTCTTATAAAGTACCATAAAAAATAATTCCTCTCCCAACATATCTTAAACATCACTTTTCCAATACTACTGCTTCACTATTCTAGCAAAAAACAGGTATAGAGCATAGATAACAGCAAAGCAACACTTCACTTATCTTCCATAAAAGTCTCCCCGTATTTCTAAATCCATGTATGCATATGTCTATACCTTTTCCTACCAGCATCATATATAAAATGTAAAAGACAGATAAATGTATATGTGTGTTTCATACATCTATCATCTTCAAACACAAAGCACATACCATAATATATGAGCAAGTAGACACATATCTCAGTCACAACACCATGCACAGCTCAAAACTTCACAGAGTACACTTCAATTTTCAAACAGGCACTGAAAATTATGCGGTATATATGAAATATAACTTTCCTCACATCATACAAATTACTCTAGTAAATAAAATCTCTACAAACATCTCAACCCTCACTTTCAGGCTGCTGGTTAACCATTTTACAACTACTTATAATATTACACCTACCCAAATACAAAGTAGGAACCCTTAACATATCTTTAGTAAAAGTCTCACCATATTACTAAAAGCATACATGAATATATCTGTACCATAACACTATCCATACCTTAAAAATTCACAGAACAAACTTTCAATTTCAAGCAAACATCAAAAATTATGCAGCATATTTCAATTGTACCTCTCTAGAAACTTAAAAAAAGAAGCCTAATCAATAACACCTTATGTCAGCATCTTTTAAACCACACTTTTGTGCTGCGTCTTCACCATTCTACTAGTACTCACAGTCTTGAGCCTACCACATAAAAAGCAACAACATCTCTATGTTATACATCATGCACCTTCAGATGTATAAGACATATGAAAATACATATACAAGTAGAAACATACTTGAGACAGAAGTCCATGCACACCTTAAAACTTGACAGACTCCACCTCCAAATTTAAAGCAACAGCTAAAATTATGCAGTATACTACAAATGTACATATCCACACACTAAAACAAACTACCATAATCACTAATCCATCTTCCAATATACACATATTACTATACAGAATCTATTTCAAACAACATTTAACTACAATAAAACAAACTACAATACACATGTGTACATTTAATAATATATTTCAAACATCACAGTTTTTGAATTATTTTTAAAGTATAAAATAAACCTAATACATAATACACCTCACAAATTTATAACTCACCTTCCAAATAGATTTGTAGAATTTAAAATATCACAAACTCATAAATGGTTTTCTTATGCACACAATCAATGTAATGCACCACTCTCAGCAAGGTAAAACCAGTAATGGCAAAGTTTCCCTCTCTTTCTCCACACAAATACATGTAAGTAACAAATCACATACCTTCCTACATTATTTAAAATTATAAAACACATTTCTATTGGTTAGACATATTAACCCTTACCAACTGACTTCTAAAAGTGCCCAAACTGATTCTGGAATTTTTGGGAGTTGCGACTCCACCGTGCACTAATGCGATGGAGCCGCGAATCCATACAGGAGTTCAAAAATGTATTACAAATAAAAATACCACTATTTTTTAAGAACACACCACTTCTAAAGATACTACTTACTTGGGAAATCTTACTTTAATAAGATTTCACTTATATATAAATTACAATTTCACATTTTAAGTCCACAGTTAAGTTTCAACCCTTCCCCATTCTGCTTAATGCCAGTTTCCATAGTAACAGTTCATGGAACATTCAACTGAACTGACAGGTCACAAGTTCACCATATTTTCAAGTTCATCACACAATGTTACAAATGCAAACACCAGGTGTGGTTGACATTTCCAAAATATGAGCTTATCCTATCTACTGTACCTTTCAAACATTTCTTACTAACCAATAAGAAACATGCTTTTTAAAGAAAGTAAAATGCACCCTATTTTTGAATGTACAATGTTCTTAAACAGCCAATCAATTCTCTACTTTTTTTAAAACAGCATCTTGTCCACCATTTTACATACCTCTCATTCTACCAACTGACTACCTCAGCTACAAACATCTTTTCATTACTTCCAGACATCCCTTTAAGATGCTTACAGTGTGGATTGTTGGACACAGCTATGTTTTCTGGTGCAAAAGGTATGCTGAACGCAGAGGTATTGACAAAGACCTAGGTTTGCAAAATGTGGATATTAAATGGCACCAATTGATGCCTTTGGTTAAAACCTTTTTGCATCTCCAACCCCCTGACCTCATGATTGTGCACTGTGGTGGCAATGACCTAGGCACATTGGCTGGGGTAGGTCTGGAAGTGCTAATGAAGGACACCTTTGCACAATTGATGTTGCTTTTACCTCAAACTGTCTTTGTATACTCTAACATATGCCAAAGACAGAAATGGAAGTGGTCAAATCAATTCTGTCCACAGATTGAGAAAGCTACAAAGAATGTCAATAAAGCTGTTTCTGCTTACCTCAGAGACCATAGGATGGGCTCCATATATAACAACAATCTACGTTTTGATATGGATGACATTTACAGAAGGGATGGAGTATACTTCACAGATCAAGGAAACAGAGTCTTTCTCAGCAACCTAAAGCTCTGCATCGGCACTTACATGTAGCTACAACAAACTCACAATGAAAACAAGGGCTCTTTTTAGAGCCACCCTATAACATAATACTGATTATAAAAAAAATTTACACATACAAAATTTATTTTTTAATTTTTAGGGGATTCGCGAACCCGTCCCAAATTCACAAAAAAAGCACAAATTCAATGTACTACAACACAACACACTTTTCAAGTTTAACTATTAATTTTTAATTTTATATATTTTTAACAACTCTATCAATTGTAATCTTGTCATTAACTTCAATCACAGTACCTCTTTAAAACAACTTCACAAATACAACACTACCTTCTACATTATATACTACTTAATTATTTATTTAAGGTGAGTTCGCGAATCCAACGCAACGTTACACGGGGGCCGCGCTGAGAGCCACGTTGGAGTCGCAACTCCAAACTCAAAAAAAAAAAACGATCCACAGCCATTATTTAGTATTCGCCCCGGGGACCCCATCCCCCGGGGCCTGCCACCATTTAAAAAAATAAATAAATAAGGAGGGGGACCACGTGGCATCCCCTCCTCGGGCCAAACATGGCCCCGGGGACCCCATCCCCCAGGGCATGGCCAGCCTGGATTTTTTTTTTTTAAACAGGGGTGCCACTCCTGGCCCCGGGGACCCCATCCCCCGGGGCCTGGCCTCTTTGATGAGGACCGTGGGGGGAGCCCCAATGCCCCCATGGTCCCTGCCGGCTCCCCGCCTCCTGCGGGAGCCAGCATTGCTTTTGGACAAGGGGAGCTGCTAACATGCAGCTCCCCTTGCCCAAAAGCAATACTGCTTTGCTTCTTGGAAGCGAGAGCAGGTTTCCTGCTCTCGCTTCCAAGAAGCAAAGCAGTGTTTGCAATGACAGGGCGGGAGCCGCACGGCTCCCGCCCTGTCATTGCAAACAGCAATGTCCCGGGGGTGGGCACCCTGGGACATTGCAGGAGCCGGCTCTGGGGGGTGGCGGTCCCCAGGACCATCGAGGGCTCCAGGAGGGGGGGCCGCGTGGCCCCCCTCCCAACATTTAACATAGCCCCGGGGAGGTGGTGGTCCCTGGGGCTTGGGTGGCCCGCGAGCCCCCCCTCATTAATAACAGAGGCCCCGGGGAGGTGGTGGTCCCCGGGGCTTGGGGGGGCCTGCAAGGCCCCCCCTCATTAATGAAAGAAGCCCCGGGGAGGTAGTGGTCCCCGGGGCTTGCGGGGCCCTCGAGGCCCCCCTCATTAATCAAGGAAGCCCCGGGGAGGTGGCGGTCCCCGCGGCAGCATGGGGGGGATGCGTGCCCCCGCATACATTTAACTAAGCCCCGGGGAGGTGGCCCGCAGGCCCCCGCAAATTAATTAGTGATTGCCCCCGGGACCTGGCCCACCCGGGGGCTTAAGTACAAGGAAGCGCAGGAACCCGCGCTTTGTTTTTTTTTATTTTCTTGGCAGGATTCGCGCACCCAGGGCAAATTCGGCCGTTTTGTTTTTAAAAAATGCTTTTTTTGGGCCTGGGGGTCCTTGTGGGACCCCCTGAGCAGGCCTAGGGGTTCAGGGTGTTTCTACCCTGCCCCCTTTTCTTGTTTTTTACCTTTGTTTTACCTTTTTCTTGTGACTCGGTTATCGAGTCACAAGATGGATGCCAACACATTCTGGTTTAGAGTGTTGGCAGCCAATCAGAGTGAGGCTTGTGCCCGGGAATCACTAAAATCACGGGGATGGTGGCCTGCTGGAGTCAGCAGACCACCATGTCCGTGATTGCTTTTAAATAACGTAATCTTTTTTTTTAAATGTAGCTCGTTTTCCTTAAAGGAAAACGGGTTGCGTTTTTAAAAAAATGAAAAGCTTTCTTTTAATTTTTTAAGAGCAGGCAGTGGTCCATGGGTCACAAAACATTCATGCATACTGTTACGATTCGGTATTTGGAAGGGACGCCCTAAACACGCCCCTTACAAATACCGAATCGCAAACCCATTTTGCGATTCGGTAACAGGTTACTAAATCGCAAAAGCCTTTTTTGCGTTTGCAAACGGGCCAATAGGTTTGTGAACGCAAAATTGGTTGATACATGAGGCCCTTTGTATTTTTGTATTGCTAGGATCTTGTAATACTGCTTCTATGAATACATTGAGGTGCATACATATTTGATCAATTGCCTAAAGGGCACTCTCTCTATATTTGGTGTTTGACTGATTACCCCAGGCCCTTGATGCTTTGACAAGGTCCGACCTATATTTTTCAGATTCTTTCCTCCTAATGAATGCTGTCTCTTTGTTGATGCATAACAGTGATCCTTCAACTAAGTAATCAATCGTCTATACAAGATTTCATTTGCTGTACTTGAGTTGCTCCCACAAATCAAGATAAGGATCCCAACTTAATTTTTAGCTTTTAGTTTCAAATTATTTTCCTTTTAAAATTAGACATTTTCAAATTTGCTTTTTTATGCATATGTACTTTATTAGTCTGTTAATATTATTTAATGTTATAAACCTTTGCCGGCCTCCTGAGTAGGCATCATGGACCCCAGGGGTCCGTGGATCACAGGTTAAGAATCACTGGTGTAGGGTAATGTCTTCATACCTTAACGTTTGCCAGATTGTAAGCTAAATGCAGTGCTAATTTGCTATATAATGCCACCTGGCCGCAAGTCAGCACTACAGAATCCATTTATGCAAGTGTTTGGCGCGAATTTCCACGAGACAGATGGGGAACAGGCTGTCAGCCTCTCAGATTAAAGTTTATAAACTCTTTCAAGACTTGCCTTAGTTTGTGGCAACTGCAGAGTATGCTGCGTTGTAGTTGTCACTCGGATGCACACTAATCGTTACTATCAGCCCCCATAGACAACTACAGCAGAACATATTGTCAAAATGCTTCCTTCAGTCATAAAACAAGTGAATTATCATCCGAACAGCTACTAAAGTGAAACGCACCCTGTCGCTGGCTTTCTGATAGAAATCATATTTTTTGCAATTTCATATACTTTTAAGTGTTCAAGGTATTTTTATTTTTTTTAAAGCTGATGTAATAGTAAAGCGTTTCATATAGAAGTTATCAAGTCAGTTCCAATGACGTAGGGGCATCGCATGAACGAAGATTCACCTTGAAAACAATACTCCTCCTTTTCCTGCATCAATATACTGAGCTTTTCTCACATAGTCGTGCTTATTAAACACCAAATGGACCTGGTGGAGTGGGCGTTTTACCCATTCTGGAGTGCTGACACGTTATGGCATTTCTTTGCAAAAAAATATGTGTTCTTGTACTTTTATGGCTGCTAAGAGACATTCTCATTCTGAGGTAGTGTAGGTTTTTGAATGCAACATAAAAACAGTATTATGCTATCATAAACCTTGTACAGAAAGCAATTGCGTCCTTATACTGCGTGCTTCTGGTTTAATCAAAGCTAGAAAATCTATTCCAACAAATGTTGTAAACAGATTTTATTTCCAACCATGATCACTGATCCAGCTATTTTGAAAGTTGCCCTTTTTCAAGTAGGTTTTTTGCATAAAATATTTTTACTGTCTAGCCAATAGTTAATCTCCATAACTACTAGAAAATAAACGGTCTTATTTAGAGTTTTGGCAGACGGGATTTCCAGTCGGCCGTATTACAAGTGCATTACGTTAGATAAGGTAGGCTTGCGTCATGTCATGTCATGAAGGATTTGTATAGTGCCTAACAGCTTACTATTGTGACGCTGTAGTACTAAAACTGTCCAGATCAATTACAGGGGGCCCTGTACGTTTGGCTGAAGAATGTGTGGCTGTAATATGTCTGAGTGGGGAAGAGCTGGGTGTAACAGTAGTGCTGGGGTACACATGCTGCTGCCAGGCGGTTCCTCTGTATGGGCGTTGGGGCGTCGCCCCACTGATTATTTTGCCCCAGGGGTCCGTCCACCGCAGCACTAATAATAAAATAAATTTCAGCCCGCGGCGGCACACCGGCACGGCAGCAGTCAGTCAGCTGAGCTGTCTCTGACTCAGCCGCAGCAGGCATGCCACGTGACGTCACTGGGGGGGGGGAGGTGTTAGAGCAACTGAACTAAGTAAAGTTGCGGCATTACCCGCCTGGGCCAGTGCAGCAAAATGCACATGTCGGGTTGGCCGGGTGCCTTTCCCTGGCCAGCCCGACATGCGCAGTCTTGAGGGTCTCTGACTCTCGCCGGTGCAATTTGAGGAGGGGGGCGTGGGTAGAAGCCGCAGCCCCACGGCCGCCTAAGGAGCGGTGAGGTCTCCTGCCCCACGCCAATCCAAGCGCTGCTTTAGCAGCGCCTGGATTGGCTGCTTTAGTCTCTAGGCAGTGGCAGTCTCCAGAACGGGGCAGAGCATGTGCGACTCACTGGGCTGGGCATGTCCAGGAGCATGTGGGCATTTTGACCAATCACTGCATGGCTTTATTGTAAAGCTGTGCAGTGATTTGCTGCCCAGCCCTGCCCTGCCTCCTCAAGCTCAGCCGCGCCGCTCTCTGCTCCGGGTGTGCTCCCCCTCCCCTCCGTGTGTGGTGCGTGCCATTTGCACACACAGGAGAAGGGAGTGGCCGAGTGAGAGAGAGAGAGTCAGGACTCAGGAGCACTGAGCACTCGAGCTCCGCCTGACCTCCTCGTTGCCCTGGGACTCGGAGGCCTAGTACTTTCAGCAGAGCAGCCCAGGCCACTAGGCCAGTGCAAACCCTGCTGCATGTGAGCTCGCTGAGCTGCCAGTGCCATCGAAGTCGGTCTAACTCATGGAAAAAGGATCGATCGATTCGACACGACACGCAGTGAGTACTGCTACTGAGTGACCTGACCAGTAAGACCACTACTACTACACTAATAATAGCTGTGCGGAGCCTGCCGTACCACCAATTCATCGATCTCCCATGTGTGCAAAAAATCAAAATGGTCAAAATGGTGCACTGCATATTTACTTTAGTTTTAGTGCATGCAACTGAATCACTATGTATACTATATATCTGTGTGGCCAGAGCAGAGCACAGTCAGCAGCTGCTGCTGACTTTAGTTTGGAGACGCGAGACTGCTGCGTCACGTCACTGCACTGGTTGAGGGCCAGGCCCTGGCCTGGGCCTGCATAATGGAGACGCAAGACTGCTGCGTCACGTCACTGGGTTGAGGACCTGGGACTGCATTCGTCAATGGCGCGGCTGAGACCTGAGTGAGTCAGTCATCCAATTTAACTAAGTGAAAGTACCCAATTAGTCAGAGTCGGCACTCAGCAGTCTGTGTTCTGCACTTCTGTACTGCTCTGTGACGCAGCACCACAGTCATGGCTGTAATAATGGCCAGAGGCCAGGGCAGATTTACAAAGTCGACAACAACCTGCCTGCGAGAGACTCTGCCACTGCCAGAGGCTTTATCACCTGTCCAACTTTCCTGCTTTCCACTGCGCTTCTATCTTATTGTCGGTGATTTTTAATAATGATTGCATCCTAGTTAGTTAATTATTTGAGGGCCCTGCCTCCAGTGAGGAATAGTAGTTATATCTAGCATCGTCAGTCGAACGCAGGCGAGTGCTGAGGATCGGAGCGCACTGGCAGTAAGCGCTAAGCGCTATACTTTTAATGAAACGAAGGCACCCATTTGCTTTGTGCAACTGTCCTGGCTTCAATTGTTCTAATTGCCTCCTCTGACCGTCAGAGGCAATTGGAACAATTAAAGGACAGTCGCACAAAGCAAATGTGCGCCTTCGCTTCATCAAAAGCAGTTCTTCAAGTTCTGAATTGCCTTCTCGGGTCGCGTTCCCACTCTATATAAACACTAAGTCTAACACTCTTTGAAGTGCAGTCTAGAGTGACTCAATCTGCACTTCAAAGAGTGTTAGTGTTTATAGAGCGAGAACACAGACTGGTGCTGGTGCAGTCTGGTTCTCAGTATTGTATCTTGAAGTCTGTTATGAAGCTCTGTGGTTATACTGAATAAGCAGCTACCATGTTGTTGTTATATGACATCCCTTTATTAATGTAATAACTGCACTTTCACAATTGCTTTATTAACCTTCTTGCTTCTCAAATTTGCTTGAAAATGCACCATTTACCCACTCTTTTTTCAAAATTTTCTCGGGGGGAACCCCCCCAAATCTCCCCTTTAATTGTTCAGGCTCGCTCGCTGTGCTCGCTCGCCACGGTGCTCTCCCACAATCTTTACGCCCCACCACTTTCAAATGTCACCAGCCACCACTGTGCATGCCAATATTTGTGGATGTAGAAATAAAGCGTGCTTCATGCAATATTTTCTCTACATGTCTAACAGAAGGATTATCACATTATTTCAGCATTAGGTTGTAGTGTGGAACATCAGGATAGCTTTGTAGTCTTTGGGTAAATACTCCACGAGCACGTCTTTGTATCAAGTTATGTCGGTTTGAAGTTTGTGCTGTGTTTGAAGGATTCATTGTTGTTCCCTCACAGAGCATTAATGATCACACATAGGTGTTAAGAGACATGTTGTTAGGAGCGTGACCAGAGCCCAACCAAAATAACTAACTAATTGTGGTTTCCCATGTCCTACAAGCCTGTCAAATGGCATCAAATCATTTTATTCTGGTGTCGGTGATATATGACTCACCAGATCTGGAAGGAGAGGTACCTATGGGTGAATACTGGGAGACTGACTGCCCATTGGGGAGCAGCTTACAGTGAGCGGTGGACAGCACCAGGCTGGTCTCTGAGGCTTAACAAAGCAGAGGACTGATGAAGGATGGGTATTTCCCTGCTGGCTGTCCTGGCATGGAGGCAAGGAGATATCTCCACTAGGGGTGGGCGGATCTCGCTGAGTTTTAGTCTGCTTAATTTTGCGGAGTTATTCAGTGGAGTTACCTATAAATTCTGCAATATTGCGCTGAGTTACGTGAGTGGCGGAATTCCGGTCTGTTGCACTGCTCGCACTGATTTTTAGCATCGGGAGCTTGCCCTGCACTGTAAAATCAGTGTGAAGGGCACCACGAGGTGCACCAGAGGGCGCTGCTTCTTTCTGCTGCTAAAGTAGATTTTCTACAACTTGAGCGGCAACTTTTGCAACGCGAGCGGTAGCAACCCGCCGCAAACGCCCGTCTTGAGAAATCTCACCGTGAGGAGGTCTGGAGCTTTTTTTCTTGCTCGCCAACTTAATGTTGTAGAGTCGTGTGTGAAAAACTACACTATACAACGGTTGGCTGAGTGTTTGCTAAACTCGGCGGAGAGGAATATATCACCCACCCCTAATCTCCACAGCTCAGCCAGTGGGATAGCACTGCAATTGAGGGTGGCCGAGGCTGTAAGAGTATGTCGGGCTCGGCAGACTGCTGGCTGGCAATGAAGTGTATGAGTCCGGATGCCATATTTAGGGTGGTCGGGGAAGATTTCTGATGTGGCTGAGGAGAGGGCAGCACACCAATGGACCAACTGCTATGTGCTGCCTTGCCACTTGTAAGACATACTCTTACAACTCCAAAGGCCACACAAATTGTGAAGCTAAAGTGAACAATGCACCACACACCCACAGTGGTGGCTGCTAGGGAACAGAAGTGGTGGGGAGACAGGGGAGAAAAAGAAAAAAAAGAAAATATGACTTACCTGCCTGCCCCCGCCTCTCCTCCGTCCTCTTCTGTTCCTGACTCCCGGCAGCACAAAGGCTCCCATACTCCCCTAAGCCAATCACAATGCTGCCATCATGCTGGTAATAGCATTACCAGTGTGATGGCAGCGTCGTGATTGGTCTGAGCGGCCTGGTTTGCCACTCAGACGGTGCCTGGGCAACACAGCAGGGTGGTGAAATGCTAAGCGCGCATGTCGGTTCGGCCATCCTAAGACAGCCATCAGTTCAACCAAAATGTTTGGCTCATACAATATAATTTATCCCTCTCACTGTCATTTTTTTCTCCATTTTTCCCTTTCTTCTTCCCATTACAGGTGGTTCATATCCATATTTATAAGGATTTTTTAACAGGCACAAATTACATGTGACATGTTGTATGCTATCACAGAATGTTACAAAAATCACAGGCACAAAATACATGTGATCTGTTGTATGCTATTACAGATTGGTTAAAAAACAGGTGTTTTATTGTTATTACACCACTGATATTTGGTCAGACAACTGAGCCGCAGTCCTGATGATGATCCCATATCTTTAAGGGATCAAAACGTCGTGGACTTACACTCTGACCGATCAAAACTATGGTTGAAATTACTTCTTCTCTGGGTGCAGTAGTGTTTATTTTTTTGCCATTCAATAAGTGATCAGTGTATATTATACAATTGATAGTCACTGTCTCTTGACTTTTTTGCCTGTATGTGTTTATGTTTTTTTGTTTGGTCATTTTACACCTGTCTCTTTTGTACTTTGTTTCCTAAATTTACTCCGGCGGGGGTAATTCCTATACATATACCTTTTGGTTGAACTTATGTGTTGAAAATAAATCATTTCTATTTTGTTTATCAAAACTATTCATGGAACTTATTGTTGTATCCATGCATATGCCACATCATCCCTAACTCCACTATTTTCCCTCTCACAGCTAGTGTGACATGTGCATCAATGGCTAGCTCTCGAACCTTTGATACATGCTCACTTGAGCTCCATATTAGTGAACTACTTACTGATAGCTGGTGAACTATGGTTTGCTTGCAAACTACTCATTGGAGACTGATGCTTTAGAAAATGGCAGCAGTTATGCACTTTACTTTTGGAAGCAATGTAGATGCCTGTGTAAAACTCCCCAAATATGAAAACGGATTTGGAATATCCAGTTGGGAAATACAGAGAATGTTTTTTGTCTAATCAACACAAATACAAAGGCGTTGTTTACAGAAAAAAATCTGAATGTAGCGCCTTGGAAAGATTTGCCCCCCAACTGCCGTCAACCTGGATAAGTTAACTAGATGCTAATTTCTCCCCCCCCCGTGGGGAAATCATTTCCTACACGTGGACTATGTTAAGCTCATCATTGCCAAAGAGTGGTTGACTATAGTCGATGACAAACAAATAAACTGCTTAGGCTTTTCCCTCGCTGCAGTGTGTTCCTGGATGTATACCAAATTCTTGCAGCTCAATCCTGCCAAAATAGAGGTCCTTCTCAAAGACAGCAATTCCACAGTCTAGAATAACATCAAATGGCTTCTTTCATTGAGTGACAGTCCCTTCCCATCTAAATCTGTACAAAACCTGGGTTTCATACATATGTTTCAGCCTAAAGCAGATGCTGTTTTGAGTGCCCACTCTTTTCAACTAAAACCACTTTGACAAGTTCTTCCATTTCTAACAATTTCAAATCCTGGTAGTGATAGCAGCTGTCGAATCCAAATTGCACAATAGCAGCATTGTCTATCGGTGAACAGCAGAAAAGGTTCTGGGACAAATTCAAATAAAAAATGCATTGGCCAAACTGATCATGGGACAGAAAAACTGGGGGCATATCTCCCTGACCCTCCATTATCTTCACTGGCTCTCCAACTGCCCCCAAAAATGTTTTTAAATCAATAATACTTGTGCATAAGGTGATATTAATGGCTTCTTCTTTTCTTGGCAAAAATATTTAAACAATAAATGTCTGCATGCACCAAAAGATCTTCTAACCTATTCTTGTTACATATCTCTTCAACCTGAAAAGTTATGTCAGGTGGCCCAGCTTTTTTGGTGGTAGCAGTAAAACTCTGCAACGCCCTGGTAACCTTCCTGTGTCCTCACCATTCTCTTCTCAAATTCAGGAAACACCTGAGAACCAGGATGTCTGCTTTTTAGTGCATTCCGACCATTAGTATTAGGTGTAAAAATGTCATTCAGCACTAAGAAGCTACGGCGGTAGTGCACTCAAATACCCAGTGCAAATACAAATAGCTCTCGGATGGCTGCTCACCTACTAATGAGGATGTCCTTCAATATTTGTGCTGGGTGTGGGTCTGCTGGTGATCCTAGTAAGACTGATGAACCACACAATTTGATGAGGTTAGAGAAGTCATCTGAAAATATGGAGGTGAAAAAGGCTAGTTTCAGGCATTGTCTGAATCTGGAAATCAGGGAAGCTGTTCAGTCGATTTGTTTGTCCTCCTTGGGGCTTTGTGTCATGAATTTTTCCAAATATTTGGCTGTTGAGTAGAGGATCTGATAGGGTATAGCATAGTTCTTGTGAATGGCTGACTCAAATATGATACGAAGGTGAATTCTGTACTATAAGGAGCATTGTGTTCTCTTTGCTGTGAGATTTATAACCTTTGTGAGAAGGACTTCCTGCCTCTAGCATCACATGCTCTAAATATGGTATTACTATTCAAAGCCTTTAGTTAGTTTGATATAAAACTCAGTATGCTTTACTTTAGCTCCACAGGTCTATGGACTCCTCCTTAAGGAGTACTGAAACTGTGCTATTCACTTTTCAGCTAACAATCTGCTTAATCGCCTCCAATCCAAATTCCATCCGCTACTCTCACTAGAAACTGCCCTTACACATGTTGCAAACGTCATCAAATTATCTCACTACAGTCGCCTCTCCTCTATCCTCATACTCCTTGATCCATCACCCGCTTTTCACACAGATGATCATCCTCCCTTACTTGCATCATTCAACATACTAGGAATCATGAGCGCCGCTCTTAACTGGCTCTTCTCCTGCCTGGCTGACCACTGCTTCTCAGCCCAGGACTCCAGACTGTCTACCTCCACATCTTTACCAGCTAGAGTCCAGAAAAGATCTGTCTTGGTCTTGAAAAGTACACTTCTCTCCTACACCATATCCTTTGGTGTCATTACTGCTTATTCAGCTTCTCGTGCCAACTTCATTCAGATGAGACTCAAATATGTTTCTTATTTACAGCATTCTCTTTCCACTTTCAGGAAAGCATACCCAAATTTTGTATGGCTAGTCATCAGTGGATGATGTTAATCCCTCATGCTGAACTCCTCTAACACTGAGGCCCTATATATTTTCCTATCCCTCTTTCCACTTTATTCCACTTCCCACTCATAGTACTAACCTTTGCCCCTCTGCCAGGAATCTAGTCTTCTTTTTCATCCCTGACACATGCATGTAATCTTTTATCACTTCTTCAGTCAATGCAGCACTCACCCAAGCACTATCACACAAAATATCTGATCATTCGTCCTGCTCTTCCTAGCAGACCATGCAACAAGCAGATTCCGCTGTCTCCAAATTCTCTAGCTATTTGGGGAAGCCTCAGGTCTCCACGTCAACCCGGCCAAGTCAATCCTGGTGACCCTGAATAAAGCCCGGAACTGCGTGGCCTCGCAGACTGACATCCCAGTGCTCCACTTTAGTTTAAAATATTTAGGAATATGGGTAGCACTTCACCCCAAACTCACTTGGTCCCTTGATCTTGGACCCTTAACACGGAAAGTTAAGCAAGACCTCGGTAGGTGGCAATCCCTTCCATTAAACGTGGTGGGTAAGATAGCTCTTTATAAAATGACGGTGTTGCAGAGGTTCCTTTATGTGTTCCAGAATCTCACAATCCCTTTGCCTCGACAATGGTTCAAAGAGATGGACACGCTGCGTCCTCGTTCCTCTGGCATAAGTCTAGGCCTCGCTTGGCCCTTGGTTATTGCCAGCGTGCGCCATATGATGGAGGCCTGGGGATGACCAATCTTTACATCTATTACCTAGCTTCCCAGCTATTGGTGATCAATGATTGGCTTAGCGGGGGATGGTCTGACTCTGTCTACTGGCTGGCATTGACGTACCTGGGGTTCCCACAGACAATGAATATGCTTTACGACTCCCCGGTCGATGTCACCATTCCTGTGGTGACTAGGGTGGTTGTTCTCACTTGGTGGGCTGCACTCCAACCTACCAAATGGGACAACAAACATTGGATCATCTTAGGACCCGTTGGGAGGGGTGGTTGGGTCTTCTTGAAAACAACTACTGGCGAGACGCATTGATGGCACCTCATATTAGAATGATTTTGTCCAGACTGCGCCTGATTCAGACCTACTATTTTTACTATGCCTACCTCACTCCCACCAGACTTCATCGAGCCGGCTTTCTCCCTGCCCCTACTTGTCCCTGCTTTTTGTGTGCTTCTGCTGTGTTCTGCCATATGGTGTGGTTGTGCCTGTTGATTTAGAAATACTGGTCCACTGTGGGGAGAGAACTATCGATGTGTTAGGATGGGAGGTGCAATTTTCACCTTTGATGCTGCTGCTTGGGGTTCTGGAGGGATCTGGGGGTTTTAGAGCTGATCAGGCACTGTCGGGAAAGGCTACAATGGTGGTGAATCATGACATCGCAGCCCATTGGAAAGCTCCGACTCCCCCTATGGTGATGCAGTGATGGTGCGGTGTAGACTGTGTGCACAACAGGGGAGGCCGATGTATAAGTCTCGGGGATGCCCTTCGAAGAACGAATGTATATGTGGGAGGTGGTTGGGCCAGTTGGAATAGCCCTACACCTGACGATAATGCTTGCCTCTGTCTTCTTTTTTGGATATTGGCCCTATGGTGCATTGTACATATATCGTGTGCCTTCTCTGAAATGAACTATCATGTGTCTTTTGAGTGCTGTATTACCATACGAAATCTCAATGAAGTTGTTTATCAAAACAAAAATCTGATCATTCAACTCATTTCACCCAGCCAAAGTGCTGATCAGATTGATAGTTCTGAAGAAACTGGACTATTACAATAGTCCACTACTTTGCTTTGCCACAATAATTTTTTCTCCCACTGGACAAAGATCTCAACTTTGCTACTGAAACCTTATCCACCCTCCCTAAACACATAACTACCTTAACCTTTCATCATCAAGCATTCTGTCTCTCTGCAGTACAGGCCCCTCTACAAACACTGGTATTCACGGATATATATAATATCTTTCCTCAGACTACCTCACCAACTCCCTATACGCCCACTCGCAACCTAAGGACATCAAATCAAAACCTCCTAAACCCACCTAAATTTCCATGTGCTGCTTCAAGATTCTGCTCACTCTGCCTCCTTGGACACCTCCACTGGAACTTGCTTCCCGCAGAAATTCAAGTTATTACTTCTGTCCAGGATTTTAACAAACCTGAAACGTTAACCCTTGCAACTAGGAAGAAAAGGTTGAGCACTGTGTACTACTGCATCTTGACATAATTTATATGTATATTTGTGAATGCTGTTAAATGTACAGGTAGACATTGTAAGCAAACCGGGCTTTTTGCAGATGCCCTCCCAATTTGTGCCCCCATTTGGACTACAAGATGCTGGTTTTCTGACTATGATTGTGCCCTGGGCTCTGCTAACCAGGCCCAGGGCCAGTGCTCAGTTTAAAAGGTGTATGGTAGTTAGCTGTAATTACAATTGGTTCTGACATCCTACCTGTAAGTCCTTGGTATATGCTAGGCATGTATGTTTAGAGACCCCAGTGGATTTAATGCACTTAAGTGTGCACTGCTGTGGTGTCTGCTCTCATTTTAAAGGCAACCCTGCTTTGCAAGCTGCTTTTGAAATAAAACTGTGTCTAAATTCGACTTTGGAATTAAAAGTACTTTCAAAGTCTAAAACTACCTTTTATTACATATATGTCACCCCTAAGGGTTGCCTGAGGTGCCCCAAGGGTAGGGTGTCTTGTTATAAAAAGCAGGTACATTATAAAAGATGTTTTATATGCCCTGGTGAGGAAAAACTGCCACATTTGGTTTTACCCATTGTAGTGTGCCAGCCCAATAGGCTAACATTGGAGAGCTTTATTAAACTTTAATAAAGCTTAACTTTTGACCTGAGCGAGCTAGAACAATAATTCCAATATCAAAATAATAGTTACAATAAATCCAACAACTTGCCGAGGTTAGATTTATTATAACTATGGCAGGAAAGAAGCTACATTAGTAAATTCCTTACCACAGAAGCTCTTATCCAGGTCGTTCTATCTTTGGTCATTTTTCACATTCATTATGCTAATTCAACCTACTTCGGCCTCCCGGTGTATTTAACAAAAAATATTGCAGTAGGCACAAAATCAGGCAGCTAGACTGATTTATCATCAGCTGAGATGGCACCACACTACTCCCCTAATGAGGAAGCCACATTGGCTCCCAGTAACACAACGCTCTGCATTTAAGATGGGATGCCTCAACTTTAAATCCCTCCACGGCACATGCCCGGAATTTGCCAGAGGTATATCCCTGCCTGGAATTTGAGGTCATCCCATCTGATCCTCCTGGCTATCCCTATCTTTAAACGGAAGAGATTATGTGGACCTGGGATTTGCGGTCCTGGCCCCTCATTTTTGGAACTCTCTCCCCTCTAACATCAGATCTTCTACAAGTTACCCTCATTTCAGGAGACTCTTAAACACTTGGGGGTCGATTCCGATTCGGGCCGGAAAAAGCACCGACCGACTCGGATCCGGAAAAAATACCGACCGACACGTACCAGTGGCGCCCGACACGCCAAGTACGATGCAAGCCGCGATAAATCCGACCGACACGTCAGGAAACCAAGCCGACCGACCGAGCCGCTCGGAAAATAGCAATCCGGCCGGAAAAACACGCGAATCCAACCGACCGACACGCACCCGGAACAAATCCGACCGAATCGTACCCGCCAACTCCAACCCGCAAAGTACGATGCAAGGCGCGAAAAACACGACCGAGTCGGACGGAGGACAAGCCGTACGACCGACACGCATACAAAACCGAGCCGAAGCAACACAATACACCGCGACCGACGCGTACGCAGCATACAAAACTGCACAAACACAGCGTGAACGAAACGGAAAACACCGTACGAGACCAATGCAGGGTCCGACTCGGTCACAAGAACGTTTCCAACATACACAAACAGCACAAAGGAAAAATCAACCAAAAAAAGGCCAAACAAGCAATTACCAAGCCAATAAATACTGGGGGGTGGGGACAGAGAACAAAGACACACCCACAACTCCACCTATATAAAGGACACAAATCACTACCATGAGCCTTTGCAAATGCCATTCCACTGCCAGCACCCAAGAGAAAGCAACCACACACCCACAGCTCATCCCTCACACAAGCCACACACCAGCAGCACACCAACAAATACCTACCTCACATACACCCAGCACAACACACACCCACACACCCTCACCTGCACACCAACACACACATCACCCACCATCACCACCCATCACCATGCCCCCCAAGAAGAATCACAAGTTCCTAGATTGTGAATTGGAAGTCCTGGTAGACGAGATCCTCAGGGTAGAGCCACAGCTGTTTGGCACATTGGTCCAACAGACCCCCATGTCGCAGAAAACCAAGATGTGGGAGAGGATCATCAACAGGGTGAACGCACAATCACCATGTCGGCGCACAAAGAGCGACATCCAGAACAGGTGGTATGACGTGCGCAGGAGGGTACGGAAACTGCTGAAGCAAGATTACATCAACAGCCAACACACCGGCAGTGGCCCTCCTGCCAAGCCAATATACCTCAGGCCCTGGGAGGAGAAGGTGCGGGCCATCCTACCGCCAGTGAGCATATATGGACTAGAGGACATCCCAGAGCCTGGTGAGTACACAACAAATGTACACAATATACTGCCACAAAACACACACACATCACTGTCAAGGGGAGAGTCAAACCATGCACTCATAGCAATCACACAGCAACCAGAACAGAATCATCCCAAAATGTGTATGTCAGTCAGAGAAACACAACACATGCCATCAAAAAAGTCACATCCAACCGTGCCAACATATGTACAAACACAACCACAACTACAGCTAGGCAGTGGCACAAATAGAACTAACAAACACATCCACACATGTAGCCACCACAACAACACCAACACACAGTGAAGACCACTCAAAGGAAGGAATTCTGTGTATGCTGGCCAAGTCAGTGTAGCCAATAGCATCATGGGAGTCGCAGTCACACATATTGCCCCCCCACAACTGTCCCATCAACACCACCCTGAACCATGCTCACATCACAGGGAGTGGAGAAGGACTCACAAGATGGCTGACACTGGCTACTGCTGTGGGGAGCACAAGGCCCTGCTGCCAACTGTGCACCAACAAACAGCAGGACACCACTGACTGACATCCTGAGAGACAACTTACACTCCCTGCAATGCAAGCACGTTCCATGGTGGGATATCTGGCTGGCTGGGTGGGAAGGGGGACTTGCAGCACTGACCATAGTCACCAGCACCTCCCCTCACACCCCCCCAACACAAACTCCACAGTACCCACCTGGTAGAATGCAATGCCCTCCATCCTAACACAAGATCCCACAAAGCACCACCACCCTGGCTTATGTTGTGTGAAGCACAGGGACACTCTTGGGACTCTTAGCCAAACAACTGCCAGGACAACACTCCCAGCCATCCTGTCAGCACAGCCAGCCCACCCCACAGGGAAGCAGAGTCAAAAGGAAGGAAGCATGGGCATGCTGGGAAGGGGGTGGAGGCAATAGCATGATGGGAGTCGTAGGCACAGACATTGCTCAGCCTCACAGCTGGCCCATCAACACCACCCTGAACCATGCTCACATCACAGGGAGTGGAGAAGGACTCACAAGATGGCTGACACTGGCTACTGCTGTGGGGAGCACAAGGCCCTGCTGCCAACTGTGCACCAACAAACAGCAGGACACCACTGACTGACATCCTGAGAGACAACTTACACTCCCTGCAATGCAAGCACGTTCCATGGTGGGATAACTGACTGGGTGGGTGGGTGGGTGGGAAGGAGGTCTGGCTGTCAACCAAACACAATCAATGCAGACCATGTTCACACCCCAGAGAATACATAGAAATGCCCAAATAATGCAGGACAATGTGCCACACCAATATCAACCCCTGACTGTGACGACTTAGGACAATACAATGTACAGGCCCGCACCCCGAGGCACAGTCACAACTGTCAGGTGTGTCAACCACTGATGCCTGCAGAAACATGACATACATTGTTTGTGTCTCCCAAAAACAGGTGATGATAGGGACACAGCAGCAGACGCTGAGGAGTCCCAGTCCCAGGCTCAAGAGGATGCCGAGCTCACTGGCGTCGTACAGCCTCTGTCCTCCTCGGACGATGAACAACCTGGCACATCCGGTGCAAGTCAACATGCTGCACCAGCAGGACCACCAGCTGCAGCACCAGCAGGTCCACCAGCTGCACCCCCTGCACCCACCCCTCCAACGACTGTCACCACGAATACCATCCCTGCCGACATGGACAGAATAAGGAACAACACCAGCGCAGTGACCCTGGACCAACCTGGGGCCATGGACACCACCACCACCACCAACCCCCAAGGTGGACCAGGGTTATCTGTGCGTGCAACTGCACACACTGCACATGTCAGCAGGGGTGGTGGGAGGGGTGGGAGACAGAGGTCGCTGCTTGCAGACGTTGCTGGTGTGCATGAAGACCCACAACTGGTACGCATAGCTGATGCGTACCAGTCCAGCACCGGAGAGCTCAGCCAGGTAGTGGGGCTCCTCAGAGACATCAAACAGCAGCAGGCTGCCCATCATGCCCGCTTGGACTCCCACATGTCCCAAGTGGAGTCACACATGTCACGTGTGGACTCCCACATGTCACGTGTGGACTCCCACATGACCCGCGTGGAGTCCAAGTGGGATGTACTACATGAGATGACGGCGGTGCACAGGGACATTTTACAATGCCTCCGCCAGATGAACAGCAACCAGTCCACACCTCCCTGTGTGCCAACAACATCTGGTACCGAACAAACTGCAACTGCCACAGGGAGGGAGGAGGACTCTGGCGGAGAGTCCCCTGCACCGCAGCAGCCTGCACTTGAGGGCCCCCCCCAAGAAGAGGGGTCGTCCGAGGAGGGGAAAGTGAGAGGCTGATGGCCAAGCGCAACTCCCAGGAAGCCTGAACCTGTTCTGGATTTTCGCCTTTGTGCACAGACTGTTCACCCTGTTGATGGCAACACTACTCCCACACATTGCATGGGGAGTATAAGTTGGAACAATGTGTCAGACAACAGTGGCCCCGATACTGGGGATCCTGTCTACCTGGACTTTCTATTCATCTAGGAACTTGGGATTGCAAGATTCATGTACAGCACAATCCATCCTATGCACTATTATCACAATAAACACACTAATACACCATACTTGCCTCTGTCGTGATTCCAACGTGGGTGCTGTTATGGGGATGGTGAACTGCAAAATTACACAGTGTATGCGAACTGCAACAGCAAGGACAACAAAGGCATGTGAGTACAGGCAACGTGACACATATGAGGGAGACACACCACCAGGGCTACACAACACATACACACCTAGGCCATCTGACTCATTGCCTACACTGATGTTGCCAGGGAAGACGGTGCAATGCACAGACACCACACCCATTCCCAGTTGTAGTCAAGTAGCCCACAGGTGCAGTAAGCAAATGGCAGTCAAATGTGTGACCACAGACAACGCACATCACTAAGTGAAGCACAGGTTTATTACACAGTAGCAACATGCCGTAACCACTACAGATGCAAGGTAACCCCACCTGGTAGCGGGCACACAGTCAACAACTGTAGACAGAAGGAAGTCCATGGGTGTGGCGCACATCACCTGTAGGGACACAACAGCTACCAGCCTGGATGTGCAATCACGTCGTCGGTGGACACAGTTGACCAAACGAATCTGAAAGTACCCTGTGAAGGACAGAAATGACACACAGTCAAAAGCAATGCAGTACAGGACAGAACAGCAAAACTCATGCACAATACATGTTACAAGATACCCACCCAGAACCAAGTTAGCATGTCAACACTGTTGGGGAGTACAGCCCACCTGTCACCACACATCGCAACACACATCCTGTCAAGTAGCCCATGGACACACTCCAACAGCACCAGAGCACCACCCACACATCATGCCAACTCACATCATTCACATGACACCTCAGGATACTCACATTCAGCTAAAGAAGTTGGTGATGAGCTGTGTGCGGACATCACCATCACCATCATCATCATCATCGTCACTGGCATCGTGGTCCAGGCCAGGATCCTCCACAGGTGGCGGATGTTGGTCATCGTCATCCTGGATGAGAGGCAACTCCTTCCGCACTGCCAGGTTGTGGAGCATGCAGCAGACGATGATAATCTTGCACACTTTCGCAGGGGCATATGGGAGGGACCCTCCGGTCTTGTCCAGGCAGCGGAAGCGGCTCTTCAGGAGACCAAAGGTCCGCTCAATCACTCTCCTGGTCCGACCATGTGCCTCATTGTAGCGCATCTGGGCAGGTGTCACAGGGTTCCTGAGGGGTGTCAGCAACCACGGCATGTTGGGGTATCCCGAGTCACCTACGGACAGACAAGTGCACATCAGCTGACTTGGAAAAGTGGGCGGAATACTACAGATCAGATCACACACAATGGCACAAAGTCAGTACACACCGACAAGCCAGGCACGCTGGTTCTGCATCTGTGCCATCAACCTGGGGATGCGACTACTCCTCATCACAAAGGCATCGTGTGCTGAACCAGGGAAACGGGCACACACGTGTGTGATGGTCATGTCTGCAAGACACACCACCAGTGCATTGACCGAGTGGTAGTGCTTGCGGTTCCTGTAGGCCTGCTCCTGGGCCTGTGGTGGTACCAAAGCCACATGTGTCCCATCAATGGAGCCAATGACATGCGGCATCCTCCCCAGGGCATAAAAGTCACTCTTCACGTCAGTGAGTCGTCGCAGTCTAGGGAAATAGATGTACCGGTTCAGGAAGAGCAACATTGCCGCCAAAACATCGCGGAGCACACGGCTGAACATGGTCTGTGACATCCCACCAGCAGACACCACAGTATGTTGGAAGGTACCGGTGGCAAAGAAGTGTAGGGCTGCCATCACCTTCACCTTGGGGGTCAGCGCTGTAGGATACGGCCGGCCAGGCTGCAAATGTGGGGACAACTGCACTGCAAAATCCTCAATCAGCTGCCTGGTGAAGCGGTACCGTCGGATGCTGTCCCGTTCCACCATCGTTGCCAGGTCTGGGAATGGCCGATGGACAGCAGGAGCCCTGCAGTGCAGAGGAGAAGTAAGCAAGATCGTCAGTCACCCCACATATGCGGCATTGAACACACTCAAGATCCCAACATACATCATCATGAGGCACAACTACATGAAGTGTGCAGTACCGGAACGACATTTATGGTACATACATGGCCAACATCTGTCAACACGGTCCTACAGGTGGCATCAATTTGTCCCTGTTTGGCCCATTGGATATCATGATGCTGTGTCACAGTCACCCCCCAGTGACATGTGAGGACAGATGTGCCCCAGGCACCACAGCTCAACGACAGGCACATTCCCAGGGACCCTGTAATGCCACATGGACACTGGCATCACCTGGAGTATCATGTGTACACCACAACAAAACAAACATGACCCCCACAGGTAGTGGCCACACTTGCCATGGCAGGAGAGCCATGGACGTCTGTGACACACACGCACAACATCAGAGTCCATGCACACACAACGTGGATGTGGAGACTGTCTCCCATTGTGCACATGAAATCAGAGACATTGTAAACACTACATGCACAAAGACTGTGGAGGGCCATCACTATTGTGCCACTGGGACACCCTGGCTCAAACATACCGTCCCACATGGGACTCACGGGGTATGTGACATGACATACACAAACACCACTGTGAAATGTGACCATGGCACATGCACAGATATGAACAGTTGCACATCACAGTGGTCACGTACACGTAACACCCATGATCCTGTCCCCATGAACACGTGCACAGCCTGGGGGTGGCTGCCCACAGGTGACACCCACAGGACAACATGTACACCAACATACACACAATAGGAAATGCAGCCTTACATGCCTTATGATAAGGTTTGGACAGGCTGTCGTGATGTAGGTGTGCCCCTCACTCCCTGGGTGCTATCTGTGGCTGGCATATGTCCATCTGAGACAGGCATGCTGACATATGCCAGTCACATGTACAGTGATGCGTTGTACTGCAATGGACCGATCGGTGCCTCCGGCCGGCCCATTGCATTCAATGTGTGCGGGTACGCGTTGTACCCCTGTGCGCGTTGAACAGCAATGGACCGATCGGTGCCTCCGGCCGGCCCATTGCATTCAATGTGTGCGGGTACGCGTTGTACCCCTGTGCGCGTTGTACTGCAATGGACCGATCGGTGCCTCCGGCCGGCCCATTGCATTCAATGTGTGCGGGTACGCGTTGTACCCCTGTGCGCGTTGAACAGCAATGGACCGATCGGTGCCTCCGGCCGGCCCATTGCATTCAATGTGTGCGGGTACGCGTTGTACCCCTGTGCGCGTTGTACTGCAATGGACCGATCGGTGCCTCCGGCCGGCCCATTGCATTCAATGTGTGCGGGTACGCGTTGTACCCCTGTGCGCGTTGAACAGCAATGGACCGATCGGTGCCTCCGGCCGGCCCATTGCATTCAATGTGTGCGGGTACGCGTTGTACCCCTGTGCGCGTTGAACAGCAATGGACCGATCGGTGCCTCCGGCCGGCCCATTGCATTCAATGTGTGCGGGTACGCGTTGTACCCCTGTGCGCGTTGAACAGCAATGGACCGATCGGTGCCTCCGGCCGGCCCATTGCATTCAATGTGTGCGGGTACGCGTTGTACCCCTGTGCGCGTTGAACAGCAATGGACCGATCGGTGCCTCCGGCCGGCCCATTGCTTTCAATGTGTGCGGGTACGCGTTGTACCCCTGTGCGCGTTGAACAGCAATGGACCGATCGGTGCGCACCCATTGACAATGGGCTTGCCTGGCAACGGACGCGTTTTCGAATATTCGAACGAGTCGGTTGCTGGAAAATCAGTTGGTCACCCACAACAATGTTGCAAAATCATGTATGTCATGAAGTTGAAGATTTGAAGGATGCTGTGGGCGTGTTTTGGTGCTGCTATTCCATGGATTGGCCAGATTCAGAAGATGCAAACGACTTGGACCTATCACTTTGGACACAAGGGACAGTATCTGCCTCTCCAGCACATATATATTGCTGCATGTTCCCCTGAGAGCCCACTTGCCTGCACTACATGCTCCAGGACGACATCTGCCACTGCACTGCTGCTGTCTCTGCCCCTCTGGACCCTGCAATGGCACGTACTGTGGAGAGAGCCCCAGCCTTCAGCCTTGAAGAGAACCAGGCCCTGCTGGACAGCCTACTTCCACAGTACAGCAAGCTGTATGGGACACCAGGGGAGCAGGTGAGTGTTCTGTGCACTGCCTTTCTGAATGTGCATTTTGTCTGACTAGCAAGGCTGAGAGTCAGCACACCACTGGCTAGCAGGCTCACTGAGTAGTTGTCACCCCCCATAGTGTGTAGTGACTTGCACTGGACAGGTATGGTGCAGTGACAGTGCTTCTGAACAGGGTTTTACTCCCCATGCTATGATACCATGTAGTGACTTCTGGAAAACTGTCCATGGGCAGCCGTGCACTGCCTGGGTACACCATGTGCCCCTGTGATTGCGACATGTATATGCAACTGTGTCATGCACGGATATGTTGCATGTGTAGTAATGTCCTTATCACTTTGTCATCCTGACAGGCTTCTGCCCATCGGAAGCATGAGATCTGGAAGGACATCGTCCGGGCTGTCCGGTCCGTGGGGGTCTACAAGCGCCGGATCCGCAACTGCCAAAAGAGGTGGCAGGACCTTCGGGGCTGGACCCGGAGGATTGCACGGGTCCAGCTGAAGCTGTCGCCTCCTCGCAGGAGGGCGGAACACGGACCCTGACCCCCCACATGCTCAGGATCCTGGCGGTGGTCTTTCCAGACCTGGATGGGCAGCTGAAGGCCAGAGAGCAGCAAGGAGGGGGTGAGTCAAAGACTGCACTGTGTACTCTGTCTAACATGTTATGTGCCCTCCTCGGGCCAGGTTGAACTGCCACAGTACAGCAGTCATGTTGTCCAGGAGCCATGTCCCTCTATTGTGCACTGCCCACTCCTCATCTGATACCCAGGTGTGGCCCTTACATGCAGGGAATTCTGTCACTTAGGACTGTGTCCTTGCAGTTTGCTTGACTCAAGGTGGGAGACAGCATCTGTTTCCCTGACTCTGTGGTGGGCATCATGGGTGGGTCCATTGCTTACACAATGCCTGTATTCTGACATGTATTCAGCGTGTTACTTTGATCTGTGGTCCAATTGCTGAGCTGATCCACCACATGTGGCTGGGGTACCTGGCACACACCCATGCTGCGGGTGGGAACAATGTTTGGGCCCCAGGAGTATGTATATGACGTGTGTCACACATACTTAGCCAGCTGCCTACAGTCCAGGGCTCATCCCTCATTCATGTGGGGCTGGACAGTCATGCCTACTCCAGGCCATACAATACACTCTGTACTCCCACTCCCGTGTATCAGAGGACACATTGTGCACAGTGATTTGCCCCTCAGGTGTCTGCCTCTGTGTCAGTGTGCTGTGGATTAGTCGCCAGGACTGCTGTGGAGTTTCTTGGTAGGGGCTCAGCATGCCACTGGAGATGTGACCATAGGAGACGATACTTGTGTGACACATAGGTGTCTGATCAGCTGCCCATGCAGACTGGGGCATGTAAATGTGAAGTTCAGGCAGCTGTTCCCCATGCACAGCAGAGTGTGAGGGGCTCAGGTTCAGAGGGTAGTGTCACAGGTCTCCCATATGTCCAATAGGTATGACCTGGACAGATGAGGGTTAAGAGGATGTGTTGTGGGGGGATGTACATGTGCACTTGTGCAGCTCCAGGACTTGCATTCCCCATGACCTACTATTGTGACACAGTGCAGAGTGTTGTTGTCTGGCTGCAAAGTCATACATCACTGAGACAGTGATGTATGACTTTGCAGTCATGCCTCCGCCATGGCATGTGTCTACTGATTGGTGATCCTGCAGGGGAGTGACATGTGCTACATGCACACCATAGTGGCGCTGGCTATCAGGACATGGGTGCATCATGGTGTCTGTCGCTGGTATGCATCACATGCATTTCCTATTTGACTCTGGGCATCCCTTACATCCGTAAACCTGTACTGACTCAGTGGCAAGAGCTGTGATGTGTCCACACCGTGTTCTCTGCACTGTCCAACTACTGTGTACTTGGTGCATGTGTCAACACTGGGGTGTTGCAATCCAACAGACACCAGACAGATGGGTGCAAGGCCATGTGGGATGTGAGTGCCATGCTTGGCATCAGACTGACAATTGACTTCTCCTGTTCAATTAGTGCACTTTTAGCAATGTACAACTAATGATGCCAGGGCTTGCTCTGTGATGTGCTGTGCTCACAGTGGTGTGTGCGTTATGTGCAGGTGACTGATGTCTGTCTGTTTCCCCATTGTTTGCAGATACATCCACGGCCACGGAAGGGGACAGCTCCACGGACCAGGAGGAGCCGGAGAGCCAGACTGGGTCAGCAGCCGAGGAGTGGTCGGAGGGACCCAGTGGCACGGAGGGCGAGGGGAGCCACACCGAGGAGTCCTCAGCAGCATCCACCTCAGCTGAGGACCAGAGCAACTCGGAGGATGACTCCCTTGTGGAGGCGGGTGTCAGCAGCCACCACACCCCAGCTAGTGTTGCTGTCCCCGCCACCACCAGCACCACCACCGCCCTCCCATCGGCTCCCATTCCCCAGGTCCGTGGAGGCTCCCATGTCCGGGAGCGTGTCTCCTTTGGGCCAGGCACCGCACCCCCTGCCCCTGTGTCCCCTGCTGCCCTGAGTGAGGAGTCTGTGTACCTCCTTCGCCAGCTCCATGTAGGGCAGACAGCCATGCTGAGTGTCCTCCATGCGCACACCGCGCTGTTGACTCAGCTGGTGTCGTTCATGGAGGGCATCTCATCGGGCATGTCTGACCTACAGAGGGGCAATAGGTCCATGGACTCCTCCCTGACGGCAGCAGTGTCCCTCCTCAAACGGTCCCTCACCCCTCCTGCCTCTGCTCCATCCACACTCCCCAGCACCTTACCCATCCCAGGCACACACACACTGGCACACACCAGCACACACACATCCAGCACACTGACACACACGCCAATGACAAAACGCACACGCAAGCACATTCAGGGGACTGAAGCCAGACTCACAGGGGATGGGGCCCTGGAACACACACACGCATCCACATGCACTGCGCAGTCCTCAGTTCCCTCTCCCTCCAAAGCACCCTCCCTTGCCTCACCTGCAACCCCAAAGTCACAGCAGCTCTTCCTCTGTGACCTCGGCCTCTTCCCCACCGATGAAGCTGCTCCAGCATCCCGGGGGAAGAGGAAGCCCACCCACACGGAGCAGAGTGCCCCTCGCCCCCGGACACCCTCCCCCAGGCGCAGACGGACTGAGGCCCCCACCCGCAAGTCCCCCGGAGTGCTAAGAGCAAGACCCCGCCACCGCCCTGCAGCTCAGGCACAAGGTCTCCGTCCTCCATCCCTCAGGCCCCCACTGCACAGGTGCCCCCACCACACCCTGCCCCAGGTTCCCCCACCCACAGATATACCATCCCCAAGATGCTCCGGCCTTCTCCCCCTGCCACTTGCTCTCCCAGCACCACACCCCCCGCTGCGCTTGTCTGTGCCACTGATGTGGTGAGGGTGTCCCCCCCTCTGTCCAACCCACCTTGCCTGTTCCCCATTCTCCTCCCCTGGAGGTAGGCACTGCAGTGGAGTCCACTACCGCCCTGTCTGACTTGGGCACTGCAGTGGCGGACCTGTCCACCCCATCTGCAGGGTCCACTGCAGTTGTGCCGGCACCCACGACATCTGTGTCATGCCCCCAGTTGTGCTGGCACACACCATGTCAGACACCTCCACTGCAGTTGTCAGTGGCTCTCCAGCACCCACCACCCCTTCCCTGACTCCCCCTGGTGAGCCCTGATCCTGTCCCTGCGGTGCCTGGCCTGCCCCCCGGTTGCCCCTCCTAGTGGATTGTCCCTGGTATTGTGCAGGCATGCGTAGGGTGACATCTGCCAGTGTCACCCTGTTTGAACTTTGACAATGGACTGGCCATTGGCCTTTGCTCTTTTTCAGGACTTCGTTTGGCCTCAACACATATGCTGAATAAAGCAACTTTCTTTTCTCTAGTGCTCATGCTTCAGATGTACATGTTGTTGGTGCAGCTAACCATGCCCTTGCTGCAGTGATGGTGATATCTGGTCTCATGATTATGAAGTGTTACTGTGCAGGAACCCATGTGGTCCAGGGGGAATGTGTCCTATCATGTGGTGTATCCATGTCATCAATAGCAGCATCTGAGGGTGTCATGTGTTCAGTATTTGGCAATGGGTTTCCTACTTACATTGGCAATTTCATATCTGTGGCTTCCACCCCTGCACATCTGTTGTGCCTGCCATCGTTGCATTTGTCTACTTCCCTGACCGTGTTGCCATCTCCAGTGGACATGCAGGTTTGGGCATCAATGGGGAGGGACTCATCCGTGTAGTCAGTGCAACATTGCTATACAAGTGTGTTGGATCTGTGCTGATGATTCCGTTGGCACATCCATGACCAGGCTGATGTGATGGGAGCCCTCATTTGGTGCTAATTGTTGATTGTGTGACCAAGTGCTCAGCTGACATGATGGGGCCCTACTGAGGCAACATATGGCACAGCTTTCCTCACACAGGAGTGGAGTCCCCTCATGGCAGTGTGTACACGTGTGACATTGCCTGCGCCCAAGGTGTGTGTTGTATGTGCATGTCTGTGTGTTCACTTCCATTCATCTGCGCATGCTGTGATCCCTAGTGTTGTACCTGTTTGTGATGCTTGCTGACTTGAGCTATGTTCCCCCAAAGTCTTCTCCCTGTGTTCTCTGTGATGTGGGTGCATGGCACATTACTGGTCATCAGGGTGTCACCCATAGGTGTGTTTGCTGTCAGGGCAGAGTTTGTGTGCTGACGCAGATGGGTCACAGTCAGGTTTCCCTTTGGCACTTGTTGTTTGCCCCTGTCATGTGATTTCCAGTTTGTGTTATCTTTCAGTGATTGTGACACGTTGTGTGTGTGACTGCTGGCACTCCTTAGGGTCCGGGCTGCAATGTTGGTTGTTGTCTATGTGTGTTCTTTGTGGGTGACCTTGGCTTCTTCATTGGTGTGTGACTGTGGCTGGGATCCCATTGGTCGGTGTGGTATTGCCGTCATGTCCATGTACAGCGTAGTGTGCAGTGTGTCAGACATTCAGGAGTCTTGTTGAGTGTCCATGTGTGATGTGTTTCTACACCTTGGTTCCCACCCACCACCCTGGAATAGTCATGGGTGCATGTGCAATGTCACCAGTGCATGTGTACTTCACTGCTGCACATTGTTGGAGGTCGAGGGGTGTGGTCTTGAGTGTGTGCAGATGAGAGTTGTTGCCCGGCTAGTCCCCTGCCTCCATGTTGGCCTTGGCTTACTGGCCATGCTGATTGATTTGTGCTTGTGTAGGTGTGATGGTAGTTAGTTGCTCAGGACACCTGACTGTGGTTCACAGTGTGAACGACATTTAGCTTTGTCATCACAGTGGTATTTTTCTTCAGCCCAGGGTCACCACATTGTGGGGGCCCTGGGGGTGGTGCTGTGGTGTGTCTGTGACTTGCTGTGTCAGTTGTTGTTCCTACGTGCCTGTGTGACATGTGTGTTTTGTGCTCCCTCTCACCTGTCAATGCCTGCTTGCCCACATAGGGGATTTGGATCCATGAGTTACCTTAGTGTGGCAGTGTATGCACATCTGTATGATTGGTATTCAGCTCTCCTCATGTGTTGTGTTGTTGCCTGGGGACAATGGCACCCCCACCCCTCACCTGCTGTGTATGATGACAGTGTTGGTCTGCCTGTTTGTGTTTGTGCATCTGCACCACTGCATTGGCATATCTTGGGTGTGCCATTGGCTGTATGTTGTTTGGTGTGTTTCCCCTGCTGTCCCTGGGACTCCTAGGTCATCGGTCAGCACAGTGATCATGGTTTGTGTGTCCCATTGCTGCCATGGTATGGTATCTGTTCACCTCACATCTGCTGTCTCCACAGGGTATCTGCATTTGTGTGCCCATTGGTGCAAATATGTGGTTCTGCATTCTGATGGTCACTTCTGTCATTGTGTCATTGATGACTGTTGACGGTCTCAGCCCCCATGGGTGTTGTTTGTCTGCACATGGCCAAAGGAATGTTTCATTTGCACTGCAGTATTTGGCTCCCCCAATTTATGTTGCAATGGGACACATACACTACTTTGCCACAGATGAGTTTTTGGTTCTGTGACCAGGAATGATCCATGCAGTTTGGCAGTTGCAGCTCTTTCTTTGTCAACAATTACCTTTTGGTCACTGTGATGATGGGGGTTTAGACCCCATTGCCACAATGGTCAAAATGTGCTTCAGCTATGGACCCCACACTTGCCTTTTGGTCACTGTGATGATGGGGGTTTAGACCCCATTGCCACAATGGTCAAAATGTGCTTCAGCTATGGACCCCACACTTGCCTTTTGGTCACTGTGATGATGGGGGTTTAGGCCCCATTGCCACAATGGTCATGGGCTGCTTGCATTGTGGGTGCCACACACATATATGTGTGGCACATGTGCTAGGGGGTCACATTGTATGTTCAATGTCATGTTCGGTGTTGTAGGCATTTGACACAGCCTGCTCACACGCTTGTCATGGTGGTGGGGGATGTCTTAATCTTGCATTCCCTAGGTTGTGGTGTGCTTGTTGTGTCATGCATTGTCCATCCTATGAGTGGGGGTGGTAGTAGTGGTAGGCATCCTGCCCCCCTGGCTAAGGGTGGTAGTAGTGGTGGGCATCCTGCCCCCTGGGTGGGGGTGGTAGTAGTGGTGGGCATCCTGCCCCCTGGCTAAGGGTGGTAGTAGTGGTGGGCATCCTGCCCCCCTGGGTGAGGGTGGTAGTAGTGGTAGGCATCCTGCCCCCTGGCTAAGGGTGGTAGTAGTGGTGGGCATCCTGCCCCCTGGCTAAGGGTGGTAGTAGTGGTGGGCATCCTGCCCCCCTGGGTGAGGGTGGTAGTAGTGGTGGGCATCCTGCCCCCTGGGTGGGGGTGGTAGTAGTGGTGGGCATCCTGCCCCCCTGGGTGAGGGTGGTAGTAGTGGTGGGCATCCTGCCCCCCTGGGTGAGGGTGGTAGTAGTGGTAGGCATCCTGCCCCCCTGGGTGAGGGTGGTAGTAGTGGTGGGCATCCTGCCCCCTGGCTAAGGGTGGTAGTAGTGGTGGGCATCCTGCCCCCCTGGGTGAGGGTGGTAGTAGTGGTGGGCATCCTGCCCCCTGGGTGGGGGTGGTAGTAGTGGTAGGCATCCAGCCCCCCTGGCTAAGGGTGGTGGTGGTAGGCATCCAGCCCCCCTGGCTAAGGGTGGTAGTAGTGGTGGGCATCCTGCCCCCCTGGGTGAGGGTGGTAGTAGTGGTGGGCATCCTGCCCCCCTGGGTGAGGGTGGTAGTAGTGGTAGGCATCCTGCCCCCTGGGTGGGGGTGGTAGTAGTGGTAGGCATCCAGCCCCCCTGGCTAAGGGTGGTGGTAGGCATCCAGCCCGCCCTGGGTGAGGGTGGTAGTAGTGGTAGGCATCCAGCCCCCCTGGCTAAGGGTGGTAGTGGTGGTGGGCATCTGGCACCCCTGGCTAAGGGTGGTAGTAGTGGTGGGCATCCTGCCCCCTGGGTGAGGGTGGTAGTAGTGGTAGGCATCCTGCCCCCCTGGTTGAGGGTGGTAGTAGTGGTAGGCATCCAGCCCCCCTGGCTAAGGGTGGTGGTAGGCATCCAGCCCCCTGGCTAAGGGTGGTAGTAGTGGTGGGCATCCTGCCCCCCTGGGTGAGGGTGGTAGTAGTGGTAGGCATCCTGCCCCCTGGTTGAGGGTGGTAGTAGTGGTAGGCATCCAGCCCCCTGGCTAAGGGTGGTAGTAGTGGTGGGCATCCTGCCCCCTGGCTAAGGGTGGTAGTAGTGGTGGGCATCCTGCCCCCCTGGGTGAGGGTGGTAGTAGTGGTGGGCATCCTGCCCCCCTGGGTGAGGGTGGTAGTAGTGGTAGGCATCCTGCCCCCTGGGTGAGGGTGGAAGTAGTGGTGGGCATCCTGCCCCCCTGGGTGAGGGTGGTAGTAGTGGTAGGCATCCTGCCCCCTGGGTGGGGGTGGTAGTAGTGGTAGGCATCCAGCCCCCCTGGCTAAGGGTGGTGGTAGGCATCCAGCCCGCCCTGGGTGAGGGTGGTAGTAGTGGTAGGCATCCAGCCCCCCTGGCTAAGGGTGGTAGTGGTGGTGGGCATCTGGCACCCCCTGGCTAAGGGTGGTAGTAGTGGTGGGCATCCTGCCCCCCTGGGTGAGGGTGGTAGTAGTGGTAGGCATCCAGCCCCCCTGGCTAAGGGTGGTGGTAGGCATCCAGCCCCCCTGGCTAAGGGTGGTAGTAGTGGTGGGCATCCTGCCCCCTGGCTAAGGGTGGTAGTAGTGGTGGGCATCCTGCCCCCCTGGGTGAGGGTGGTAGTAGTGGTGGGCATCCTGCCCCCCTGGGTGAGGGTGGTAGTAGTGGTAGGCATCCTGCCCCCTGGGTGGGGGTGGTAGTAGTGGTAGGCATCCAGCCCCCTGGCTAAGGGTGGTGGTAGGCATCCAGCCCCCCTGGCTAAGGGTGGTAGTAGTGGTGGGCATCCTGCCCCCCTGGGTGAGGGTGGTAGTAGTGGTAGGCATCCTGCCCCCTGGGTGGGGGTGGTAGTAGTGGTGGGCATCCTACCCCCCTGGGTGAGGGTGGTAGTAGTGGTAGGCATCCAGCCCCCCTGGCTAAGGGTGGTGGTAGAGCATCCAGCCCCCCTGGCTAAGGGTGGTAGTAGTGGTGGGCATCCTGCCCCCCTGGGTGAGGGTGGTAGTAGTGGTAGGCATCCTGCCCCCTGGTTGAGGGTGGTAGTAGTGGTAGGCATCCAGCCCCCCTGGCTAAGGGTGGTAGTAGTGGTGGGCATCCTGCCCCCTGGCTAAGGGTGGTAGTAGTGGTGGGCATCCTGCCCCCCTGGGTGAGGGTGGTAGTAGTGGTGGGCATCCTGCCCCCCTGGGTGAGGGTGGTAGTAGTGGTAGGCATCCTGCCCCCTGGGTGGGGGTGGAAGTAGTGGTGGGCATCCTGCCCCCTGGGTGAGGGTGGTAGTAGTGGTAGGCATCCTGCCCCCTGGGTGGGGGTGGTAGTAGTGGTAGGCATCCAGCCTCCCTGGCTAAGGGTGGTGGTAGGCATCCAGCCCGCCCTGGGTGAGGGTGGTAGTAGTGGTAGGCATCCAGCCCCCCTGGCTAAGGGTGGTAGTGGTGGTGGGCATCTGGCACCCCCTGGCTAAGGGTGGTAGTAGTGGTGGGCATCCTGCCCCCCTGGGTGAGGGTGGTAGTAGTGGTAGGCATCCAGCCCCCCTGGCTAAGGGTGGTGGTAGGCATCCAGCCCCCCTGGCTAAGGGTGGTAGTAGTGGTGGGCATCCTGCCCCCTGGCTAAGGGTGGTAGTAGTGGTGGGCATCCTGCCCCCCTGGGTGAGGGTGGTAGTAGTGGTGGGCATCCTGCCCCCCTGGGTGAGGGTGGTAGTAGTGGTAGGCATCCTGCCCCCTGGGTGGGGGTGGTAGTAGTGGTAGGCATCCAGCCCCCTGGCTAAGGGTGGTGGTAGGCATCCAGCCCCCCTGGCTAAGGGTGGTAGTAGTGGTGGGCATCCTGCCCCCCTGGGTGAGGGTGGTAGTAGTGGTAGGCATCCTGCCCCCTGGGTGGGGGTGGTAGTAGTGGTGGGCATCCTACCCCCCTGGGTGAGGGTGGTAGTAGTGGTAGGCATCCAGCCCCCCTGGTTGAGGGTGGTAGTAGTGGTAGGCATCCAGCCCCCCTGGGTGGGGTGGTAGTAGTGGTGGGCATCCTGCCCCCCTGGCTAAGGGTGGTAGTAGTGGTAGGCATCCAGCCCCCCTGGCTAAGGGTGGTGGTAGGCATCCAGCCCGCCCTGGGTGAGGGTGGTAGTAGTGGTAGGCATCCAGCCCCCCTGGCTAAGGGTGGTAGTGGTGGTGGGCATCTGGCACCCCCTGGCTAAGGGTGGTTGTGGTGGTTGGCATCCAGCCCCCCTGGGTTGGGGTGGTGGCGCGCATTCAGGCCCCTGTGTGCATATGTGGCATTGGTGATGGGCATCCCGCCCCTATGGTGCTGCTGTTGCTGGTGTAAGTATATTCAGATTCCCAGTGTATGTGTGTGATGTGTCGTGTACGTGTTGTATGTGTTTTGTGGTTGGTGTCTGACTTACCTTCTGCGCCGTACGCGTCCGTGCCTGTTCCGGTAGTAGATGTAGAATATTGGTATGATCGGGACGAAGGGATTCATGGTTGGTTCGTGTCGTTCGTCCTTCTCGTTGCTTCGCGTCGTCCTCGTCGCTTGGCTTCGTCCTCGTCGCTTCGCGTCGTCCTCGTCGGTGCTGTGTTCGTCTCGTAGCCGTGGATCGTGTTGTGGCGCGATTCGGAGCTTATGTGCGCCTCTCCCGGATGCTTTGACGTGCCGTGCGTAGCGACGGGTTCGGCGCGTACGGAAAGCGCATCGTACTTGTCCGGCCGGACGGGGCTGCATTTTCCCTTCCGTGCGACTCCGATTCGGCGTTTCCGGATTCGCCTCGGTCGGAGAACAGGACCTGGTTTGGGTGAGTACGGCTCGGCCGGGATTTTTGCTGTTGTGCGCATCGTACTTGCTCGTTCGGTGTGCTGTACGGATCGGTCGGGAAACAGGCTTTCGCATGGCTTTTTTCCCGACCGAATGGTATTGGGTGCGCCTCCGACCGAGATCGGAATCGGCCCCTTGGTTGTTCTCCCAGGCATATCAAAGATCCAACGAGCAGCAGGCTACCCCCTATATCTAGCGCCAAGAAACCGTATGGTGTACGTGCGCTCTATAAATATTCTTAACATAACATAACACAACTTGCTTTCCTCAAGGTACCAAAAACAGCCCTTTTGCAGCCTCTAATGATTGACCAGCTTTAGACAGGCTGAGCCAAGCTCCTGATTAGGTGTGAAGCGGCCTGGGCTGAAGCAAGAAACCCATGGTGGGAGGAGATCGGCTGCTGGAGATGCCAGGACAGGAAGGGGGCTGGGTAGCCATACTGGTCTTCAAAGGGAGAAAGACAGATGGTACAGGAACCAGGGCCGCACTCACTTCCTGCACCCCCGGCGAGATGGGAGCCCATGTAATTCAATTAGGAGAGGTGCTGGAAGGGTAGTGTAGGGAAAAGTTAGCCTAACCTGTGGGTTGGGTTAGCCAGACCTGAACCTCCAGGAGAGATTTTCTCCATTTTGATTTTTAGTAAACAGTGCATTCTGGAACAACAATATGCCACACTTCTAAAGAAGAGGGCATCACATAGGGTGGCAACTTGAACCCCATTGGTCAGGGGTACCCCCCTTCTTGTCAGCCCAGAAACTGCAATAAATATGGGAGAGCTACACAGCACCTTATATCCCTGCCTGGAAACATCAAGAGAAGAAGGACTGCTCTACTGAACCCCTGGTCTGTACCAAAAGAGGACCTCACTCACAAGGACTACACCTGCTGCACACTCTGGGCTTCACAAAAGAGGACTTTGCCTTATTTCAAAAGATTAAGGAGTGGACTCTGTAAAAGCAACAGGTACAAAAGAGCTTCAAGATGTCACTTGGAACAACTCCACCAAGACAAGCCCAGTTGACCAGCTTCTACTGGACTTTAAAGGATTTGACCAGGTGCATCATAGGAATTGAAGTCCCAAACCTCCAAGAGGCAACTCAGAGCTTCTGGACCTTTGGCTGGTGTTGTGGACCCTTAAAGACCCAAAGCAGACATTCTGGAAGAACATCCAGAAGTTTGGAAACATTTGTACTACTTTTGTCAAAATGCTCCATCAGCTCACCGAACCCGACGATGATGAGATTCAAGCCGGCGACGTCGAACCATGACTCAGCCTGAGATCCAGGTTTGCCCCACTGAAAGCTCCGGAGCTCTTCACCGTCGACGACGAAGACAAAGACCTCCAGAAGTCACTGAGGCATAGTTCTGAGCCAGACTGCCGTCGTCAAACTGCAACCCGAATTGCCGTGGAGGATCGCTCAAAGTTGAGGGAAAAAGAACCAAAAAAGTGACTACGTCAGAAGAGAAAAACTTGACCAGCCCCAACCACCCAAAGTATCCGACCCTCTCTCCATCACGGTTGGCATGAAATTTTGACTTGGTCCTGGCCAAGCGCGACTAGATAGCCCTGGTGGGTGTTATTCACTTTTTGGCACTAGAACGCACATTTTTACATCTAATCTTTAAAAATTCATATCTCTGGTTTCCTACATTGGATTTTTGTCATTTTGGTGTCTTTTTAATCATAAAGATGTTTCCTATTTGTATAAATTAGTGTTGGATTTTTATTGTGTGTTTACTGTTTTGGTTATTAAATACTTTACACACCTGTCTCCTAAATTTAGCCTGACTGCTCGTGAGCCAAGCTACCAAGGGTAGAACAAGGACTAATTTATTGAGACTTGACTGGACCTTATTGTGATTGTGGTGTTGTTACTAGCTGTAGTTGCCTACCTGCACTTACTAATAACCCACCTTCCAACAGACATGTTTGTACAAGTGTCTGTTGCCACTGCACACCAACATGTAGCAGTACCTTCTTACCAGTACTGCACCACTCACACTATGTACCTCAGATGTTCCTAATCAAAATGCTTTGGCCTACATCAATAAGTAAATGAAGGAACAGCGTATCTGTGAGTTCATGTGAGTTCATGTGTCCAGGCTGACCTGTTAGAGGACAAGTAGGTGGTGGCTTCTAAAAGTAGCCCTACAGCCGCTAAGAGGCAGAGCCTTGGAAGGAAGGCTCGGCTCTCACCTCGAACAGAGGCAGGGCACCGAATCTGTGTATTGCAAGCTGGCTGAATTTCTTCAGGGAGAGCAAGGATAACTTCTGCTATGTTTTCATGCTAAAAAAATCAATGCTGTGTCCTTCTTAGGTGCTGCTAATTAGAAATTGACTTTTTAGCTTGTGCTAAATATTCCAGCACCTGTCGTGAAACTCATTATCTGATGGTATTATGGAGAAAAGCTCCCCGCTGGGCCGTAATCTATTTCACTGAAATCACTGAGCAGCAACCAAACAGGAAAACAAAGGACTTCAACAAGAAAATCAAGCAGGTCTTTGGATGCGTGCGCGTTTTGTTAAAATGTGCGTCTCACCTTCACAAAGCAGAATAGAGCTCAGCGCCGCAGATGGGATAATACAGAGCCGCGTGTTTTCAATGTTCAGAAGAACATCGGAACATCAGGCAAACGTCTGAAGCGCTATATTTTGCTGATCATCAGGGGCGTACCTTGGTCAGTAAGACTGGGTGGAGGGTGAACTTTAGATTTTCCAAAAATCAGGCTGGCGTATAATGTTTAAATGCATTATACGACAAGCAGGGTGCATGAGAGGGGCCCAAGAGGCAGTGGAAAGGGAGAGGAATGCGGGTTGGTAGGAGTGCTAAGAGAGAAAACACAATATTATGTTGACTATTTATCAGAAAATACATTTATTTGGGGGTGTAACACCCCAAACACCCCCTTGAAGCTACGCCCCTGCTGTTCATATTTTATGCAGTAGAAATAAAGGAAAAACTCATGATCCTAAATAAAACCTGTTCTGCTGGCTAGAGCGAGTACTTGTTTGTAAGTAAGCGGGCATCCAAGTGTCATTTTTGTTGCTCCATTTTATACTTTTCTCTCTCTTTTAGAAAAAGTGGAGGGCATCTAAGGCCATTAAGGACTGCACATTTCCTGAGACTCCTGCATGGCGGGTTCAGTAAGCTCACTATTTCCATGAGTATGGATTGTGTTTCCCGCAGTTTCCAGTGGTATTTACTGCTGCCAACGCATTATACAGACTAGTCTGTCATTGTGAATTATGTTCTTGCGAGGGTGCAAGAACATAATTCACAATGATCACCTTTACTGTTTTTTGCTGGCCGTTTAGGGTTTCTTGTGTCAAGTCAATATATTTGTTAACATATTATTACATTGCAATCTTAATCAAACCCATTATCTTTAAGGTGCGTGTTGTCTTATGAAAAACTCTTCAGATTTATTTTCTTTGCCAGGGGGTTAGTGAGTTTGGAAAGACTATGGTTTCGGTCCGTAAATTGATGACATATGTGGTAGATGATAAAGGTATGTGTTTTTTTTAAACAAGCACATGGGGTTGGGTTTGAGCGGAAGTGGCACCAAAGGGCTCAGACCTAAAAGGTCCCCTTCAAACAACCTATCAATGTCTTGTTTACTTGTGATCAGAACTAGTGAAATAAAGATTAATGAGCCGGGACATACATGTCCACCATTTGCACTTCAAAATAGATGTGTATATATGCCATCATGTGTCAGGGCACAATATGTTATAATAATTATTTTTATTGTGTTTCTCGAGTACAATAAATTCATTCATTGCCAGTCAAACATAAGCAAAGGAATAAAACATCATTTAGTTAGCCTTATAAATACTAAATAGTTTTTTCAATCATTTTCTTTTCTAACAAACCCAGCAATAGTGCCTCATTCTCAAAAATGAAGTGCCCATATAGTCAAGGTTACCTAGTCCTTTTTAAGTCTAACCTTTTTATCCAAGTGACCCCATATTCTGAATTATTTTTTTTAGTAACCCCATTTCATAATGCCTAAAAGTATTCAAAATTTCGGATTTTTACCATTTCCTCTAGCCAATAAGAAAACTCTGTAAAGTAAGTCTTTTTTCAAAGTTATGGTATTAACATTCGCGCTACTAATTTTACAATAAAATACATTTATAATTGCATTCAGCTAATCCATCAATATCTAAAGAGTAATTGAGCACACTAAATTTAGGATTGAAATCTATCTCAACTCCTATGCTTACTTCCAAGGTGTTTTTACATATCGCCCCAATATCTTTCCAGACAGGTTCACACCTTAAGAAGCCAGATTCCTATGTTGTTGTTTTTTTTTTTTAAATGTTATTGTTTTGTTTTCTCACAAACACCATAGTTGTACATAGACAAAAAAAACACGGAATCAAACAGTCAAATTATAAACATACAAAACCCGATGGTTATTATTCGTCCAAAACATCCGAAATTGGTGCCCGTAAACGTTGCCCCCTCTCTTTCTTCTTACGGCCTTTTAGTTTATAAATTGAAGACTCAATATTATATGCTGCAAATAAACGTGCCCGCCAGTTTGAAAAGGTCGGGGGATCAATATTAATCCATTGGGAGGTTATACACAGGCGAGCAATGGCCATGGCTATAAACACAAACTCCGACACTGCGATTGACCAGCTACTTGTACTGACATTACTTACACCAAAAATAAGAAGGGTAGAAGTAATTGAGACTGGAAACCCCAAGGTCAAAAAAGAAATGTTTCAATACCATAAATAAAATCTGTTAGCTTTGGGCATGAATAAAACATGTGTACCGTATCTGCTGCATATAAGTTACATCTATTACACTTTACTCCCCTTGTGCCCCCACTTAGCAATCCTCGCAGGAGTATAATATAAATCAAAAATTGTCATAAAATGTTGACTCCTTAGGCTGCCCGTAATCAAAATCTGATTTGCTAATGACAGAGAGTGCTCAATATCAATCTCAGCCACCCCCACCTTCCTAGCCCACTTTTACGACTGTACTGTCAAGTCATCTGGACAAGAATTGAGCAAAACAGAATATATCTTCCCTAGCCGACTTTTTTTTTGCAATAATTCTACCAGGGGTATTTTTTCAAAGTCATAGACAGTTCTATAGTTTCCTCTCCCAGGAAACTCCGAATGTGTAGATATTTAAAAAAATCACCTCTTTTCAGCCCATACTGTTCTTGCAATATAGCAAAAGATATGATCTGTCCATTACAAAAAGGTCCCCCATTACTTGAATACCCTTTTTCCCCATTGAGATGTAACCTGATCCCGAAAAATTGGTGGTAATGATAGTGTGGTCACCAATGGGGAATAAGCATTAAGGTTCGGGATCCTAGGTTTACGCTGAACTTGTTTCCACACCTTAAATGCGGCTCTCAAAATTTTTAATCGTGTCTTTTTATAGTAACTGGGTTCGAAAATTGACACAAAACAACATTTAGCTTGATTCCCCAATCCTAATTCATAGATGGATGGGCGATTTGCCAATGGTATATCGGCTTTAGAGCCGACAAATAAAATAGCCATATGTTGAAGTAATGCAGCCCAATGATAAAATAAAAATTAGGGATAGCCAAACCCCCATTATGTTTAGGGAGAGTCAGCCATTTGGCTGCTCTTCTTGACCTCCGATAACCCCATAGAAACCTTGAGCATGCCCTTTCAATCTTTGTAAAGTAGAAGGACGAAAACTCGAGAGGTATTGTCCTAAATATATACAAAAACTTAGGTAAGATCAGCATTTTTAAAACATTACTTCTCCCGATCAAAGATAAATGTAGGTGATCCAACCTCTCGAGTTGCTTATTAGTGGAATCAATTATTGGGCTGATATTTAAATCGGGGATTCTATCGATCTGCGTGGTGATTGTAATACCCAAATAAGTAGCTTCTGTAACAACTGGGAAATCATGAGGGCAGGTCATACCAGAACATAAGATTTGGGTTTTCTCAACGTTTAACTTATAGCCTGAGAAGGCTCCATACTGACCTGCTTGATCTTTAACAGCTGGAAAAGCAGAAATTATATCACTCGTCAAGACCACAATATCATCAGCATAGGCCAATGCTCTGTACTCTGTCTCCTCAATTTTGATTGGCTTAATATGAATATTGCTCTCTAATTTCTTTAAAAGGGATCGATATACAAAGCAAATAACAGGGGCGAGCAAGGACACCCCTGTCTTGTACCTCTATTGATAGTAAATGATTCTGATTCCTGACCTGTAATCCGAATCTTCGCTTCAGGATATGAGTACATTACCTTAACTGCTTGTATAAAGCCCATGCCGACCCCCTTCAATTGCAAAACAGACCAGAGGAACCGCCAGGAGACCCTATCGAAAGCTTTTTTGGCATCCAAAAGGAGAACTCCTAGCGGTGACCCCGTGGCCTGTGCCCAATCAAGAAAGGTTATGACTCGTCGGACATGATCCGAAGTATCCCTGCCTGGAATGAATCCATGTTGATGTAAAGAAACCAAAGGGGTAATTATTTTTCCTAACCTAACTGCCAAAAGTTTCGAATAAATTTTGCTATCGGCATTAATCAATGTAATAGGTCTGTAAGAGGTAGGGTTTAATTCGGGCTTCATATTTTTCTTAAAGATGATAATAGTGGTCTTACGCCAAGAATCCGGAATTTGATAGTCATTGCGTGCATGTTCAAATAGAGTTGTGATATCGTGCTTAAGCTCCTGCCGGAAGGTCTTATAAAACTCCAGCGGGATACCATCAGGACCCATTGCTTTTCCTGCTGCTAAGGATGTTAAAGCCAACTCGATCTCTTCCCACGTAAATTGAGTTTCTAACGCTGCATTTTGATCCTGAGTTACCTTTACAGTTTCTAGCTCCCTTAAGAATTCTCCCGGGGAATCAGTCATTGTCCCAGCGGAATCCAGAGGATCCTGACTATACAGTCGCCTATAAAAGTTTTGAAAAACTTTTAGAATTCCGGCCGGAGTATCATTAACTTTACCATCCAAATCCTGTATTTTAGGAATTCGATTGGCAACTTCCTGTTGCTGAATTCTCTTAGCCAACACTCTACCAGTATTTTCACCCAGCTCATATGCCTCCGCCCTCTGTTGTGTATATTTAGCTGCAACCTCCATGCTGAAATACCGATTAATTTTAGATTTAAAAATAGCAATTTTCTGCAAGGTGTCCTCAATACCTACGCCCCTCTGAATGTTACTTATTAATTCACATTCTTCTTTCCTTAATTGCTTTACCCAGTTGTCAATTTCCTCATATATTAATTTTTGGCGTGCAATATAGAAGCTCAAGGTTTCCCCTCGAACAGCCGCCTTAAATGCATCCCAAACTATACAGATAGATGTTGAATTCCGATTTATGGCGAAAAACTCCCTTATCCATCTAGCCATATGAGAGCAATAAAGCTCATCCAGCAGAAGTTTCCTTTCGAAGGTCCAGGACTTCTGAACCTTCCTAATCCCCTGCATTGGAAATTCTATTATAAGCGGGTTATGATCTGAAATCACTCGTGGAAAAATCTCCATGCTGCTTATATCAACTAACTGTGGTGATAAAAAAAAATAATCTAGCCGAACAGACTTATTATGTGGGGCAGAAAAGTAAGTAAACCCCAGATCAGGTGAATTCAATTTATGCCAACAATCAACAAGCCCATGCTCCATTACCAATCCTTGAAGCGCTCTAAAAACTCTACCTTTCTTACCCTGATATGGAGAGGACCCCCCAATATCAAATTGACTGTTTAAATGAATATTAAAATCCCCACACAGTATTAGGGGGCCTGGCCATAAAGCAAGCTCAACACTTAAAAAGCACTTCAGGGTCATCTAAATTAGTCCCGTACATAGAACACAGGGTCAGAACTAGATTATTCATTTTAATTTCTGCGATTACCCACCGACCCAGATTGTCTGCTTTAACCCGTTTATATAAACATTAACCATGCCTGGCTAAAATTGCGACCCCCTTAATATTTATACTCTGCCGAGTACACGAGAGCAGCTCAAAACCAACTTCCCCCAACCATCGGCGGTTGTTCCACTGTACATGAGTCTCTTGGAGACAGAGAACATCTACGTGCATAAATCGCAGTTGTTTTGCCAGCACTGCCCGCTTTCTTCTATCATTGAGCCCACAGATATTGAGTGAACAAATACGTAGACTACCCATCCTCCCTAACCTTAAAGAGCTCAATAAACCAAACTACACACAGAGCACCCAGCTTTTGCCATGTCAAAACTATAATTTCTTCTTCCCTGAACCAAATCCAACTTGCAGCTATCAAAAAAATATGTTGGAGAAAACAAAACACATCACCCCACCTCTCTCCCCTAGACACCCACCCCCTCCCTTGCCTTCCCTCCCCCAAACACCCACCTCCTGAGGCGTAAGGGCCATTGGCCCTCAGTGATGAAGAGCAAACTACACCCCCTCCCACTCCCCGAGCACAAAGCCCCCCAAACCATGAAGGTCCAAAGGAACACCCTTCCCAATGCATCCCCTGCATCCTTAACCCTGGCCGACCTCCTTACTACCCTGCAAAGTGGACAGAAATTCTTTTGCATGTATTTCACATGTAAAGAATTTGGTCACCCCGTTAACCACCACCTTCAATTTTGCAGGGTTAAGCAAATACACTTGAGTTCCTTTTTCTTGAAAACAAGGGATTAGTTGACGAAGCTGCCATCTTTTTTCTACAGTTTCATGACAGTAATCGGGTCTTACAAAAAAGTCACAACCTTTACCTTTCCGTTTCCTATCTGGTCTTGCCAGATCATAGAGAGCTTCCCGGGCTAAAAAATTATGGAGACAGATCAAAATAGCCCGAGGTTTTACACCAGATTGGTTGTTTTTCTTAGGTTGCTTAAAGAGAAAGCGATGGGCCCTCTGTAATTCTTGTTTCCAATCCCATTGCTTCAAATCCGGAAATGCTTCACTGAACAGTTCAACAACAAATTGGTGAATGTCCGTACCCTCCATTCCTTCCGGGATGCCCAAAATTTGAAGATTATTTCTCCTTGCCCGATTCTCCAAGTCCATCAATTTCCATGATATATCCATTTTTTGGGCTTCCATAGATTGAATGCTGTTCTTTTGTACCAATAATTCATCTTCTACTGCAGAAATTCTTGATTCCGCTTCTCCCATTCTTACGGCAAAATCTGAACATGTTTTAGCAACCCTACGGATCGCGTTCTGAACTTTTCGATACCCTCCCTGAATTCGCACACTCTCCGCCCGGGTCTCCTCCCGATGAGCTAGAATATTTTGGTAAATTGTAGTCAACGTAATATCATCAGTTTTAATTTGACTTTGACTTTGGTCACCTTGTGCTCCCGCTAGATCACTGTTGTCACTCAATTTGGGGGAATAGGAATAGTCCCAGACCATTGACCCACCTTGAGCCAAAGCTTTACCCATGCCGATAAGGTCACATTTTTTTTTGCGGACGGTTGTTGTTTCTTGAGAGGCTCGCATTCCCTCTTCTCCATTTCCTTCTTCCAGATCTTGTCCGGAGCCACTTAAATCACTTTCATCCTCCGCCCACCCCCCCCCCGGGACCTTGGTCCTCTGAGGATGGGTCGGACATTGAAAAAAATGTATCCCCGATATCACCGTCTTTCCCTTCTTTGACAGCACAGAGCATCTCTAAATCCGGTTCCAATGGAAGAGATCCATGTGGAATATGTGAAGTATCCCTTGAATTTGAAGCTAAGATTGCCGGTATAGCCCCCTGAGTAATATTAAGACAAACTACATTACCCATAGTGCATTGGTACTGTGGCCCAGCCGCATCGTTACTCACACCGGATTCAGACTCTGCATTCAGTAAAAAGTCATTATGTATACTATCCTCACAAATAGACCCGCTAATATCAGCCAAGCTGTGGTGCTCTGACTCAATATTATTGATACCGATTACATCACCCCCGGCAGGGATCGAAACAGTACCTTGCTTTACCACCATCAGGTCGTTGGAATCCATCACCGTCGTAGGAGTCACCACAGCAGCCTTACTTGATAGGTTAAACCCAGATTTGCTCTCATCTATACCCTTTAATTTTTGCTGCTGGGCTCTGAACATCGCTGACACTGTGTGTTTGGGTCGAGCTAATGGTTCGCCTCCACTTAGCCTTTCCGATGTTTTCTCTGCGGCACCACAAGCTCCCCGCCGCCCGCCTATTTTAGTAAATCCTGCTCGGGGTTTTTCCGGCTCTCCTTCAGCTTTTCCCGGACTTCCAGCGACAGCGGGAATCCCCCGAGTCTTAGCTCCTTTCCGTGCTACCTTCGGAGCCATCGAAGAATTTTGCTGCAACCGAGTCACCTGTACCGCAGCCCGGAAAAGAGGACTCAGCGGGGTCAGGCGTGAGGGTGCCGGTAACTCCAAGTGCCAAATCCATGAGCGCCAGATCATAGCATCAAGGTCAGGGTATTTCCTTTTTTCCTCCTCTTACACAATCTCACCGCAACATTTGCGATAGAAAAATCACATGGGGGGGGGGTTTAGTCGGGGCAGCACCAGAGCCTGCTCACACAGCTGACTTGTCGGCCACCATCTTGCCTCCCCCCTATGTTGTTGTTTTTTACATGTTTATGTTTATATTTATGTAGGGTGAGTGTCTGAAAAGTTTCAGTGCTCCGTCCATCATCTCCTTGTGTTTGCTTTGTTCCCCCTAAGTTGGTAGGGTATGCCCAGACGTGGGTCCCTTGCTCACTTTGCCACTGGATTCAAGCTAGCCTGGCTGATGAGGGGTGTTACCCCGAAACCGGTCCCAGGATGCTTGTTTCCGGTCCAGGGAAGACCTGGCTTGGCAGTTCGGACTGGACTGTTCCCATGAAGAACAGGGTCAAGACTGATTTGTATATGGCTGGGTCTGAACTGGGGTGGCGAAGTGAGCTAAAGAATGATGATGGATTCAACCCAGATCTGTCACTGGGGGTGAGTGTCTGAAAAGTTTCAGCGCTCCGTCCATCATCTTCTTGTGTTTGTTTTGTTCACCCTAAGTTGGCAGGGCGATGCCCAGACGTGGGTCCCTTGCTCACTTTGCCACTGGATTCATGCTAGCCTGGCTGATCAGGGGTGTTACCCTGAAACCGGTCCCAGGATGCTTGTTTCCGGTCCAGGGAAAACCTGGCTTGGCAGTTCAGGCTGGACTGTTCCCATGAGGAACAGGGTCAAGACTGATTTGCACATGGCTGGGTCTGAACTGGTGTGGCGAAGTGAGCTAAAGAACGATGATGGATTCAACCCACATCTGTGACTGGGGGTGAGTGTCTGAAATGTTTCAGCGCTCAGTCCATTATCTCCTTGTGTTTGCTTTGTTCGCAATAAGTTGGCAGGGTATGCCCAGGCATGGGTCCCTTGCTCACTTTGCCACTGGATTCAAGCTAGCCTGGCTGATGAGGGGTGTTACCCCGAAACCGGTCCCAGGATGCTTGTTCCCAGTCCAGGGAAGACCTGGCTTGTCAGTTCGGGCTGGACTGTTCCCATGAGGTACAGGGTCAAGACTGATTTGCATATGGCTGGGTCTGAACTGGGGTGGCAAAGTGAGCTAAAGAACGATGATGGATTCAACCCAGATCTGTGACTGGGGGTGAGTGTCTGAAACGTTTCAGCGCTCCGTCCATCATCTCCTTGTGTTTGCTTCATATTTATGTTTAAACATTAAAAAAAGTGCAGGGCTTCCCTGTGCTAAGCCAACAACCTGATAGCACCTGGCGCACTACACAAAAGAGCCAGGCTTTAAACAGCTTCTTAAAAATGACCTCGTGAGGGCTAATGCGTAACTGGAGTGGGAGCGAATTCTAAAGTTTGGTAGCTAGAACCCTTAAACGAGTGGCCACCCGTTCTGGCTCTTCTCACTCTCGGGACACAAGCAAGCCTTAGATTGGCTGAACTAAGGACCTTAGATGGGTTGCATGGTTGAATCTGTTTCCAGATGAAAGAAGGCCCAATGTTGGAGAAAACATGAAAGACCAGACAAAGAGCCTTAAATTTGATTCTTTTATCAACATTAAATCAATGCATATGGGAGGAGACTGATGTCTGGGAATCCATAATAACAGATGCGCTGGCGCATTCTGGTCAGTCTGTAGGCTTCTTAACAGGGTCTGGGTCATGGCAAGATGCAATACATTCCTATAGTCCAGGCAGGAAGTGATGGTTGCCTGGACGATGGATTTTGGAGTGTGGGGTGGAAGATCTCCCAACACTTTTTTAAGACTCCTGAGAAGGCCAAAACAACAGACTGATAGTTTCTTTACTCAATGTTCCATCATGAGCTTATCGCCCATCCAAACCCTAAAGTTTTTAAACAATGAGTTTAGGTGATAAAAAAGGGCCCAACGCCTCTCGCAACCATTCCAGGGTCCACAGATGGGGCTGATTGATTCCCCACAATCATTGTCTCCATCTTGCCACCATTAAGTTTTTAAACAGTTAAGACTCATCCAATTGGCCACTGCTGATAGACAATTCTTTAGCTGTCCCACATTCCTTCCCTCTTTGGGGAGAGAGAAATGACAAGCTGGATATCTTCTGCATATGTCTTCATCAACAATTGAAATGAGTCAACAATATCTGCAAGAGAATCAACATATATGTTTAACAGGGTGGGGCTCAGGAAATAACCTATAGGGACCCCACATGTAATGGATAAGGAGGAGGAAAGTAAGGGTTTATCTGCGACTTGAAAGCAGAGGTCCAGAGAAAAGATGCAAACCTCCTTAATGCTGTTTTGCATACACTTTAATTTAATTGTTGCTAGAGTAGAGAATTGTGGGACACTGTCGAATGCAGCACTTAAGTCCAATAGGATAACCGCTGCAGTACCACCTTGATCTAAAGTACGTCTCAACTCTTCAGATAAGGCAGCAATGCTGACTATGTATTATGGTGTGGGCAGGAGCCAGATTGAGACAGGTGGAGTAAATTGTGATGCTTCAGATAAGTGGAGTGTTGGCTGTAACTTTGGTTGGGAATGAAAGTAAATATATTGGCTGATAATTTTCCAGTACTTCCGGGTCCAGTGAGAGTTTCTTTAGAAGTAGGATTACTATTGCATGATTCCAAGCATCAGGGACATGAGCAGAAGTAATTGACAGATTAAGTAAATCAATCAAGATGGGGTAAAGCATAGGTGCACCTTTATTGATGTTATGAGAGGTGGGAGAATACAAGGGAGAAGCAGACTTAACCGAGTTGGCAAGGCAGGTAATGTTCTATAACTGAATAGACTCAAAGCTGGGTAGCCTAGGGCCCTCATTATTGTCGCATTTTCAGCCTACAGGAACAGGGGCATTCTGGGCTTTGTCAGGGAATGTGGTGTGAATGACACATATTTTGTTAAAAAAGAAAGTAGCAAGATTATTACATCTATCAGAGAAGAGGCCACAGAGGAGGCCCTAACCCTAGGGTCTAGCAGAGATTTCACCAATGCAAAGACCTATTTTGTGTGGAGTTGGAGGTGCCCTCTAGGTTGTCAATGTAGAAAGCAAAGCGACCCTTCATTATAGCTTTATCATATGTTTTAGTCGTCACTGTAATTCTTTTTAAAGATGGTAGTGGTGTTTGCGCCATCTCCACTCAAGCACTATGCTTTGTTTTTTAGAAGTCAAGAAGCTGGAAATTAAACCTTGGTGCTGGTGGTTTGGGCTTAGATTTAGGTAAATTAGTAATCGGGATAAATTCATCCAGAGCAAAGCTGATACAGTCTCTCATCACTACATCCACTACACTTACGTCACCATTGGCCTCCACCTTAGCCAAAAGATTTGGTTTGAATTTAAAGAGGTCACACAGATCGGCTATGGTAACTTTCGACAAACGACAAATGGCAATTGAGGGAGAGGGTTAGGCAGGACTCAGCCCTACCAATTCAAGCTCCAAGGGATCACAAAATGGGGCATTTATCTGACACAGAGCTGTTAAATCTACTGAGGAGAGCAGGTCTATAATAAGGCACCCAGATAGGATAAAATTGCATGTATACTAAAATGGCGCCTCTCAAGCAATAGAAGGTAACGTTATAAATGTTTGCCAATAAAGTAGATGTAATCAATATTCCAACTCTAGTTTGCCATGTTTCTATAATCTCTGGAAGTAGTTAAGCTTTATTGGAAGAAAGACATTAATACCATTGCCCAATTGCCATAAATATCTGCTTATTGGAAAGTACTGTACCACTAGTTCCACTGAGTCCCAAAAGCCTTGACAGAACGGGATCTAGGAAAACTAACAATTTGACAATGCAAGTAAAAGGGGGATCCTGCTACTGGTCTTACTTTTCTATCACTAAATCCTACGCCAAACTCTGGTTGAAAATGAGGAAATCTTTTAGGGAACTCATATTGACTCCTTCCCATGCCCTAACTGTTTTATCGTCAAACCGGAGACCAGAGTGGCTCTTTTAACATCTTCACTAATAATGTGTTATCATATTAATGCTTTGCTTTATATCCAGAAGATCTAATCTCGCATAATTAAATGTCAATGAGGCATCTTAAAAGTATCTCTACTCTGCTAAATATAACCCTCCTTTGTGGGAGGGCATGCACAAGCAGTTTTAGTTAGTCTATGTTCTTAACTGTACCAAATAAAGCTAGACATAAGAAAGGTGCTAATTTAATAAAATATTTAATATGAAAAGTAGCAGGGGCTGGTAGCAAAAAGACAAAATTATAGTAAACTCCACTGGCCTGACCTGCTGCAGTAACCTGTGTATACGTTTGAAACCACAACCCCAAACACATGCCACAGTCACTAAAATGTCTGCTGCAGTAAGTAAAGTAGAACTAGCATATCTCAGTTTCCTTCCCATGCAAGATAATGCAGGGGCTTATTGGGTGTGGTCTTCAGACCTGCTTTCCCTTAGAGACTGCAGGTTTCAAATCCTGCCCACATATTTAATGTGACTGCGGCACAGATCTCCTTTTAACATACAGGACAGAAATGTTTATCCAGCAAGGCAGCTAAGAGGATGTATGTGGCTACTGTAGATATTTGTGTGTAAATTGCAGATTGGATTTTTGGTGAGATACTTATTTTAATACCATAGCAAACTGCTATTATTCTATTTACCTAAATAGATACATTGACACTTCTGGGCGAAATGAGTGACCTTACTAAAAAAAATCTGACCTTGTTAGACTTGGCCTTTTTTGCATGGTCATCCCAGAACTTTTTGCCTTCCTCCTGTTTTTTTCTGACCTGTTGTTGGTGGTTTTAGGACTCTGGGCACTTTATCACTGCTGATCCGTGCTAAAGTGCATGTGCTCTCTATGGTAAACTTTGTAAAACTGGTCTACACCTGTTTGGTATATTTAATTTACCTATCAGTCCCTTGTACAGTGGAATCCCATATACCCAGGGCTAGTAAAGTAAATGCTACTGGTGGGCTTGCAGTGCTGCATGCGCCACCCACCAAAGTAGCCTTTCAAACCTGTCTCAGGCCTCTGCCACTGCAGGGCCTGCACGCGCAGTTTACTGCTGCTGTGACATGGCACATAAAGTGGTTGCCACGTCTGTAACTCCCCTTTTACTACATATCAGTTACCCCTAAGGTAGGCCCTAGCTAGCCCTATGGGCAGGGTGCGGTGTAGGTAAAAGGTAAAAGGTTGGACATGTGCCTTAACTGTGTGGCATGTCCTGGTAGTGACAAACAGCCTATTTGGTTTCTCACTGCTGTGATGCTGCCCTCTCATAGGTTTGCATTGGGGATTCCATAATATGTGCTTCATTGGTAATTCCTGACATGAGAGGGGTAGAGCGACCATGTTTGGTATGTTTGGAATAGTAGTGATAAATCCTGCTTATTGATGGAAGCAGATTTATTATTATTATTTTAGAAATGCCACTTTTAGAAGTGGGCATTTCTGTGTGCTTGGTGTCTTTGTGCCTGCCTGATGTGTATTAGCCTGCCTGCCGTCTGGTTCTGACTGACAGGGAAGAAGGGATGTGCATTCACTCCAGCCAGTCCCTGGGGGGGTGAGGTGTGTCCTGCCCTGCCTGGGTGACTCAGCGCTAGGCTGAATAGGCCTGGTCTGCATTTGGAGTGGTGGGAGGAGTTTCACCTGCACCTGAATAGTGCTGTACCTGTCTTTCACAATGATGGCTCTGCCCCCCTGTAGTGTGTCTGGAGCCAAGCCTTACACAGTGAATGGGGGGTGTTGTGCACTTGCAAATGTAATTTTAAAGTGCCCCCAGAACTGGTTTGGACTGGGCTTAGAGCCCTGTGCCAGGGGAGAACAAAGACATTTTTTACTATAAGTACTGGGGCTGTGACCCCATGTTGGTTGAACTGGAACTGAACTGAAACACTGCGTGGACTGCAGTGTGCCAGGAGGAACCGCCACTTGGGACCGACCTGCTGCCTGCTGGGTGGCTGAAAGGACTTCCACTCTGCTGAGTGACCCTGTGTGCTGGCCTGCTGTGCCGAGCTCTGCTCTGTGTGATTTTGGACTCAGCGCGTGGTGAGAGCTGGATTTTCACCCTGCTTTCTTAATTTGGACTCAGCGCGTAGTGAGCACTGGATTTTCACCCTGCTTTCTTAAAAACTGAGTGCCATTGCTCTAAAAGAAGCTCGGCCTCGCTGGTGAGCCTCACTGAGAAGCGCGTGGTGGGCGCTTCCAACTTTATTTTCCTGAGCCCAAGGAGTGGGCTCAATCCTCCATGTATGGTGGGCGCGAAGTGTGTTCACGCCGTGAGGAGGGCCGAAGACTGCAGACCTGGTGGAGACTTCGCTCCGTGATATGCAGCCGAGACGCAAGAAGCCGCCGGAAGTCAGGTGGAGGTGAAGCCTGGTTGTGGGCGGGGCCGACGACTGCGGAGCCAACGGAGGCTTCACTCCGTGCCCTGCCGTCTGCTTTCCACCTTTCCCGGCTGAGCGGCTGCACCGCGTGGTTGCGGGCAGCCAGGGTTCAAGGATCCAGGGCGGGAGGCCCCTGATCAGCCTTGCTGTGCATTACTGGCAGTATTGCAGATGCACCGCTTGGTTGCGGGCAGCTGCATTCTGATCTGCAGCACCAGGGTCGTTCTTCATTGAAGGAGACTGGGTGTGTGTACGCCCGCACCCGTATTTGGTGTGCAGGGCTCCGGGGGTATTCTTACTCGGCAGCGGGAGTCAGGAACAGCATGGTACACTTCAGGAGCACCCAGAAGTTGTGAGTAAAACGTGCCTAGGGGCACAGTGACTTCCGCATTCCAGACATCGTTGCAGCTGCGCCGCATGGTCGCGGCAGCTGCACTCCTATCTGCTGTTCGGGGGCATTGTTGTTTCGGGCAGCTTGAGGTGAGACCTCGACGAAGGCCCCTGATTAGCATTGCTCCGCATTTCCTGTAGTAGGTGGGCAGGTAGCCCAGGAGTCTACGCAAGGGAAGTCAGTTACTATGGACATAAGGGTCCTAATGTGGGCATAAGGTTCCTAAAGTGGGCATGATGTATTTATGATGTATGCCCTGCTGCAAGTGTGTACTAAGGTGCACTGATGATTATATGTAGGCATAATAAGTACAGTTTCTACCAGCAGTTACTGGTCGCCCTAACTGTGATGGTCTATGACAGTGGCCCGATTGGCCTAGTGATTTATGTAATGCCTGGTGGCACAGTATAATATATGTGATTGTGATCTAATGTGTTTTTATGGATAATACAAAGTCTATTTTTAAATAACCTTGTGTGGAGTTTCTTTAGTGGTGTGCCTAGTGTGTCACTTCTGTGTGAGTGTGTTGTGCAAACGCTTTACACAATGCCTCTGGGATAAGCCTGACTGCTCTGCCAAGCTACCAAAGGGGTGAGCATGGTTTATCTTCAGCGAGTAACTCCCTTGCCCTGACTAGAGTGGTGGGTTCTGCCTGGCTTAGGTGCATACCCTAGCCAACCAGAAACCCCATTTCTAACAGACCTCTTTCCTTACACTATGTAGTATTGTTGAAGGGGCTCGAATTTAATACATATTTTCTAGATTTTTATCATGTGTTTCCAAGTGTGTTTATTCACCTTCAGGATCTTTTCCTACTTTCAGTGAAATTCGATAGGCATATCTTACACAACTACAACATCCAATGGGCGCCATTGTTAATTCATTTGTAGCCACTCACTTTCGTTATGAAGGATATAGCTGTTTTGTTTATTCTTATAACACTATCCCCACTATGCAGCCTATAATTTAATGTTTCCCATTATGCATAACCTTTACTAGGAGGCACAATGCACCACAGCCGCCTGTGTATGGAGCAGGTCACCACAGAAGGGCAGTCTGGTTAGCACGCAGACTTGTTTCCCTACTGTAAATCTCGTCTCAAGGACAGTAAAGAAAATTGGAAAGCTTGCAAATTGTATTTGTCATTTAGTCTCAATTTGCTGTCGCTAATGAATCTCCCTGCTAATCACTTATCCTTTATGGAGGTCCTTTTGCAATGTCAGACCTACTGTTCGCGGTGACGCTGTTCTTTAAGAGCAGACCGCATACAGTTCGGCGGGCTCGTTAGTTAGTATGCGCAGCTGTGACTTTGCCTTTACTTTCTCCACAGAACGACGAACGGTCTACGCAGCAGAGTGTGGTAGATGCATTAACGAGAAATATATCGTGCGGAATATTAGTAATGCATTTAAGAATGTAATACTTGTTATCACAGCAAGATCCAGCCTGTCAAAAGGACAGCGTTCGGCTAATAAGAAGTGCGCATTAGTGCCCAGGCCTTCCTCAGTAGGTTAATGGCAATTCAATCTATTTCGAGCTGCGAGCCTCTCCTTTTCGCCTGAACGTTTGAGTGAAAAATGGGAATTGGAGCAACATCTCCCTTGGCAAAATGATGCATTTAATCAGTGTTATTGTTTATATCCTGACTGAGGCTGTGTGTTTTAATGCGCGCCTCTTTTTGCTAATTCTCGGCTGGAGGCGCGGACGAGAGCGAGGCTCTAAGTACCTGTGATGAGTCAGCACTTTTGTTTTCTATCCATCACTGCAGCGGGAGCCGCGGGCAGGTGCAGACCCTCTCCGGGGGAGGATGGAACGTCCCGCGGGGATTCTGCCATCAGATCCAGGAAACATCTGTCCTCCGGTCCCAAAGATGTTATCATCGCTCCATCCTTTGCATTCCGATTTTTTTTTTTTGCCCGGCGCTACGGGGAGCACAAAAACTGTAAAAACAGCGATTTTACTATAATTTTTTGTCCCAGACAGCAACACCGGGGTCCAGCTTCCCAGGATTCATTGTCTGAGCATCGTATAGGAGATCAGATTACATTTGCTCGTTTAAAACATACATTGCCTAGGATTTGCTGATTGATCAAGGAGTGAAAATATACATACATTTGTATATCAATGGTTATAAATTCAAGTTATATATTTATTGCTTTGGTGGCATGTCATGAATGCGCACACAATTTGGAATTGTATTAGTGTGCTCTGTTTCCTTTCGCAATTTCAAGTACTGAACAGATGTATCAAGGGGAAAATGCTCTGCGAACTTAAATCTAGCCGTCATCCCTAAAATCCAAAGAAGGCGAAGTGGGGGTCGCTCCTTTGCTTACAATACAGCTAAGCTGTGGAACGCCCTTCCCCTGCATCTGCGCTCAGAGACATCCCATCTCTCCTTTCGGAAGTGTCTTAAAACCTGGCTGTTCCAGAACACCAAATGGTAGCTAGATTACTTCACTTCGTATATTCTCTCTGCCGTTAGCGCTGGGATGCCTTAGGGTAGCTATGCGCTTAAGAAGTGTTGATTAATAATAATAATAATAATTTATATATATATTTTTGTGGGAGGGTGGGTGGAAACGGTGTTAAAAACAGTGTTTTTCCATTTTAAGGCTCATGGGTACTTTTGCTCTCTGCTACAGCCAAAGCTATTGAGTACAATTGCATTAAACTTGATATGGAGAGTAGGCCTTTTCTGTCCTTTGCTACAAACCTGTTTAGTTTTTTTTCAAGATACTTGCAGTGCAAAAAAATCGGCCGGTAGGCTAACAGGTATTGCAATTATGTTTATCTTGATGGTTTGTAATCAAATTCTCTATGGAGCTCGAGCCAAGATTAATTAGAGGATAAAAAAACTGGAAAAAGTTATGCAGAGGATTTTATTTCCCTTAAGCGTTACAGGGTCAACTGATCCCTGATACCGAGGGACAACCAGTGGATTATCAGTGGATCCCTGTGTCGGGGAAAAATATCACTGTAACCTAGTATGAGTACACCACTACTAACAGGGCTAACCAGGCCACACCCTAAACATGCCCAGTAATTATTTATAAAGCAAATCATTTTCATTGCGAGGCTTACATATTTCGATTTAAAAATGAAATGAAAAACAAAAAGGGTGCACATTTCCCTCTACCATGGTTGAGGGGAAATGTTCAATCACTCATGAGTCAGTTGACACATTAGTGAAAAAAAACAAGTCCATTTGGGATATGAAAGAATAAGACCTCTAGTATGGCCAAAGTTGCTAGGATTTTATAATGCCATAAGGCCCTTACCTTACCACCAGAGCCTCCCCAGACAGGAGGTGACATCCAGGCAGGGTTCCTAAAAATAGAAGAGCTGTCTCCATTTCTCCATCCCCAAGGACAGGGCCGAAGGTGTAAAACCAGTCACAGACCTGCCCACGAACTGGGAGCACATATATGGGGTTTTTTGTTGTTGTTTTTTTTTTATTGAAATAGTTAATCATATCCATAAATACATACTTACATAGGAGCATAGAAAAGCATCACAACACATGAGTCTTATACACAATCCACCAAATATGTTAAAAAAAAAACGATTAATTTCATCCCAAAACGTACTCAACCTAGGGCAGACCCATACAGTGTGTATCCAACTCCCCCCTCCTTCCATATTACAATGAAAACATTTTGCCGAAATCTGCGTATTTATTTTATGGAGGAAGTCCGGGGTTCTATATGTGAGCCATTTGGAATAAAATTGCATACGATTTAGATTGTCCCCTTTCAGTACAGAGAAATTAAACTCATTAATCTGATCCCAAGCTACACTAGATATCTGGAGGCCTTCTTTCAACTGCCATTTTTTGAGGGCTTTCCCATACAGTTTTTCTGCCCCCTGGCTGCGTAGGTGCAAAACCCAGCTGCTAATTGTCTTGCGGGTTTTAGATTCTATCAGTTCCTCAGAAAGTTTCTTTGTTGCAATTATGTGTAAGGAATTTAATTCCCGTATAAAATGCCTAATTTTAATATAGGACCATTGCATCATTGTTTTACAGTATCTAATACTGGGCTCCTAATGATTCCAATTTTTCCAATCCCCCTCCAAAAAGTCCCTTATTTTCCCTTATGGATGAGCTGCTGCTCATCCATTTAGACATTGCGTTCCTGTCTATCAAGGGATCCTCCCCTATGTATATATCTGATAGCAATGTTGCTGCATTAATTATGGGAATCTCATAATACCGAAACAGTTGTTGCTTACGTTTGATATTCCACTACAGTGTCTTACATTTAACTTCTTTTTTTTTTTTGTTAAACGCATAAAATCTTTAATATCATATTCTAGATAAATTAAATCTAAAAAAAATATCATATTTATTAATATTTAAATACTTAGTTGATCTATATGTGTTGTGTGCAAAACTCGCAAAATAATATTCTTTCAAATTAGGGAGGCCTAGGCTTCCTTCATTAACTGGCCTATAAAGTGCATCCAGACCTAGTCTAGGTGATTTGTTTGCCCATAAAAAAGTAAAAAACATACCTTGCACTTAAAAAAAAAAAATTGTATTACAATAGGGATGGCTAGGAGTAAAAAGTTGCATAAAGGTAAAACCGACATGCGGACCCAGTATTGAAAGAGGCAAATTATTCCATTTAGAAAACAACCCTTTTATCTGGTTAATTAAAGGGACATAGTTTAACACATACAGGTCATTTACATTTTCGAAGACATATATACCAAGGTACCTCTTAGGTCTAGTGTTGACCAGTCTACCAAGTTCTGCTAATAAAGTGTCAGGTGCCATATTGCAGGTTAGAATCTCCGTCTTTAATAAAAAAAAATTATATCCTCCAATTAGCTGGTATTCCTGGAAGATTACAAATATATTTTTTTGCACTTCTAAGTCTGGTCTGAGAAACAGAGCTATATCATCAGCATAGAGCTTTATGTTTGTCATTCCTGGAATCGGAGATGTTGAATTCCTAATTGACCGAATGGCTATGGCTTACGGCTCTATAAAAAGAGCGAAAAGTAGTGGTGACAGAGAGCAGCCTTGTCTTGTTCCTCTGTTAACTTTACAGACGCCAATCTTACTAGAGTTATAATTATCTGTGCCGAAGTCCCTTTATAAAACTCACATATCATATTAATAAATTCATCAAAAAATCCAAACTCAGTTAAAATGTAAAAAATGCTCTCTCAACAGACCAAGTCAAAAGCCTTCTTGGCATCTAATAACATAATCTGTGCCAAAATGTTGTTTTGACTAAAATAATCTATAGCTTCAACAAAAAAATTAGTATTAAAATATCATTGTCTCCCTGACACAAATCCACACTGGTCTAAATGTATAACTGACCCCATACATTGATTAATTCTGTTTTGCCAATAATTTGGCTATAATTTTATAGTCAGTGTTTAAGAGGCTTATAGGCCTGTAAGAATTAACATCCTCCTTGTATTTATTTTAAAAATTACAAAAAGAGGATGGAATCTCGCCTCCCTTCAAAATATGATTGGCTAATGTTACTAATTCAGGATTTAATATTGAATTGCATTTTTTATATAGTTCAGCAGGCAATCCATCTTCTCCACATTCTTTTCCATTAGCCAGAGATTGCACTACATCTTCAATTTCTTTTAATGTGACATCTGCCAAAATATTCTCAATTTGACTTGCCTGTAGTTTTGGAATGGAGAGTTTGCTAAGAAAACCCTTTAGTTTTAACATATCAACCTCTTGCCTAACCGAATATATAGTTTCATAGTGTTTTAAGAACTTCTCTTGTATCTGTATTTCATTTGTAATATGAATATTTGTATCCTTGTCTACCAAAGCAGTCATTCTATTGTATGCCTGTCTCTCTCTTGTTTGCCAGGCTAAAAAATTACCAGAGTACTCTATCTCCTCGTATACTTTTTGGAGATATGCAGAATTGGCCAAGTAACTTTTAGTGTAATAAGAATCTGTCATTATTTTACATGCTTGCACTAATGTTAATTTATTTTTACTACTTTTATCCCTTATATATTGTTCATTTGCTCGTCTGACAGCTAATTCTAATTGTGCTCTATGTACGTTTCGGAGGCGCTTAGCTGCTATATCTTTAGTAGTTATGTATCCATGAATAGTGACTTTAAAAGCCTCCCAAACACTTTCTACGCTAGCTGTATTCCTGTTCAATTGAAAAAAAGCTTTTTATTTCATTCTGGGTTTGCGTGCACCAGTCTTCATCCTTGAGCTGAACTATATCAAAGGACCATTTTGATGATAGCTTCTGTGCCCCAAGCACCGCTACTTCTAACTTTACCAATGCATGATCAGAAAATCTGTTTTGAATATATGTGCAGTTAATTAATTTTAGATTACTTGAAGTAAGAAAATAATCTAATCTTGCCGCTGTTTTATATGTGTCTGAAAAACATGAATACTCTCTCTTATTGTGAAATTTTGTTCGCCATATAGCTGTCAAGTCTAATCCTTGCATACATTCCCCTAATATCTTTTTTGTGCGGGGCTTTTTCTGTTTTTGTGTACCAGAGGATGAGTCCAATTCCGGATTTTGCAAAAAGTTAAAATCACCCCCATTATCACTGTTCCAGGTATATGTAGTAATGTATGATAGAGATCCGATAGAGGTATAGGATTGTCTTCAATTGTTGCATATATTGTGGTTATAGTTAGCCTATTGTTATTAATTAGTCCACTGATCAGACCCCACCTACCTTCTTTATCAACCTGTGAGTAGGTTATCTGATAAGGTAACGATCTATTAACGGAAATTGCAATCCCTCTATGAGAAGTACTTGCTGATGAAAAAAATCTACCATCTGTACACTGCCTGAACATACTATAAGTTGATTTCTTTTAATCCACATAGTGTGTTTCCTAGAGCAATATGATATCAGGTGCATATCCCCTACCCATTCTTCAATGGCCAGAGCTTTTATTTTATGTTAAGGCTATTGGCATTTAAGGAGAGGATGCGTACCGAATCTTTATATGCCTGTGTGTGAGAAGCTGTCATCAAAAGAAACAAATATATAATTCAAATTCAAAGTGCGAAATGCATGCATTCTAAAGTGCCTACTTCTGCTTACTCTGCAGTACATAAATTAATTTGACATAGCTGAACTGTTTTAAAGTGCTTGTGCAGACAAAGATAATAACAAACTGTAACCGAAATATCTAAAGGCTGACAAAGAAAAAATCTCCTCCATAAGTTTTACGATACTATTGCTTTTCTCATTACATTCCTCAGCAATAATCTTTTTACTACAGTGCATAACAGTTTCTTAAAGTGCCAGTGTAAGTAAAGTGCCATGGAGAGTGCTTATTAACATTAATAATTTGAACATAGTACAGTCCTAACATTTTCTCAAAGTGTCAGTGTAAAAAAGTACCATATACAGTACATACTAATATTATTAGCAGCATTACTTCGTACATTCTGAAAAAGAAATAATTTTTCCAACGAATTGATATCTCCTGCATTGTGTTTCCTTATGCATTTACCCAACAAAATTTGGTTGTGAGACATGTTGCCTCCAACTTAATGCCAACAAATCCAAGATTTTGTTGGTGGGCAAAGACATCCATCTGTGGAGTGATCATTGGTGGCCATCCTCTCTGGGTCTCCCACCTGCCCCAAAACCGACAGTTAAAAATCTGGGAGTCTGGGTAGACTCCGCTCTCACTTTTCAGGCCCAAACTAAGGCAGTAGCCGAGGTTTGCTTTGGGCTTCTACGAGGGCTTAAACCAATGTTGGGCTTCTTCGATCCTACCACCCATCAGGTGATCATCCAGGCCACAATACTCTCCAGACTGGACTATGCTAGCTCCCTATATCTTGGGGCCAACAGAGCAGAGATACTTCGCCTACAAAGGGCACAAAACGCGGCGGTCCGGACTCTCCTAGGCCTGCCGAGAACCTGTTCCACTACTGGCTCCATTCGCAAACTGCACTGGCTGCCGGTGGAGAAACGCATTCAATTTAAAACTCTTTGTATCGCCCACAGAATCATGAATCTTCAATCTCCCGCTATTCTGGCCAGTCTTCTGGTGCCCTACATACCCACCTGCCAGCTGCGCTCCATGGACCAGCACCTGGCGGTTGTCCCCCGGGTTAAGAGAGTACGGGCTGGAGGGCGCTACTTCAGCGTACTCGCTCCAAAGCTTTTGAACTCCCTCCCCGCAAATATCAGAAACATCCAAAATCATTCACTCTTCCGCAAAGCCATCAAAACCCATCTTTTTCTTGTATAACTGATCCTTCGTGTGTTTTCTGGTCTGCCTATGACAGTTGCATTCTGGCGCTGGGACGCCCTGTTGCTGGAGCAGCTGTGCGCTCTATAAAACTCATAACATAACAAAACATAACATGTAGATGAACTATCCCATTTTTCTCCCCTGCAATCACCCCATGCCACACCCCTTCCCTTCCCAACCTGAAACCCCCAAATCACCCCTTGCGCCCCGTTCGAGGATAACCCACACCTCCTCCCTAACCCCACTCAACACCCTGGGTGCCATGACCTTGCACCCATAATGTGCACTCAAGATTTACCGAAGGAACACTAGGTCCTCCGGCCCCTGGCCCCCAATCCCCGGATATAGCCTTATAGAGCTTATCTAGAGTAAATTACCATTTAATATCTAAGACCGTAATCAATATTTAACCTACAGCATAAATCCAACTTAAGATAGACCAGACAGTTGCTGTAGTAACCCCTGTGCTTTCCCTACATCATCCAATAGATGGAATTTGCCATTCACAAGAACTTTAAATTTGGATTGCTGCTCGATGGTTGCTTGTGCCCCCTTTGTTTGAAAAGAATCAATCATCCATATGAAATCCCTTCACCTCTTTGCATCCAGTGCAGTCATATCAGAAAAAATCTTGAATTGTGGGACTTCTTGTGTCGTAAAGCTCCTTTTTTTGATGGCTCTAGTCAATATGTTCTCTCTCACTCGAAAATCAGCAAAGTTAACTAAAATCGTACGGGGGTACTTTGCGTTGATAGATTGTTGAGAGGGTACCCTGTGAGCCCTTGTAATCGTTAGGTCTCCTGTTAGCTCTGGAATGGCTTTTCTCAGTAGGGATTCAACCCAGTCTCATACTTGGGGTCCTTCAACTGATTCTGGAATGCCAACTAAACACAGATTCGAACTTCTGTTATAGTTCTCCATGTCATGAAGTTTAGACTCGAGAGCTTCTTTGCTTTGCTTAATCTGTGTGATTTCTTGTTCAAAGAATCCTCCAGGGTGGAAACCTGCTCCTCAGCCTCAGACATCTGCTCCAGCAGTTTGCTCATTGTTTCCTCAATTTTTGACAGTCTTGCATGAAGAGACGCAAGTTCTTGGGATTGCGTCATGTGTTTTCCTTTATCTCCAAGAGAATCAGCTCAAACATACTTTTGACAGTCTGTCCGAATTCCGGACCCTGTTGTACATCCTGCAAGGATATCTCACCTCCCACTGGTGCCAACATATGGGGTCCGCCCTCTAGAAGCTCAGTCTCTGCATGCAGAGCCTGTGGCAGGGCAGAAGGTAGAGCTGGCTGGGATGGCAACAGAGTTTGAAGCTGGTTATCTGCCCTCATAGCTGCAGGAGCTATTTGTGATTTTGAAAAGAGGGGATATTGTTTGGAACACGCTGAGGTTACGAAAGGCTCCGCTGTGGATGATTTTTGATGGCCCTACAGTATACTATTATTCTCTGCATTCTCTGCATTCTCAGGCCTATCCAAAATGGGATTGGACTTATGCAGCTCTTGAGCATCCGCACTGCTGTCCGTCTCCGTCCCCCTTTCACTTTCCATCTGGATGTCAGAGACCTCTAAGCTTCCAGCCTCTAACAGCTGTTGCACTTTAAGTCCACCCTTTGCTGTGCATTCCTCAGTGTATGAACATTAGTAAGCAGTTTCTCTGAAGTGCCCTTTTGATGCAACATCTGGACGGGGGTGGACTGAGTTGATAGAATTAAGTTAACACTTGGAGGTTTGCGCTTAAATGTGCGCATGCTGTTGGTAGACCTAATAATTGGGTTTTGGCTTTCTTTCCAATTTTCTAGATTTGTATTTTTTAACTGTTCTTTCCTCTGAAACCGCTAAAATGGCTAGCGTGGCTGAAGCGGCGAACTGACTAAGTAGTTTTTTAAAATTTTAAAGCAGCCCAGTCAATTAAAGATTATCCCTCCGGCTGGCTTGCCACAAAACCACCAGTATGCCAGAAAGTCACAAACAGGTGAGCAGGGGGGTGTAGAGGTGGTGAGATTCAACTCGACACAGCCCAATGTGTGCAAACACTTTAACCCGTGCCTCCTGAAGGCCCTCTCACCGCCTAGGTTTCCAGCGATGCACGTACGTCTCTACTTGCTGCTCTCAGCTGCTCATGACTCAGCAAGTCTGTGAGTCTTTTAGCAGCTACTCATGCTGCCACATAACCGCTGTCTGTTCTGCCCCCTGTAGCGAATACGCCATCCAAAACTCTGTGTCCTCCACGTCCTCGGATGGCTGGAAACCTGCTTCCGGGGCATGGCCGGGAGTGAGTGTGCTAACGGTGACACAAACAGGAAGTGCCCGCCATCATCCCTGTGAGCGCATATATGGTGTCTATTTCCACTCCTGTATCACCCTCCCTGTCCTGCGTCTTGTGCCAGGAAGCTGACATGTGTCTCCTTGGCGATGATGCAGCCACCATTGATGTTCATTTTTGCCTGGGGCCACTGATATCCATTACTCCATTCAGCTACTGATGCTCATGCTACATGAGTCCATTGATGGTAATACTGTCCGGGGTCCTTGATGCACATAAGGTCTGGTGAAACTGAAACATGTACTGCTTCTGGCCATCGATGGTCGTTACTGCCAGTGGCCATTATTATTTTTACTGCCTGCTGCCATTATGTTCATTAATGCCCGAGGCCATTGATGGCCATACTCCCTGTGGTCTCCGATGCTTACACACTGCCAGGGCAAACTGAACCTCATACTGCCTGGGTCATTGACACATGTACTTTCTGGAACCACTGATGTTTCATACTGCTCTGAGCAATGTAAGTTAATTACTGCCTGATGCCAATGATGTCCCTTATTACTTGGGGAAAACAAGGGGGGTTTCGTCCAAGAACAGACGCCAGGTATGGACGTATAAATGCAATGAAGAAAAAAGAGAAAACCTGGCTGTCAGTTTATGAGCCGCTATTTATTTTGGCGGACAAAAGCAAAGACCTTAGGTTCTTACGCTTCGAGTGTCTAAATCACAATCATTTCAAATATTAGACACCTTTATAAAACATTTTGATCATGTCTGAGTTAAATACACATCTAATACACAAAAAAACTATAATGCATAAAAAGTGCATACATTATACAAAATAATGTGCGACAACACAATGTGCAATTATAAATAATAAACAACTCTTTAAACAGTATACAAAATTACACCAGCAGATTGCTAATGTGAGTAATATAAAGCAGTTCCATTGGGCCCTACAATTTAGCTAACTTTATGGGACTGCTGCCACACGGGAAAATTACTACTCTGTGGGGTACATTAAGTTTGAGAACCCTCTACAGAGGTACAAAGCTTCTCTGACTGCCCTTTGTGGCAAAAAGGGTGGGAAATGCCAACGCGTTTCCAATCCCGAAGATGATTCACGGGATTTTCATCAGGGCTAAGGCACGGTGTAACCTGCAGATTAAAATTGAAAATAAAAAACAAAAAAGGAATTACCTACACCCAAAAAACCTTTCTCTTGTGTGGTGTTTAGTAGCCATATTTACTTAGATATTTAAAGTACCTGAAGCTGTGATGATGCACTTGTTGTGCTTCTCGAGTAGTATAGTTGTCACATTTTCAGGACCTAAAAAGACCAGGGCATTTGGTGTCAGAATAACCGTATTTGAAACATTGTATCCCACATATGTCGGGGTTTGTTATCAAGTAACTTACTATTATATCGGCAGGAGGAGACTGGAAGATTAAAGATTCAAGTTTGTTTTCAGCCTCAAGTCGTTCGGTGAAACTTTCACCGTCGCGGGGCCATTGATGGTTATTATTTTTAAATGAGGCCATTGACATCTGTTACTTCCTGGGTCACTGATGTCCATTACTATGTGGGGCCATTAATGCTCATTACTAACTGGAGGCCTTGATGCTTTATTCCTGTCAAGTGGCAAGTTTTGTTCATTATTGTCTCAGGCCACTCGTGTACTACTACCTGGGGCTATTGATGTTCATGCTGCTGGAGCCATTCATGTTAATTACCATTTAGGGCAAGTCATTTTCTCTACCGGAGAGGGTCTTTGATGTACCTACTCTCTGCAACCACTGGTACACGTGACTGTATGAAGCCATTTTCCTCCTACTTAGAGGCAAAATGCTCTGGATGGCCCAGCTTCCTTCCAGAGCACGAAAGAAATGAAAATACTCCCTGAAAAAAAATTATTTAAAAACTGCAAAAACAAGCTCTGCAACACTTGTTTTTCTGATAGGGCAAGACAAAAATTGATGGGTACTCCATTCAATGGGGGCCGGCGTCCTCTGAGTGGTAAGCCTACTGTGGAAGGCTTTGCCTTCGGTCATTTCTAGCACCCAGACCAAGTGCCCGTAGAGACTGCTCACGTGGCATTCAGCCAGGCGCATTGAACAATAACCACAGGGCATGACCTACAACCACTTTCTGATACCACTCCCCACTGAGCATGACTGAAGGACTCTGGTGTAAACATTAGTCTGGGCCCTTGAACACATGGACTATAGAGTAGTCATATTTTTATAGAGAGAGAGAGACAAAAAGAGAGAGAGAGAGTGAGAGAGAGAGAGAGAGGAAAGAGAGGAAAGAGAGAGAGAAGTTTTTTAGGCTTTTGTGAATACTTAAAATGAAGTATTTTTTGGACACAGTGAAATAGTTTTATTTGCCAATTAAAGAGATTGCCTTTTGGTATATAACTTACACATTTGACACTTCATAGTTCACCAGATTTGTGAGCACATACTTGACCATTGAGACACAAAGATGCTTACCCTTAATCTTCAGAGGGAGAGTCAAAGACCATTACCAATAGGCCACAAGTGACTCATTACTTTTCTGTGTCTAAACATAATAATAACATTCAGCCCAAACATTTTGATATTAAAAAGAATTAAATCATCCTTCACTTTGAACATTTAAAATCCTTGTATGAGAAACCAGGGCTCAAACACATAACCTTCAAAGTGTGAGTCTAAGACCTTAATTACTGGGCTACAAGTGTCTTCTTACTGACCTGTGTCAAACAATAAACATAAAATTCAAACCAAATATTTTTATATATTGAAATTTTGAAATTCTTGAATTGAGAAACCATTAGATTGAGAATCTCGCTATCTTTCTTCCATCCCAGAATTGGCCAGAATGCAATGGAAAACAGAGAGGGAGAAAGATTGTGCGAGTGAGAGAGAGGGAGAAAGTGAGAGAGTGAGAAAGTGATGGTTAGCATGGCTGCTGTCTGATCTGTTGTTTGCACAGCTAACTATAACTGATGAATTTCAGCTGTTTTTCCATTTAACATAACAGTTTTTTAACTGGGTTTTTTGAGTGAATACACACACATATTGTTATATGTTTATATAAGTGTATATATGTGTATATATGATATATTGCACAGTGGCAGTTGCCACTGTGTAGTTACACATAAATCAGAGTTTCCATAGGAAGAGCATTTTTTGTTTCGCTAATAACTTCAGTGGTGTTTGTTGAAGCTTCACAAAACTTTCCAAAAAAAAACCCCATCCACCTCTGCCCGCTACTGGAAAATGCTGGGGTGATCTCTCGAGTGGGGGCTAAGAAAAAAGGGAAGGGATCCAAAAACTTATTTCCCCATTTAATTTCCATAGGGAATTTTAGATATGAATACAGGAAAAAGACTAAACAAAATTATACCAAATTTGGCAGACAGCTAAATATTTACCCAGAAAGCATGCTTTTTGTGATTTAGTGTAAGTACATTCACTTGTTTTGGAGAAATTAAGGTTAAGAAGTAGAGATATCAAGTCCGGAACAAAACTGGCCCCCGTAGGAGCAAGAGCTCTGGTTGGCCAGTCGCAATATAAAGAGAAATGTTGCAACCTTCATCACAGGGCTCAGAGACTCGGTCCCCTAGTCCTGAATAATAAATTAAACAAACATGTAAGGAGGCTGGATAGGGATACCTTGACCCCTTAGCCCCAGTAATTGTGGGCAGGCCAAAAAACAAAATCCATTGCCACGGTCCCGCAGGACTTTTGCGAGAGCCTGCACGGACCCCATGTGGTCCTGCAGCAGTACCGTGGGACATGAGAAAGATTTTTACAAAAATGTAATATGGGGCATGGGTCTGTGGTCCATTGTCTGCCAGCAGGGGTTAGCTACCTGCAGGGGTGTTAGGCACAGGACCTGGCCATAGGCCAAGGCCACACCACGCATGGTCAAAGGCCATGTACAGCAGGGTTTGGTCATTCCTGGTGATTTGGGCACAGGCCTGTGGCCAACACTCCTCCGTGCAAGGCCTTTGGCCATGCGCCACAGGGGGAGTGGCCGCAGGTGGGGGGTTGACCCCAGGACCTTGCCAGATGTAACTGACCTAAGAATAACGATCACCACTACAGTGCACTACTTAGGTCAGTTAGTTTTGAATCACTATTTTTTTTATTATTAGAGACCTTCATATAACTACACTTTAACCTTTGGTATTTTCAGAGAAAAACATTTATATACATATATATAAATGGTTGAAGGCGTCAGCCAAAACACATCAGCCGTATTCATTTTACTTGTTTTTTGCACTTTATTTTTTAAATGTTGGCATTCACCCAACAAATTGAAGAATTTGCTAAAACTACCTGGCTGCGGATTATTCTGTGCTGTGCAGCCGTGTCAGTGGGCTATGAGGAGGGAGGACTCTGGATGAGGACACAGATATATATATATATAGATCTATATATATATACATCTATATATATATACATCTATATATAGATATAGATGACGACGGCGTGTTGGGATACGCAAATATGTTTATTTGCCGGCCTCCATTGGACGCGTTTCGGCTGCCCAGAAGCCTTGTTCACCAATACCGAAATAAAGTTTTAAATTCACTTTATAAACACATTTGCTCGCGTGTCAAAATGCTAGTAAGTGAAAACAGACTCGTAGTTTTGACTTATTTTCTAAACCATTACCCAATCTTAGTGATTCATGTTTCTTACCGAAGGTATTTAAAAAAAATTTATAGTGCAGATTTTTACAGATGAGGTTTCCACTTTTATGCTAATGCATAGTTGATGTTTACAATTTTTTTAATCCATAATTTCCGGATGTGCTTTAAATTCTATCCAAACATCATCCTAATGGGCAAATGCCATAAATTCACATTTCAACCTGTGCCACTGTTCAATGTATTCCGCCCCTGTGGGCCAAAATTCAGCTGCATTGGCTAATTCATACAATCAAGCCCAAATGGGCAAATACCATCAAGAAATTCCATAGAAATTTTTCATTACCAGATACAATTATATACAACTATTGTCTTGAAGAAAAGTGCAAGTGCATGTGTGTAATAAACTTAAATAATACAAAAAATAAAACTTAATAAATAACCTCTACAAACATATATATACATAATTACTGAAGGATTATGAAGTTTATGAAGAACAAATCCTAATAACTCTGGATAAAGAGTCTGATCAAGACAAAATAAACAAATTTAAAACGGAAATGAAAGAGAGACTGCGCAAACTGGAAGAGTCGATTAAAGAAAGAAAAGCACATAAGTTTTTACGCGATAAAAATTACTATGACCGAGGCCAGATATTCACTTTTGCCCAAAAATTTGATACACTACGCAGGCAAAAATTGATTACGAAAGATAAAACTACCAGTGAGATGCATTCAGAACAAAGCAGCCTACAAAGCTCAGAAGTGGACACTGATATTGATGAGAGTCCCAGTGCCCAATCGTCAGGTATAACACCATCAGTTATCGACGAGCTCGATTTTTTAAGGCAAGAGAGACGTTTCAATCTGCGGCCAAGGACACAGACAACAAACCCAAAACCTAAAAGAGGAAGAGGCAGAGGAACAAGAGGAGGAAAGGTGCAAGGCAACGAAGGCTCAACAGAGAAAGAGAAGAAAAAATGGAGCAAGAAATAGGTGATGATAATGACGCCTCAATTATCAATCTAACCAACATTATTCTTTTGGAAAAAGAAAAAAAGACTCTCCAACTAGGTCTATCTTTTTGTCCGGAAGCAGACATCGATTATGTCCAAACAAGAATAGACATTTTCAAATTTACAAGGACATTGAAACTAAAAAAGCACTTTATTTTGAACCAGAAAAGGAAAGAGCAAGTAAGACAACCTATGGCATCTGATTTACATCAAGAGGGTTTGCTTGTGGAAGATATGAACCTTATGCTTGAATTACAAGAACTCGAAAGTGAAAGTACAAGTCAAGCCATAACAGGAGTGCTGAAACTTTAGCTCATGAACAGGGAGTGGAGATATCAGGTGGTGCCCCAACAAGCTTCCGACCAAGCTCACGGTTTATACCATTAACAACTAAGGATGCCACGGATGTATATAATGAACTAATTGTGAATGACTTGAAAAATCTGCATAAGCGTACCAGTGAAAAGAAAATTGTGAAGACACAAAAACAAAAGGAATACAATGCGCTTGTGAATAAACTATTGCAAAATCATAACTGTATTGTGCGTAATGCAGATAAAGGTGGCAATGTTGTTTTATGGGGAAAAGAAAAATACTTAACTGAAGCATACAAACAATTGAATAACAGAGCTAACTATGTTAAGATTAAACAAGATATAATGTTAACGAGTCACCAGAGTTACAACACAGAATTGCAACAATGGTATGAGCAAAGCCTGATTAGTCACGACGAATTTATGTTTTTAAAAATAAGCAGTCCAGTAACACCAGTGCTCTATTTAATACCTAAAGTGCACAAGGACATGGTGAATCCTCCAGGGTGCCCCATTATTTCAGCCATTGGGAGCGCTCTGGAAAATACATCAAAATACGTTGATTCATTTTTAAATGATCTTGTGAAAACACTCCCATCCTATATACAGGACACAGGAGATTTCCTCCAGAGGATCTATGATCTCCTGTGGGAAGAAGATTTTTTATTAATTACTATTGATGTGACAACACTCTATACAAGTATTAAGCATGATGACGGCCTGAAGGCGATAAAACACTTTCTAGGGAGTAGACCTTTAAATCTTTGGTCACATACTCAAATGTTGAAAATGGTAGAAAAATGCCTCAAAAGTAACTACTTCCTGCTCAATGGAGAACTTTTCCACCAAATATGTGGTGCAGCAATGGGCACCTGCTTCGCCCCCAGCTATGTGAATTTGCATATGGGCTGGTGGGAGGAGCAGGTGGTCCAATTAGAGTACCAAGAAATATGGCAACAACATATTATGCATTGGAGTCGTTTTATTGACGACTTATTTGTGGTATGGAAGGGTTCGGAGAAGGAAGCTAAGGAATTCATTAAGAGACTACAGGTGAATAATTTGAATCTTAAATTCACTAATAACATCAGTACAACATCTGTAAACTTTCTTGACCTCACAGTATGCATTCAGGATGGTAAACTTGAAACCAAACTTTTCCGTAAACCAACAGCGGGGAATACGTTGCTTCATGCAACTAGCTTCCATCCTAAAAATTTAATTAGAAGCATCCCATATGGAGAGTGCATAAGAACTAAAAGAAATTGTAGGAATCAAGTAGAAATGAAAAAGAGATACTGTGTTTAAAGAAAAGATTCAGAGCCAGAGGATACATAGACGAGTGCATAGAATCAGCAATTTTCAAGGCAAGCAAAAAACTGAGGGAAGAAATATTATTCAGTAAAAGCAAAAGCAAGGAGAGCGACGAAAATAAGACTACAAGCCAGTGTAGAATAATAACAACCTACAGTAAACAACAAACCAATTTCAGAAACATTTTGAACAAACACTGGCATATTATACGTAATGACCCAATTTTGGGTAATGTAGTACCACGTAAGCCGCAGATAACATTTAGACGTGCAAAATCCCTCAAGCAAGCTCTTGTAAGTAATATGCTAAAAGATGTGAAATCAGTAAAACCCAAAGCATCATGGCTCACCAGAAAATCAGGTTTTTTAAAATGCGTCAAATGTACAGCCTGTATCCACGGCAAGAATACGAACACGTATAAATCGGGTCTGACAAGTGCAGTTAAAAAGATCAAGGGGGAATTCAATTGCAAAACAGAGTTTGCTGTCTATGTGCTTCAGTGCCCTTGTGGCCTGAGGTACGGGGCAGTACAATTCTAGCAGTGCACAAACGTATACTCCAGCATTTAAGAGCTATTAAGAATGGAGACAAATCATATCCAGTAGCACGCCACTTTGAAAGTGTGCATAACAGAGATGTGAAAGGTTTGACATATTTTGTAATTGATGCAGTCCCGCCCAATAGCAGAGGCGGTAACTGGCAAAAGAAATTAAGAAAGTTGGAGTCTTGCTATATAATAGAACTAGACACTAAAGCCCCGGAAGGATTAAATATGGAAGAAGATTTCCATACACACTTGTGATAAATTATGCCATAAATGAACTTCATAATCCTGCAGTAATTATGTATATATATGTTTGTAGAGGTTATTTATTAAGTTTTATTTTTTGTATTATTTAAGTTTATTACACATATGCACTTGCACTTTTCTTCAAGACAGTAGTTGTATATAATTGTATCTGGTAATGAAAAATTTCTATGAAATTTTTTGATGGTATTTGCCCATTTGGGCTTGATTGTATGAATTAGCCAATGCAGCTGAACTTTGGCCCACAGGGGCGGAATACATTGAACAGTGGCACAGGTTGAAATGTGAATTTATGGGCATTTGCCCAGTAGGATGAGGTTGGGATAGAATTTAAAGCACATTCGGAAATTATGGATTAAAAAATTGTAAACATCAACTATGCATTAGCATAAAAGCGGAAACCTCATCTGTAAATATCTGCACCATAAAAATGTTTTAAATACCTTCGGTAAGATACATGAATCACTAAGATTCGGTAATGGTTTAGAAAATAAGTAAAAACTACGAGTCTGTTTTCACTTACTAGCATTTTGTAGTCCTCACGTGACACGTGAGCAAATGTGTTTATAAAGTAAATTTAAAATTTTACTTTAGTATTGGTGAACAAGGCTGCTGGGCAGCCGAAACGCGTCCAATGGAGGCCGGCAAATAAAGATATTTGCGTATCCCAACACGGCGCCGTCATCCTTTGTTTGGAAGGTTAATGGAAATTGTAAACGGACCTTCCTTGTGTGCTCCGGTGCGGCGACGCGCCCTTTGGTCTGGAGCAGCGGCGGTATAACGCAAGGAACATGGCAGAATATATATATATATATATATACATATATATATATATATATATACACACACACACATATATATTTGTATATATATATATGCACACACATATATATTTGTGATATATATATACATATATATATGTGTGTGTATGTATGTATATATATATATATATTCACTGAAAATACCAAAGGCTACAGAGATGTTGTAGTTAGGCTCAGATTTTACTCATACAAAACCATAGAAATTCAGCAGTTATAGTTACCTCAGCTAACTATAACTTACGCCCGTAATGCACTGCTAATGACCTCACATATTACATGACTCATGTCATGGTCAGTGACATCACTGATGACATCACTGATAACATTTCAAATGACATCACTGATGGCATCATCTAGTGAGCATAAATATTTTCTAAGAGTTTATGATTGTTAAACATATATACTAACCTACTACAAAAGTTAAATTAGTATACTAGATGCACTACTGATGAGTGATACTATGTCTAACATATATTATGTGAGTGCCTGTATGACTGTATGTATCCTTGTGTGTATGGCTGTGTGAGTGGCTGTATGAGTGTATAAGCGGGTGTGAAAGTAGCTGTGTGGGTGAGTGAGTTGCTGTGTGAGTGGCTGCATTTGTTGAGTGTGTGGGTGTGTCAGTGGCTGTATGGGTGAGTGAGTGGTGGTGTGAGTGACTTTATGGGTGGGTAAGTGGCTGTGTAGTGACTCTATGGGTGAGTGAGTGGGTGTCTGAACGGCTGTATGAGTGAGTAACTAGGTGTGTAAGTGGCTGTATGGGTGAGTGAGTGGCTGTTTTAGTGGGCATATGGGAGGTTGTATGGGGGTGTAAGTGGTTCTGTAGATGATGTCATCAGTGCTGTCATCAGTGATGTCATTTGAGATGTCATCAGTGATGTCACTGACCATTTTACTTGTAATTTGTCACAAAAAGATTAAAGCATTGCAAAGTAGATTCTGCTTTGGTCAGGCACAAAACTAAGTCATTACAAAACCTGCTAAATTCACAGAAGAAAACTTTGTTAAAGTTAATTTATGACACTTTATTTGGTAGATAGATAATGGCTGTTGTAAAAATTAAAATTACTCTACACAACTTAATTTGAAGAGATGTTTTGGATATAGTAAAAGGTGTAAAAAACCACTTACATTTATCAGTTAAACCTTCTGTCATGCGCTGCTCATGATATCAATTATAGTGTCACATATTTCATTACAAATTACATTATTAACATCAATAAATCCGATATGGGTGCTGGGGCACATAGGATTTGAGTGAAAGGCCTGACTGTGCTATATAGGAAAATATCATAAATTATAAAGTCCAGGGGTCTACCAGTGATAATACATTGTCCAGACCTCACACCACATATGCATGAAACAGCAATACACGTGGGCTATGGAGAAACATAGGCACACACAGTCTTCCTAGCACAGTTTCTAAAAATATGCCCCCAAAGCAATGTCACAGTGTCAGTACAAATCAGAGAATTTGCAAGTAGCTGTGATATGCACCTCACAAATGACATAGCATTGAAGGACATGATAATATTTAATTAGTGCACACTCATTGCGGATCATAGAAATAACATGAAATGTAAACAGAGGAGTCAGAAAATACTTAAGCTGTCGCCACTGCACTTTGAACCTAGCCCTCAATCCCCATAAGGCCACAAAACACACAATGTACCCGACTCACCAATAGAAACACATACACAGCAGTTGAAGAGCAAAGAAGGCACAATAGCAAAGTGAATTCAGCAACCCTGATGTACATCCAGGTGAATGCTGTGCAAGCCTTTATATGGATGCAAACCCAATATGCGCAAAGTACAACCATTACCTGCTTGCCCCTTAAAACACCGGCACCATACTTCCCACATGTTGTCCATTTTAAACCAACATGATTATCGCCAGATTCTCAAGCTATGCAATGCCACTGTCTGCTCTAATGAGCACATACTTCAGGCTTCAAATTAATCAGTTATAAAGCAAGATTGCTACGGAAGATACCCACCAAATCATTAAGGCTCAACCAACACTACAGCAGAGAGTTCCCTTTCCTTTGCAACTTTCAGCCACACCCAGTAGGCACACACCTCAAGGCCACATCAACTCCAACAGGACACCTACACTCCAACTCATGAGAGTCCAGCACATATGGAAAACCTATTGTCAATGATTCCAGATGCATCATTGGCTTGGGAGTCCTTGGAAGAAAGTGGAAAAGATCAGACACTTCAAGGAGCAATGAAGTACTGACTTCAAATAGGTTTGTGATAGCTGGCAGCCGCTGGAATGCTCCACAAACCAGAATAATTTATGAAGTTAGAGAGGGGCAGTGATCAGCTTGAGGTAGAGGGGTCTGACAGGCACTACTACCACAAATGATGACACTAGTGAAGACAGCTCTACAAGCAGTGGCTATCATGTGACAGTGCCCATGAAACTTACCAGAGCCCCATAGGTAGATGTACAAGATGCCAGATTAAAGAAAAGCAGAAACAGTCATCTTGACCAAAGACACATAGCCACAAGTGAAAAAGCTCAAAAATTGTTGCTATGAAACAGAAGCTTTCCTGAAGTCTACATGGACTCACATCTGCAAGCTACAATGTCCCTGAATGCAATACTGCCATTCAAAGGTCAAGTCACTGCCAGATGAGATTGCCAATGAAGAGTTGCCTTTTTAAAGATGAGCATACAGGAGAGCTACTGAACTAATTGCTCAGGTCTCCCTCACGCATACAAGGCCCTCCACAACATCAGACCAGCATACCTAAACAACCGCCTCTCCTTCCACGCACCCAAGAGACACCTCCGATCAGCTGACCTCTCTCTCGCCACCATCCCACGCATCTACAAGACCAGAACGGGAGAAAAGTCCTTCTCCTACCTCGCAGCCAAGGCCAGGAACAACCTCCCCCTCCACCTCTGGCAAGTCCCTACACTGCTCCAGTTCAGGAAGGACCTCAAGACCTGGCTCTTTGGATGACCCCAGCACTCAACGGAGCCGCCCTCCCCCCTAGTGCCTTGAGACCCTCACAGGTGAGTAGCTGCACTTTAACCACCCTGATTGGATTGATTGATTGGATTAGGCCTCCAAGAAATGGACAAAATTGAAATAAAATATAGTCAACAAACTCATATCGGTATAAATTACAAGGATCCAAACGGCAAACAGCGAACAATGAGAGAATCAAACATATGGGTTTCCATCTACTCATTCTTTTTTTTGTAACACAGTTTTATTAATTTTATGCAAAAGCTATTGTCACAGAAAACAAGTTGAAGACATTAGCTAACGAACCCGTTTGGTTGTAACTCTGATCGTGCACTGGAAACAGACTAAACTATAGCCACTCACCATATGGAACATACATGACAGGGCAATCAAAAATTGTGTACTTTATAGCCCTTAACATTTAATGCATTTATTGAGGTTAGTTGGTGGATGTTCCCCCCCCCCGACTTCCCTCCCCGGTTAGATTTCGGTTAGCACTTGCAGATGTGTATGAAGCTTGTGGACCTGTGGAGGGGGTAAAATATCTGTCTTATCACCCTCCTCTGAGCAGAGTTTACAAGAATAGGCAAATATAGAGATTGCCCGGACCTCCGGTCCTGCCAGAGGCTCGGCAGGGTAAATGTAAATGCATAGGATCGCCACTTTGCTCTGAGAAGTCAAAGACAACCACTAATGTATTTATATATTACAATTCTTGATTAAACGCAGGTTTGTATCACACTAGATTCAAGGTCATTATGCTGAATACGATGAACACATTAGCATAGGTGAATATTTAAAATGTAAACAAACCGAAGACACCATATGTTTCATGAAGAGCTAGCAAACGCCTACAATTGAATTTTTGTCAGTTTTATAGAAATGTTCACCCTCTAATTCTTCATACCTCTCCTTAGGCCACGACGAGCACGGCAATCATCGATTCGATGTTCAGAGTTGAAGAACAGAGTATTCTGATAAAAGTTATTCTTCAGCTACTGAAACCTGGGTGTACTGTTTTTCTCTAAGAACATGAGAATTCTCTTTGTTACCCCCTTGCCATACATCAGAATACAGTCTAAGAAGTTATCCATGCATGAGAAAAAGAGGATCATGATTCAGCAACTAAGCATGTGAGTAGACAAAATAGCAGGCATTTGTTGAACATTGCCAAAGGTGAGCAATGATAAAACATTAATAAGGCTAACTTATATTGATATCCCATGTGTGCAAGAAAATCTAAATTATCATGAAACAACAGAAAATGTTCACATTATGAATTCATTTGTAAATATCCATTTCATACAACGACACATGAAGCCACAAGGTCACATGGTGGGTGCAGTGTTCATAGATTGAAGGCAGGGATGTCTCCTCAGAAATCTGCTTTAACAACCATGATAGATGACCAGCATCTACTATACATAACCACAGAGAAGATACAGAAAGAGAAATACTCATATAATCCAATAACTAAATCCCCTAAATGCAAGTCTGTTTGATAAGGAGAGGCTCCAATCTTTCACAACTCCCTCCCACAGTTTTCAGTTAGATCACCCTCCCACCCCCTCCAATAGCTGTTTACTGCATGTGCACAGAGCAGTTGAGTCAATACCCAAATCCATGACACAGATGTGCCTAATTGTTATGGAGTTTCGTCCTGTCCCCCCAGCAATGTTCATCTCTAGCTCAGTGCTGGGCAATATCACCCCCCATTTTAGGCATTTCCCTGATCATCTACATTGCCTATCAATGAACATTTGCCCCATGTTTCTCTACTAATCTGCCACAATGTCTCACACATTGTCATTGCCCTTCAAGTAAGCTCAAAACTCAACACGTGAAAATTAATGCTAGGTGTAACACCTGTTACACCTGTTAAGGATTTTCGGCAATTCATTTTTTTGTGCATTATTAAGAACGTGCAGAGTGTGGTTTTACACTTGATTACACATGTACACACTTATATAGTACTAATGTATTTAAAACAAATTTCCTATGATGTGTAGTGGTGTGTTTTCCTGACCCTTGTTAATTAGGCTTCAATTTGTGCCTACCAGCCATCTTGTTCAAAATGGATGTTTTCATTGTCTTCCACATGCACATTTCACTCTTTGTTATTTCTGCAGTCAAGCAAAGTCATGTTTGTTTATTTCCATTTACATTCCCAAATATCAGGCTGCCTCTCCTGCACTAGCTATGTTGCACTGACTGCCGATACATAAGAGGATTCAGTTTAAAGCTGTCTGCATGGTTCGTTGTGCGTGGTACAATAAGGGACCGCAAATCCTACAGCATCTGATCTGAAAAAAACTGCATGGATTGGATTGGATTGGATTGGATTGGCTTGGATTGGATTAGCACAGAGTGGCCAAAATCAATATTCATGTTAGTGTTTATATACTAAGGCAATATGAAGCTTAATTAAATTGTGTTCTGACTTGCTGAGAATGTAACACTTTTGATCATACCACGATGATTCTGTAGTTTCAATGATTTAATATGTTAAAGACATTGGAAACTCGCCAATTTTCAGTTGTCTCAGAGCCATGGATCAATGGATGACATGGAGCCATCTCAAATTGAATGCTTCCAAAATGGAAATACTCACATGTGGCGAGTGGAAACATTATGACCCGCTCACCATGTGGCCTGATGATCTGGGAACACCGCCTAAAATATCGAAGGAAGTAAGTAACCTCGGAATGACCATGGACTCCAAGCTATCGATTAATGCCCAAGTGGACAAACTAGCAAGATCAAGCTTTGTTACTATAAAAACTCTGCGAAGAATCTTCCCCCATTTGGAATTTCCACACAAGGTCCAGACTACCATCTCCTTTGTTTTGTCCAAACTCGATTACGCCAATAGCCGACACCACGGATCACCTTTAACGACCATGAAAAGACTACAACGGATTCAGAACTCGGCTGCCAGACTAATGTTACAAACAAAACCACAAGACCACATCTCTCCTCCCTTGAAAGCCCTGCATTGGTAAGCGGTTGCCAGAAGTTCCACGTCCAAGCTGCTTTGTATCACCCACAAAGCGATATATGGAACGGGACAGCTCTTCATCAGGAATAAAATCACCAAACACATTCAACTAGGGAACCTCCGCTCTAGAGTGGCACCTTGCCTCAAAATCCCAAGATACAAGAAAAAATCAATGGGTGGCACATCCTTCTCTGTTCAAGCAGCCAAACTATAGAACTCTTTACCCCCCAACATAAGATCCACGGATAAGCACCTTATCTTCAGAAAACTATTCAAGAATTGACTCTTCCCCACATAACCACCATACAAAAACAGATAGAAATATACAGCATATCTCTCTGTATATAAGCATTTATTTGTTCTATAGATATGTACCTATATATATGTCTTGTTTTGTATAAACCTGTAGAATACTTATGTTTAAAAAAAATATATTATATATAGATATTTATTAGTTCTGCTTAACAAATGTACATATTTCTGATAGTTACATTATTCTTGTTTTTAACATATATATAAGTGACTGCATAAATAAGTAAATCTTTTTATCATAACTATTTATCTACAATTGTTTCACTATTGATCTACAATATATATATATATATATAAAAGTAAATAAAACTAATTTAAAGTACAACAACACTTGAAAGCCAGAGTTTATTTAATGCATCTTTAATCTACATATACTACCTTCCTTTATGCATCTATATACCTTCCATGTACCTATGGATCTATATCTTTATTACTTTTGGATCTATATCTCTATTTCTTTTGGATCTATATATTTATTACTTTTACTTATTTATTACTTTTCTTCTAATTTAGCATATCCAATGCACTACCCTATTTTTCACCCTATACCGCTCTTAATGTATCCTCTAGCTCAACTTTCTGACTCATCTCAAACCTCTTTCTACTACTCTTTCCAATGCACTAGCCTATTTCTCACCCTTTAACTCTATCAATATATCCATTACCTCCACTCTCTCATTCATCCCAAACCCCATACCCCAAAATAACCCTTTCGAGACTCTTCTCTACTCCACCCCTCCTTGCACCATCTCATACCTCTTTTTACTATTCCTATCCCCCAAAACAAGCCTTTCTAAACCTTCCCTCTGACTCTTCCCCCTCCACCTCCCTTTTACTCATCTCAAGTCTCCTCCTACTGCTATGAGCTCCAAAACAAAAAGAAATTCTAAATCCTTCCCTCCTATCTCTCCGCTATCCTTTTCAATCCAAATAACAGACTAACATGTCCACTACTCAAATTACTTTCATATTTTCACTATACTGATTCACCACTAATCCTTTATGGGTTCCGGAGTAGCATGCTACTCGCCGAAAAATCGCTTTGTCGCCTCGTCAGGGGTAGTAAGCACAATATAAATGCAAGTACAATACAATGCAATTACAATATATAAGCGCAAGACAATTTGCGATCACGTTCTGAGTTTCTTCACATGCAGGTTCGCTCTGTGAATTCAAATGTATTTTTCCTGTGCTGATTGTAGTGATAGTAAACCACTGTATCTGCGTGGTCATTATAACTACATGGGGGCCTAGGGCTCTCACCCTTACATTGGTGACGAGCAGGTCAGCCCTGCGTGTGAGCCGGCAGCGACTTGATGCTTGGTAAAGGTGAAAGGCAGCCTGTGTCAAAGGTACCCCCTGTATGTGTGTTCGAGAGTGGTAAAGAGAGGTAGAAGACAGCACCTGCCCTGCAATGGAGCATGAGGTACGCCGGCTGCCTGCTGAGTCCCCAACAGGAGCAGGTCGATCCCAGCATGTGGGCTGGCGGCTGCCTGGCTGTCCGTCATGGGAGAGACTGTAGCCAACATCTAGGGCACCCCCTGCACTCGCTGCCAGCATGAGGACTACTGAGGACGGGCAGGGTGAGAAGGTCGCCCAGTGCAGTCAGTCGCATCCACCGGTAATGTCCTGCAGCCCCCCGTGGTAGTGACCGGCCGGGGGACTGAGAGCTGGAGAAGGGCATAGAATGTTGCAGTCAATGCCTCTACACTGCAGACGTAGATTGCATGAAGCGAAACACTCCCGCTGTCCTGAATCGCATGGGAGAAAAGATCGAGCAACACTGAAATGGCCGCAGTGAGTGCAGTTGAGAGGACAACAGGAAGACTGTTGTGTCCAGTATAAGTTACCCCCCCGGCAGCGATAAGGACAGTGCCCGCATGAGAGTCCCAGGGCTTCAGTGAAGCTGCAGCTAGGCCTGGAGAGCCAACTCCAGGCTGACTGCACCCGAAGGGTGAAAAAAAAAAAAAAAGAAGCAGCGCCAGGAGAAGGGTGCTGTTGGTGAAGTGCTGGCGGTCCGGCATCCACAGCCCCGCATGTCGCATCATCCCAGAGAAGAGGGGACAGGGAAGTATCAGTGCTGCACATCCCGCTACTGCTGCTAAGGTGAGGCACATAGTTCTGCTTTTCTGGCAGAGAAGCCAGCGACGTTCTGCTGCACGAGTGCTACGATGCCAAAAGGAAAGGGTCACGTAGCTCCCTGGAAACACCCATCGAACCACATGTACAGTGACCGCCCGCATGGAAGAGACCATAAATTAACTCACCGTCATTGTGGTGAGGAGACGAATGTCGGTGGAGCCCTCGGGAGAGGCGCGTAAGGCCCAGAGCACAGCACCCTGCTCGGAGGATGGAGACGCAGTGTGGAGGCCTAGCCACCTCCGAGCCTGAATTCCCGCTGTGATGAGGCCCGCAGCGTCAGGAAAGCTGCTGGGCCTGTGAACATCGCTGTAGTATCACCTAGTGGCCATAGGTGGGTGCTGCACCCGTTCAAATGAACATGGGACAGAGGAAATGGCCTGCAACACAAAGAGGGGTGCTGAGGTACAGAATTGCAGAGGTGTCAGCACCAAGGGGGCACGAACTGGCAAGGAGGCTGGGCAAGAGTATGCCATATGCTGCCCAAAGTGAGCTGACTGTTGTGGGAGGGAGGAGAAGGTTACAAGAGCATTGGCCTGAGGGAAGAGGCCACATGAACATGAAAAAAATAACCCTCATGAGAGAGAGAGGGGTGAGAGTTGTGCACCTCTCAGTAGTTATTTAACGCCACCGCATTCGTGAGGAGTGCTGACTGCGTCCCCTAGTGGCGAAGGCCAACAACTCAGGAGAAAGGACTGGGTGCACATGGCACAGTGGATAGCGCCCATGAAGAGAAAGACTGAGAGCATGAGGTCAGAGATGTGTTGAGGGCTGCATCTGCAGATCTGACAGCACGGGCGGGAGCCCCAGAGTGCAATAGCCCTCTGATTAAGAGGAACCGTGGCGTCATACGGTGTGACTGACTGGTGAAGTCTGCCTGATTGGAGGCAGAAGCAAGCTCTACAATGGCATAGCCTTGTGGCGCAAGGAGTGTATCCTCAAGTGAAGAGGAGACCTTTGAGAGGTCCATGAAGAGGAGACCTGTGAGAGGTCCATGAAGAAGAGACCTGTGAGAGGTCCATGAAGAGGAGGCCTGTGAGAGGTCCATGAAGAGGAGACCTGTGACACCACGAAAAGGAGACCTGTGAGAGGTCCATGAAGAGAAGACCTGTGTGAGGTCTATGAAGAGAAGACCTGTGAGAGGTCTACGAAAAGAAGACCTGTGAGAGGTCTACGAAGAGAAGACCTGTGAGAGGTCTATGAAGAGAGGAACTGTGAGAGGTCCACGACGCGAAGAAGTTTCCGGTCCTACAGTTAGGACAGGACGCGACCAGGGAGGTCCTGGTGAACGGAAAATCACTTGAGAGGCCTGGTCAGGAGAGAGAGAGTGGCAAAGAGAGTCAGTCCTAGGGGTAGGATGTGACCAGGAAGGCCCACGTGAAGTGCACATCACATGGAGAGGCCTGGTCTGAAGGAAGAAGAGGATGACAAGATGGAAAAGGCTACATCTGGAAAAGGAAGAGGAGAAGAAGGGAAGAAAAGAAGATGGAAAGATGGAAGAGGAGAAGAAAAGTGGCCACAGTACTAGAGCACGAAGAAAAAGTAGAAGAAGAGAATGGTGTGTAGTAGACACCTGGCACACCGCAAATTCCAGCATAAGAACTGTGAGTGTTATCAGAACCAAGTGCATCCCAAAGAATATCCAAGGAGCACTGGACATCTAGAGTGGAGCCCTTTACCAATGAAACACCCAGAGGTCAATGAGGCATATTTGGCGCCGTGAGAGACTAACCGCCCAGAAACCAGCTGTATGCACCTGTGAAACTGACGCCTGCTGGTGAGAGCAATCTCGACCATTGGAACATCCACCCTTGGGATTGCACATGAGGCTTGGACGTGGCCCTGTTGGGAGTTCATCAGTGACTCCTTTGCAATGCCCATGAGAGGCCTGCACAGCCCACGCAGTCCCATGGCAATCCATGGGGCAAGGGCCTCAAGGGATTCCTGTGACAGGGGAGTACCGCCAAGAGAGATGTTTCTGCAGCTGCTCCACGACAGGTATCAGGAAGCAATGAAAGCGCGCATGGAGACTTGGTCACCCCAAAGACTGTCCGGTATATGTCTGTGCACCAGAGTCCGGATGGCAGCAGTACAGACCCTGGAAACAACTACCCTTGAGGCAGAGCAAGTGACTTGAAGGTGGGACTGGTGGCCAAAGGTATGACATCAGAGAGATACTACACAGTCCACACAGTCCCGTGGAAGCCCAGTGAAGAGGACCTCAGGGGACTCCAGTGAGAGGGGAATCCTGGTAAGAGAGGGGAATCCTGGTGAGAGAAGGAAGCCGGAAGTTGCTCCACCATCGGGCAGCTAGAAGTACTGTGGCATGCAAGGAAGATCCTTCAACAGTCACTGTGACTTCATCTGTCTTTGGAAGCTTGCTATCCATGGAGCCAGGGTGCCTTTGAAGACCTATCAGCAGAAGACTTCACTATTGCTCCAAATGCACCCTCGCAGCGAATATTGTAAATAGACTTCCATGCAGTGAGACCAGGTGGGACAGGACCCACAGTGCCCAGGTAGACTGTAACAACTTGGACTGGTGAGAGAGAAATCCGGACTTTGTCTACACTGCTATTCATGCCCAGAGTAGTCTAGTTAAAATGACGGAGGCGTGCCGTGATGCCTGGTGCTCCCAGCTGCACCAGTCCACTCATCCTGTCCTGCAAGCAACCTGAATAGACTCAGTCGAGTTTTTGTTTTGTTGTTTCGGTCTCTCCCACAGGTTGGACTCGTTCCATTTTTAATAAAGCTTGGGAGGGATGTAGTGACCCGCTGGTCATGTTCTAGTCTTCGTAAAACATGTGTTTCCACCAGCCACTCCTTGAGGGCTGGCCTCAACACTCACCCCACACCCATCCATCACAGGTGTCACCGGTCAGGTGGCCCTGCCAATAAAAGGGTCCAGGTGCACGTGCCCTGGGCCAGTTCCAGATAGTACACTACTGTGTATGCGTGGTCATTTTAACTGCATGGGGGCCTAGGGCCCCAACCTTTACACTGATCAGCAAGCAGGTTTCTGAATGGAGCAACTTTGTCCGTGCCCCACATGTCCACCCCATTGAAATGTTTCACAATTTAGTCAATGCTGGGTTAGGCAGGTAAAACTGGGAAAAAGCGGGTGAGAGCTTCTTTCAATAATTGTTTTTTCACCTAGCATGGGGGTTCTTAGCCCTCACGGACTGCTCTCTGTTGAGGGGACTCCACGCTCCACTGATTTCGCGCCCGGAGGAGCCTACACACACACGACAGAGGAAGGGGGCAGGGCCTCTCAACAGCTCTACAAAGCGCTACCTGCAATCCCGCTGCACTGGATGTTTTTTCACCTAGGGTGTTCTTGGCCCCCATGGACTGTTGTTTGTCAAGGGGACTCCATGCCCCACTCACCAGCCGCCCGGAGGCACCTACAAAGCACGCCGGAGAAAGGGGGCAGGCATCTCAACAGTGCTTCAGAGCGCTCCCAGAACGTGCGCGTCCTGTACCCATCAGTGCCAGGAAGAGGCAGGGCAGGGCTACCCCTTTGGTTCTGCAACTGGACAGTCCTTGATATTCGTGTTAAGAGTTTTAATATCACTCAGCTTTATCTCCAATTCTGCCTTAGACTACACCCTTTTCGGTCTCCCTGTGAAGGGGCACTGCACGGCAGGATATAAGGAGGAGAAGCTTCCTGCTGCCCACAGGTGGGCAGAGCTGTCCTGAATCAGCAGCAGCCTGGAGGCGGATGCATGTCATCTGTGCGCTAGCTGTGTCCTCTTATTTACTGAAGTATAAGCCATGGACTGCCAACTGTGTCAGTGGGGCAGCAGTATCTCTGTGTGCCTTTGATGCCGCATGGGAGTGCAAGGCCAAACCTACACAGCACTAGGAGGCATCCCATCACTCACATACACGTCTCCAAGTGCCAGCACAGCCCTGTAGCACAGGACGATTTTGTGTGCTTCAGGGCCTTAGGGGGATTGTAAGCCCCAGCCCTAGCCTGTCTCATGTCAGGAGGCACCGCGACATCTGTCCATGCACCTTTAAGCTTTTAAGCTTGTTTGAACTTGGCTGGTACTTTCTTTAATGGTTTTCATCAAATGGCCCGAATTTGTCTTCCATTCTAGGTGGAACTCTTAGTTAATACTTATATGAAACTTGATTGTGGGAGATCAAGAGTGAAGGTTTGCTTGGTCTTCTTGCTTTCGGGGAGGTGGGATTGTTTCACTCACTTGTACATTTTACCTATGAAAATTGTTGAATTAGTCTAAACAGTGTTACTGCCTAGTGTATAGTCTATCTAATAGGCAATGGAGAGGGCAAGAGGCTCGAGTAGAGCTAAAACGTCACTGAGAACAGCAGGTGACAATTGTGTTTTGGAAAGAATTGATTCCCTGCTTGATGAATGTAATATTATTAATCCCCTTCTCCAGGGGCTACTAAATCACTCCCTAACAGAGTTTGCAAGCATCAGCAATAAGCGTATACCACAGATGTTTGAGAAAGTAAAAACGCAGGCCGTATCAGCTAACCAGACTAGAATCTCCCGGAAGACCAAAGTCCAGGTTGTACATCCAGGAGCCACGATTATGGAGCATGATAAACTTGCAGTGGAGTGCCATAATCACTTCTTGGCACTCTGTAATGATGTAGTAAACCAGGTGGCAGGGATTATGGCTGAGAAAAAGGGCGCACATGTAGAGGGTTTGAAAACAATCGAAAGTTCTCTTGACCAAATTAACGGCTTGAAAAAAAGAAGCTTTCTCCCTCAAACAAATAGTTGAAGGCTTGGAAAGAATGAATGGGGAAGCAACAGCTATGAAGAGTGCAATCTTGCATGGTGAAGATAGGTGCGAGAGGTGTGAGGGGACAATTATTAGTGAGAGACTATGCCCCAAAGACCCGCCCCTAGAGTTTGTGGCTCAATTGCCCAACCCAAGCTCATCTCACCACGTTTTCCCTCTCCTTTGGTAAACAAGTTAGATGAGGTGCCATGACAAGGGAGAACTTATTCTGAGACCCTCCAGCTGGGGTACCCAAGAAGTGAACATCACAGGTGGGTGGCGAGGTGGTCCAGGGGGCCCAATCAGGAAAATATCCATTAGGTATATGTGGAAGGGTGCACGATGGGGTCTACTCTAGGCATTAACGACACACCAGACAAACTGCAATCTTCCTTAACCAGGTCCCCAAATTGCTTGTCGGTGCCAAAGAAGACCAGAATTCTCTAATCAATAAAGTGACCTACTGGTTTCGTGAAGTAAAGCACTGATACTCAATCATCAGGAGCGGCATCAATAGAATTGAGAGGATTAACTCAAAAGGGGGTTCCTTTAATGTGCTTAAGGTACCCTTTATCAGTAAGGATCTAGTGGTAGGTCTAATGTCAGTATATGCACACGCAATTTGTAATGCGAACGCACAAATCTCAACCAGTTATGGAATGTGTAATGACAGGCAAGCCTCTCCAAATCTTGAAAATATTCACGACTCTTAAATATCTGCATCCATCAGAAATAAATGACTTGGAGGACTAAACACACCTAGGACAACAGAAGTTATGTGCAGCAGAAATTATGTGGTGGAAGATAGCGGTTACACCCCAACTGATAAAGCACTGGTAGGGCCCCAGTGTAGTAGGGATGATGGGATAGGGGACAGGGGTCACAGAGAATACCAATTAAATAGGATTAAAATACTGTCATGGAATGTGGCCGGGATTCGAAGTAAGCTGTCAGAATCAGATTGGGGGCAGATTATTGAAGCCCACGATATTTGTCCCTGGGAAGACCTCAGAGGGGCCTAGCAATTTGGGTAAAGGTCTTGCTCCAATGTGTAATTTCCCTATTAGCACAGACTCACCAGATCTCTTAGCAGTCAACTGGAAGCTCCCATCAGATATGACCCTCAATATCTTTGATGTCTACAACTGAGTGAAAGGGCATTCATATGCTACTAGAGTATTAATGGTGCTAGAGTCCATATTGACAGAACCCCCGGAAATCTATTGTAATAGTGGCTGGGGATCTCAACAACACGATGGAGTCTCTATTAGTATATGTCCCAGAGTTGGCCTCAGAATTTGAATACTAATGGCAGATTCCACAGATTGAACTCCCATATGTGAAGTGGACAGCTAGAGCATCACAAGTAATGGCATTGACTCTCAATCACAATCTTAGAGCGGCTAATGGGAGTACTCCATCTGGCAGAGAGGGTAACGCTACCTTCAGTTGAATAGGTCACACAAATAGAATCGATTACTTCTTAATCAATGTTAGACTCTGATCCTTCATACAGGATATGGAAGTTTTGGATAGGAAGGATAGTGACCACAATGCATTGTCATTGACATTGGAGGGCAGCGTGGCACTTAAGCTTCTGAGTATAGCCCGCCTGGATTTGGGGGATGTTTAGCAGTCTAACAATGGAAAATCTATCAGGTGGGACTGGGTTGCTAGGAACTCTGATATGCTTCAGGGAGTTACAACCATGCTTAAGGAGGTGATAGAGAACTTGGCTGATCTTGCCCCTGAATCTAGACTAAAGGTACTACTGGAAGAGCACGACCTGCTACTCACTCAGATCAGAGTATCTTCAGCTACCAAGAAGAGAGCTGAGAAAAACGATTTTAAGGAGGTGGCTTGGTACAATAAATCATGTAGGGAAGCTAAAGCCAAGCTCCTAGAAGCAGCCAAGGCTAATTGCAAAGATTCTCTGGTGAAGTGTAGGTCACTCTACAGGAGGTAATTGGCAAAGATGAAAAGAGAAACGGAGTGCTCTCTGTGGGTAAACCTAAATGCTACACTGTCAACCAAAAGATAATAAAGCTTTAGTGACCTCTATTTGGGCCATATCCAGGACGGTTTAGATCGGCCCCTAGAGTATGATCACACTAAGTACAGTGATTCCAGTAAGCTGGAATTTGGACTAGATGAAACTAACACAACTATTAACTCCTGCTTGGCAGCAAGAGCCCCAGTGCCCTACAAGATCCCCAATGACCTCTACTTGGCCAATGTGGAAATCTGAAGATCGTATATTAACCTCTTCTCCAATGCCATCTTGTCAGGTATGGAGATCCCATCTTCCTGGAAAATGGTGGAGATAATTGCAATCTTTAAAAAAGGGCAACATAGTGATCTGGACAACTCTAGGCCCATTAGCCTGATTGATGTTGTACAAAAAACCTGCAAGAGTGGATAGAGGACCAAGAAGTGCTATCTGAATTTCAGGTTGGCTTTAGAAGTAAAGTTAGCACTGTAGACCAGGTATTTCGGTTTACAAACATCTATTGGAAAACTTTGGTAATCAGCAGGGGCAAACTTTACTTTGCCTTTGTTGATTTATGAGCAGCTTTTGACCTGGTCTCTAGAGCCATGCTCTGGAAGGTTCTCAAAGAAATGGGCATTCCTGTTAACCTTTTGAATATATTGGTACAGTTCCACTCATAAAATAATGCACAAGTGAGATGGGGTGAGCACAGACACTGACGGAGCCCTTTAGCATTAAATGTGGCATTAGACAGGACTGTGTGCTGGCCCCACACTTTTTTCCTTGAACATTAATGGGATGGTGAAGTACCTGAATAAGGATGGGTGTGACTCACCAAAGGTGAGTGGACAGAGGGTGCCAGCTCTGCTCTGTGTGGATGGTACTCTGCTACTCTCAAAATCTCCCCAGGGACTCCAGCAGCTTTTAATCCATTTTAATTTGTTTTTGTATGGAGAGGGACTTGCAACTGAATAGCTCAAAAACTAAATATATGGGGGCAGATTTACAAGCCCCTTGCGCCACTTTTGCGTCACTTTTCCCATGTTAAAAGTGAGGCAAAACTGGCGCAAGGGGCTTGTAAATCTGCCCCATGGTATTCAGCCCTGCAGGGCAAAAGTATTTTATATGCAAATAAAAGTGGGTAGCGATGTAATTGAGCAGGTCTCACATTTTGATTATCTTGGTATGAGGCGTATGCTAAACCTAAATTGGGGCCTGCAAATTCAGAAATCACACTCTGTTCTAATTCAGCACACTGCTTGTATAGCCAAAATCCATAGACGAACAACATCTAAAAGTACCACTTCAGCCCCAGAAATCTACAGTACTAAGGCCTTAGGTACAGCCTTGTACGCATGTGAAATTTGGGGTTTTGAACATCTCCAAATTCTAGTCAAGGTTGAAAATATGTTTATTAGATCGCTCCTGGGACCACCAGCAAGTATTAACACACCAAAAAGGCCTGAGGAGATTTAACGAACTGCAGGGGGCGACTACCCTCGTATCAAATATGGCAACACAAACAAGCCACCCTGGGTCGGAATAGTGACAGCGGAGTGCAGGGGAGTCCCTTTTTAAAGGACCAATTCCCTCAGCCACCCATAGGTGGCATGCTTCATCATTGGGAACCTCCTCGCACTGCGAACCTAGTCGCAGTGCGGCTACAACCCCCTCACTGTGAGGGAGGAGATCAGGGATGTTTTGTTTGTAATAATAGGGAGGTATACTAAAACTTTTAGATGAGCCAGGCGAAGAGGGAGTATGTGAAGAGAGTGACAGTGAGAATAAAACTGACTACCTGGTGTGTTAAAGATTAATTTTAATGGAGCACCCAGAGGTCAGGATTAAAAACAATGGGCCCGATTCACAGAACTAACTTAAGACAAAATCCTAAACTTACTACCATTTTGTTATTCACAGAAGGCACTTACTCATTTTGGTATTCACAGAAGGCACTTACTTACTCATTTTGAGTAACTTACTCATTTTGGTATTCACAGAAGGCACTTACTCATTGATGAGTAAGTGCCTTCTGTGAATACCAAAATGAGTAAGTTACTCAAAACGAGTAAGTTACTCAAAATGAGTAAGTTACTAATTTTGGTATTCACAGAAGGTACTTACTCATCAATGAGTAAGGGCCTTCTGTGAACACCAAATGAGTAAGTTACTCAAAATGAGTAAGTTACTCAAAATGAGTAAGTAAGTGCCTTCTGTGAATTCCAAAATGAAAAAGTGCCTTCTGTGAATACCAAAATGGTAGTAAGTTTAGGATTTTGTCTTAAGTTAGTTCTGTGAATCGGGCCCTATATATGTGGGCCATGGCAGGAAAATTCAACCTAACATGGTCTCAAAGTGGTCAATTGGTCGACATGTTTCAGCCTCAATGCCCTCCGTAGAGGTGCCGTGGCTTTCTTCAGGAGCAGGTGAGATGTGAGACAGTGTGGGTGTGTGAATCTTGCCACCATACCAGGTGTGGTGGTGGGAAAAGGATACAACCAACTAATAGGTTGATGCATCAATCGAAGAATTCTGCTGTTCAGCGTTGTCCCTGTTAAGAGACAAGTGTTATAAGCAACAATTTAGTACACGTATCAATCAATCAACCAATCAGAGGTCTTTTAAAGCATGCTACTCACCCGTGAGGGTCTCAAGGCGCTTGGGGGGGGTGCAGCTCCAGGTCAGCCGAAAAGCCAGGTCTTGAGGCTCTCCCTGAAGGTGTGTAGGGTAGGGGAGCGTCTGATGTTGACTGAGAGCTCGTTCCAGGCCTTGGTCTCGACGTAGGCGAAAGCCCTTCCACCAGTTCTGGTTCTGCGGATCCTCGGGGTCTCTGCTAGGGCGAGGTCGGCGGAGCAGAGGTGTCATTTGGGTACGTGGAAAGAGACTCGTTTGTTGAGGTATTTGGGTCCGATGTTGTGGAGGGATTTGTAGGCATGGGTGAGTAGCTTGAAAGTTACTCTCTTCTTGACGGGAAGCCAGTGGAGGTCTCGCAGGTGCTGTGTCATGTGCTCATGTCGTGGGATGCCGAGGACGAGTCTGGCTGCGGTGTTCTGGATGGTCTGGAGTTTGTGTAGCAGGGATTTGTTGATTCCAGCGTAGAGGGCGTTACTGTAGTCCAGTCTGCTGGTGATGAGTGCATGGGTGACAGTCTTTCTGGCTTCGGGGGGATCCACTTGAAGGTCTTGCGGAGAATCCGGAGGGAGTTGAAGCAGGTGGAGGCGACGGCGTTGATCTGGCGAGTCATGGTGAGGGAGGAGTTTAGAATGATGCAGAGGTTCCGGGCGTGGTCCGTCGGGGTGGGTGGGTTTCTGAGGGCCACCAGGTGTTGTCCCATGCAGTGGGGGATGGTCCAAGGACGAGGACCTCTGTCTTCTCCGAGTTGAGATTTAGGCAGCTGTTGCTCATCCAGCAACGTCTTTCGTGCCTTTCTGGAAGCTGAGTCTGGTGTCTTCGGGGTTCTTCGTGAGGGAGAGGATGAGCTGAGTGTCCACATGCACTTCTTAAAATTGTGCCACATGTAATTGTAGTATTGTAAAACTCCAGTGTGGCTACATAGATAATGAAAAGAATCATCCTTTAGGTGCTCACCCGTCTTGTCGGAAGCGCAAATGGCTAACTCACCCTCGGTGCATGCACTTGAGGTAGCTTCCAAAACCTACACAAAAAGGGGGCAAAGAAAAGAAGGGGGAAGGTGGGAGTTGACTACAATGTACAGTCATACGAACACATAACAAACAGTTGACTTAAAATGTTCAGGGTGGATTGCTGATATCCGTTGCTGTGATGTATATAAACAGGTATCAACTTAGAATGTTGGGGGTAGATGGCTGGTATACGTAATGCGTATGACTACAAAGTCAAGTCTATGTAGTTGACCATGGAAAGCAGCAGTGTTAAAGTGCATAGATAACTGTCCGAATGGACCGTATGGACAAGTTTTCGTGTAGTATGGGAATACCCAAGGATAGCATTTAGTAAAGTACCATCAAACTTAGACTATCCTACGTAATAAGCAAGTGAGCATTTAAAATTATTTGAAATTATCAGGGATAACACACACGTCCCCAGAGAAGCATGGTGGCAAGGAACTAAACCTCCGTGAGATTATCCCCAGTGGAAAAAATGGAATGAAGATTAAAGGGTGAACAGCCAAGGACCCGTGGAACATCTCCGCCCACATGGTGGAAGGGAGTGTCCAATAACAGGATCGATCAGGAAGAAACGCTGCTCGGCAGTGCGCCGTGAACCGAGGTGGATGAAAATGGACCTACCCCTGCACTGCTGCACGCGGGAGAGTGTACAGCCTGTCGTAGGGAACCCTAGGAGGTGGAGCTAAATGGTGAGGACGGTGAGCTGATGAGCGGTCCATCCGTATGGGCAAAAAATCGGTTCTAGAAACCTAGTGAGGGTAGAATCAAGATGCCAAAAGGTCAAAAGGTCAACCCCTCCCAGCCGGCCTCGGGTTATGCGCACGGCAGGTAGAATGGAGGGAGCTGGGCACTTGCCACTGGTTACGGGGAGTGCACAACCTTAAATAAATGCGACCGAGCTGCCATTAATACAGAAAACTGGCAACACCCGGATCTGGCAAGGGTGACTGCAACTAGGCAAAACGCCATGAACTAGGGTGACCCCTTAAGAACAAAACAAGGGCACAAAGCAAGGGGAGTACAGAGCCTGCCGTGAACCCCCCCCCCCCTGGCTAATGCGGTCACAGAACAGTGGAAGTCGTCGGCCGTAGGAAATCAGGCATGGCCATCTGCCGACCGAAAGCCTCAAAGGGAAGGGACCACATACCTTAAAAAGAGGTCCTCGTCGCCGGTTCGTGCAACCGGGGCGGGGAGAGGAACACCAGTGAAGACGTGAAGATATCGCGTAGAGGAAACGTGGAGCTCCACCTCCCGGAAGTAGAGGTAGAAAGAGTCTGTGAAGAGCTCAAGCAGACAGAGACACAAACAATGGGCTCAAAACGCATCCTACTAGGATACGAACTTGGCAGCCATCTTGCCACAGTATGAGGAGCCAAAAGGGAGGCCCACAGGGAGGGGACCGAGGTAAACACTCCAGACAGAAGTAAGGAGTCCAGGTTGAAAAATATAAATGGGAAAGGTAAAGCCATATGGCGTGATGCGAGCACAATCAGTGCGGAAGCGCATTAGTGGAAAGTCTCAACACAAAAATGACTGAGAACCATGAATACAGTAAAAAGAAAAGAAACATGAATTAAGGGGATAAACACACTAATTGGTGGTGTCCCAGGGAGTACTTAAACCAGATCCCAGTGGGAAACACCTGCGGAGTGGAGAGATCATTGCAATCCCATGGAGGGCAGGTTGATTGATTGTGACAAAATGTTGCTAAGGTGGCAAGCAGAAAATGCAACACGTGGCACATGCACAGTGGCACCCCGTGTGGGGTGTCCAAATAAATATCCAGCAAGGATGACTGGTGCAGAGCCAGACACATAAAGCCAATTATGTGTGTATAAGGTTGAACCAAGGAATCTTATCGTCAGACCATTTGTATCAGTGCGCAGCCTGAAAACCCATCGTTGTTCCTTTCTGATTAGGAACTGAGTCATGTTGGCGATGGGCTGGGTGATGTTAGGTTTGTCTAAAACAACCCACTGAAAATCATTGGCATCATGTCTTGCCTCCAGGAAGTGTGTGGTAAGCCTGCTAATCTGTTTTCTGCAGCGTATCGTGCTCTTGTGTTCGAGCATGTCTGTTTTGACCTTTCTTGTTGTCATGCCCACATATCACAGACCGCAGGGACAGGTAATGAGGTAGATTAGGCCCTCTGAGTTGCAATTAGTGTGTTGTCTCAACTCCCATGGGTGACCCGTACCTATGTCTATAGAGGTTGTGTGTGCAGTCTGTGCACATACGCTGCAACTCCCACAGGGAGAATGCCATTTAATTGGTGGAAGATTCCAAAGGGTGTCTTGTTGGAGCAGCTGTCTCGACTGCTGTCTCGTATACACTAACTGGTCCCTGAGATTGACACTACGTTTAAAGGCAAACATTGTTTTAGTTAGATTGCAGGTTCCTTTGTTCAGAATGTTCCAGCTCTTGTTGATACTTTTTTGCAAGAGACTTGACTTCCTGCTGATGGAGATGACACAGATTAATCTCTCCTGAGCTTCTTTTAAAGGAGGTGGCTCAGGGAGAGCTTCACAGTGGTTATTACGCGCTCTCTTCATAGATTTGTGAATCAATGAATGAGGGTATTGTTGGTCTAGGAGTTGTCCTGCCAAGGTGGATGCATGCTTTTTATATTTCGCCACATCGGTACAATTGCGCCGAATCCTCAAGAATTGGCCAAAGGGTAAATTCTCCTGTAGGGATTTAGGATGATGGCTAGAGTATAAAAGAAGCAAGTTTTTTTGCCATGGATTTGGTCAACATTTCTGTACTCAGACAACCTTCCGTGTTGTAAATCAGCAGGTCTAGGAATGGAAGTTTCTCTTTGCTGAATTCACAGGTAAACTTGAGGAATTCATTGCAAGAGTTCAGCCAGATGTGGAAACCCTCGATATCTTCAGCTGTCCCTCGCCCTATCACAATGATGTCGTCGACATACTGTTTCCATAGGCGGATGTTGGGCTGGAAAGGGTTATTAGATGTCAAGATGGTGTTGGCTTCTATCAAATGGACATACAAATTCGCCAGACTGGGGGCGAAGTGCCTGAGATATGGAGGAATAATGTATCCTCAAACTGGAAAAAGTTTTCCTTCATCCCAGGGTGGCAGAGGTCATAATGAAAGACCCAGGGGTAATGGTGTCCAGATCTGTGTCATTGAGTAGCGTCTCCACTGTACGTAATGTTTGATCCTGTGGTATACAGGTATACAGTGATTCTACATCAAATGAGACGAGAAAGTCAGTGTCTTCATTAAACTCCAGTCCTTCCAAAGCATATAGGACATCTTTGCTGTCTTGTAGGTATGTCAGCATTTTCTTGACGAGCGGTCTGAGGAAGAAGTTGACAAACTGGGAGAGTGGTTCTAATAAGGAACCGATACCTGAGATGAAGGGTCGTCCAAGGGGCGGTCTTTGTTGCATGTGAATTTTAGGTAATATATAAAAGTACGGAATCACAGGGTTAGTGTTGACTAAGAAGTCAGCCTCTTTGGCAGTGATCCAGCCTTCTTCCTTAGCCAGTTTGACTATGATGTTGAAAAGTCTCTTTGTGGGATCCATCTTGAGTGGCTTATATGCACTGGACACCGCCAGTTGTTTTAAACGTTCCCCCCAATAGGAGGAGGTGCCCATCAGGACAATCCCGCCTCCCTTATCAGCGGGCTTGATGGTTATGGAGTCGTCTTTGGTCAGATTGTTCAATGCTTCATGTTCCAATTTAGAGAGGTTCTTGAAGAAAGATTGTTGATTGACTAGGCCCTCGTTAAGGTCTTTCCGGACTGCCTTCTCAAACGTGATGACTTAAATAAATCAATAAATCAGGGAATTGTAAGCGCGCTACTCACCCGTGAGGGTCTCAAGGCGCTGAGGGGGGGGTCCGCAGATCTGTTTAGCCGAAGAGCCAGGTCTTGAGGGTCTTCCTGAAGGTGTTCAGGGAGGGGGCGCGTCTGATGTCTGCCAGTAGCTCGTTCCAGGTCTTGGCTGCAATGTGAGAGAAGGATCTTCCGCCTGCTCTGGCTCTGTGGGTGCGCGGGGTTTCGGCCAGTGCGAGGTTGGAAGATCGGAGGTTTCTTTTGGGTACGTGGAAGTTGATTCGGTCGTTGAGGTATTTGGGTCCGTTGTTGTGTAGGCATTTGTAGGCGTGAGTGAGGATTTTGAAAGTGACTCTTTTCTCCACGGGGAGCCAGTGGAGACTTCGTAGGTGTTGGCTGATGTGTTTGTGTCGGGGGATGCCGTGGGCGAGTCTGGCGGCGCTGTTCTGTATTGTTTGGAGTTTGCGGAGTAGGGACTTGTTGATGCCGGCATAGAGTGCGTTTCCATAGTCCAGTCTGCTGGTGATGAGTGCGTGGGTGACTGTCTTCCTTGACTCAGGGGGGATCCACTTGAAGGTCTTGCAGAGGATGCGGAGGGTGTTGAAGCAGCTGGAGGTGACGGCGTTGACCTGTCGGTTCATGGTGAGTGATGAGTCGAGTACGATGCCGAGGTTCTTGGCGTGGCCTGAGGGGGTAGGTGGGCTTCTAAGGGCGGTCGGCCACCAGGTGCTGTCCCATGCAGAAGGGGTGGTACCGAGGATGAGGACTTCTGTCTTCTCGGCATTGAGCTTCAGGCAGCTGTTGGTCATCCAGACTGCGATGTCTTGCATTCCTTTCTGGAAGTTGAGTTTGGCAGTGGTGGGGTCTTTGGTGAGGGAGAGGATGAGCTGGGTGTCGTCGGCATAGGATACGATGTTGAGGCCGTGTTGTCGGACGATGGCTGCGAGGGGGGCCATGTAGATGTTGAAGAGGGTGGGGCTCAGTGATGAACCCTGTGGGACTCCGCAGGTGATTTTCATGGGGTCGGAGAGGAAGGGTGGGAGTCTGATCCTTTGGCTTCTTCTGGTGAGAAATGATCGGATCCAGTCCAGGGCTGTTCATTGTATGCCTGCGTCGTGTAGTCTGACGACTAGTGTGCGGTGGGAGACGGTGTCGAAGGCCGCTGATAGGTCGAGTAGGATGAGGGCTGCAGAGTGGCCTTGGTCCAGGAGGGTGCGGATGTCGTCTGTGGCGGCGAGTAGGGCAGTCTCTGTGCTGTGGTTGCTTCGGAATCCGGATTGGGACTTCCAGAGGTTTCATATGAGGCGGTGGCATGAAAGTTGACTCGTTGCTCAGATTAGTGTTGGATGATGAGTCCACAATGGTAGAGTTAGTGTCAGCAGAAAAAAAGAATTTCAACCTAACTTTCCTGAAAAATTGAACAATTTCTTGGTTGAGCAGGAAAGGGTCACCCTCATATGTAGGGACATAGCCGAGTCCTTCGTTGGGAGCTGTGTCTCGATTGGGTTCAAAATACGCTGACTCAGAGTCACAATCAGATCATCTCCCTGCTTTTCAGGGTCATCAGTGGGTTTGAGCTCTGTGTCATCCATCGCGTTGCGAGCCCTGTGCATTATTGCCATCATATCGTCTCTGTGCTCGTCCCTGGTTGGGCCGCAGTCCTGTTCGTACTACATGTTGTGCGTGGTGAGGGAGGTCCTTCCCAGTGGACTTGAGCCTGTGATCTTCTTCTGTCCCTTGGTCGTCCACGGCCCTGTTCTAAAAAAGGTTGGTGATAAAAGGGTTGAGGTGGTGTAGCAAACTGTGCAGCAGGGTGATGGAACAGTGGCATCGGATAGGTCCATGGACCTGGATGGAATATGAGTTGTAATGGCATGCGGGGTTCCGGTTTCGGGGTAAACGATGTTTACCACCTGGAGCCCACCATTGTTGTTGCTGGCTAAAATTCGGGTTATTGGTTTGTTTCCTGCCTCTCCCTCTTCGCCTGTTGGAGTTGCGTCTTCCAGAATCAGAGTCGCTAGACCCAGACTCCTGGTCTGTTGTCGAGAGTCCTGATCCCGATGAGGAATACCCTAAGGCAAAACCCCGTCCTTTTGATAGAAGTCCGATGGTTTGAAATCGTCTGATGTGTAAGGATAAATCTTCTCCATTGAGAAACGAGCTGAATCTTTCTGGAATTTTTTGATCTTCAATGCCAACAAGCTGTCTTTGAGTTTTTTGTTGGTCTTGTTGGTTTCTTCTAAGTTCTTCTTGTAGAGGCTCAGTGATATAGTAGCTTTGATCTGGCCCTCTAAAATTTGTATCTCAATGAGAATAGCATCCGCAATCCTTTTGGTGGTACTAATGATCAGAATGAGCCACTCCCTGGTGCAGCGCCAAGCTATCAGGGACCAGTCTTTTCTGAAGGGTTTGTCCTCTAAGAACAATCTTGGGGCATTCCTCACAATTAGGCCATTGGGGGCAAAATTGCCTCTGAGATACTCCATCATAATGGCTCCATGTGTCAAAGTACGTGTATGTGTACGTTTCAAGGTCAACAGTTTGGTCCAATCATCTGATTGTGTGATGGTTTGTGAGATGGGTGTGTCTAGGAGATAAGGAGCATTGAGAATGTCCTGAACAATTGAGTCATCAAAGGCCAGGCCAGTGAAGTCTGCCATGATGGTTAGAAATATAGAGAACACCCAAGATAAGGAACACAATAAGTCAACTGTATAAGAATATGTTTTGTCCCACGTCAACAAAGTGTCAGAACAAAAAACAGAGAGCCTATAGCCGTAGCTGTACAAAATGTAACACACCAAAAAGGCCTGAGGAGGTTTAATGACCTGGGGGGCGACTCCCCTTGTATCAAATATGGCAACGCAAACAAGCCACCCTGGGTCGGAATAGTAACAGCGGAGTGCAGGGGAGGCCCTTTTTAAAGGACGAATTCCCTCACCCACCAGTAGGTGGCATGCTTCATCATTGGGAACCTCCTTGCACTGCGAACCTAGTCGCAGTGCGGGCTACAACCCCCTCACTGTGAGGGAGGAGCTCAGGGATGTTTTGTTTGTATTAATAGGGAGGTATACTAAAACCTTTAGATGAGTTTGAGGATACATTATTCCTCCAGATCTCAGGCACTTCGATGGGCAGCACTTCCGCCCCCAGTCTGGCGAATTTGTATGTCCATTCAATAGAAGCCGACAGCATCTTGACATCTAATAACCCTTTCCAGTCCATCATCCGCCTATGAAAACGGTATATCGACGACATCATTGTGATATGGTGAGGGACAGCTGAAGATATCGAGGGTTTCCACATCTGAACTCTTGCAATGAATTCCTCAAGTTTACCTGTGAATTCAGCAAAGAGAAACTTCCATTCCTAGACCTGCTGATTTACAACACGGAAGGCAGTCTGAGTACAGAAATGTTTACCAAATCCATGGCAAAAAACTCACTTCTTTTATACTCTAGCCATCATCCTAAATCCCTACAGGACAATTTACCCTTTGGCCAATTCTTGAGGATTCGGTGCAATTGTACCGATGTGGCAAAATATAGAAAGCATGCATCCACCTTGGCAGGACAACTCCTAGACCAAAAATACCCTCATTCATTGATTCACAAATCTATGAAGAGAGCACGTAATAACCACTGTGAAGCTCTCCTTGAGCCACCTCCTTTAAAAGAACCTCAAGAGAGATTAATCTGTGTCAGCACCTTCAGCAGGAAGTCAAGTCTCTTGCAAAAAAGTATCAACATGAACTGGAGCATTCTGAACAAAGGAACCTGCAATCTAACTAAACCAATGTTTGCCTTTAAACTTAGTGCCAATCTCAGGGACCAGTTAGTCCATACGAGACCACGGACGAGACTGCTGCCCCAACAAGACACACTTTGGAATCTTCCACCAATTGAAGGGCATTTTCCCTGTGGGAGTTGCAGCGTATGTGCACAGACTGCACACACAACCTCTATAGACATAGGTACGGGTCACCCCTGGGAGTTGATCCAACACACCAATTGCAATTCAGAGGGCCTAATCTACCTCATTACCTGTCCCTGCGGTCTCAAATATATGGGCATGACCACAAGAAAGGTCAAAACACGCATGCTCAAACACAAGAGCATGATACACTGCAGAAAACAGATTAGCAGTCTTACCACACACTTCCTGGAGGCAAGACATGATGCCAATGATTTTCAGTGGGTCCTTTTTGACACACCTAACATCACCCAGCCCATCGCCAACATGACTCAGTTCCTATTCAGAAAGGAGCAACAATGGGTTTTCAGGCTGCGCACTGATACAAATGGTCTGAACAATGAGATTCCTTGGTTCAACCTTATACACACATAATTGGCTTTATGTGTCTGGCTCTGCACCAGTCATCCTTGGTGGATATACATTTGGACACCCCACACGGGGTGCCACTGTGCACGTGCCACATGTTACTTCTTCTGCTTACCACCTTAGCAACATGTTGTCACAATCAAGCATTCAACACACACAGAAAATAAGGGGTAGGAGAAAATAATGTCCCACTTCGACCTCCACTAACAACGTGTAGCTCACAAAAAGAAGAGGAACTTCAAATTCAATTACGCTGCGATCAAAACGTGGGAGGAAAGCACTCAAGTGTTTTGAAACTGCCCTCACACACAGTAAACTTTGTCATGCTTCATCATAGGGCTACTAACACATCTCCGCACAAGCCAACGCTGGAGGTGGAGCAATAGGGAGGGGGAAGACAATACAACACACAACAATAAAGAAAATTGGGATCATAAGTGAATAAAGGTGCAGAAGTTGTAATTAAAACTGGACACAGGTAATCCTCAATCCCATTTTAATCATGGATTCCCTGCCCAGAGTAAAAAGGTCCAATGAGAGACCAGTGGATGGTGGTATGGAAGGCTATAATGAGTCACCTACCCCTCCACTCTGCAAAAAAACGTCGACATGTTTCAGCCAGCCTGAGATAATACCCCGGCTTTCATTAGGACTCACATATGAAATATCCCATGGGTACTAACCCCACCTCCTTGATCCAAGGGTAGAGGGTATAAACTCTTCTCAATGAATACTCCCAACTAATATGTCGGGATGATTTCCGTGGGGAACCTGTAACAGAGTCAATAAAAACACGTATCAAGCAAATAGTGCAGTGCCCCAGTGAATAAAATAACACAAACATGAAAATCCATATAAGTGTCCCCCCGAGCCGATCAAAAACAGCGATTCACGTGTGGGCGGCACATCCCGTATCTGACCAAAAGAGTGTAATTATCGAAAGGCCATCAGGGCACCTAGTGATTCTATGCATCCCACACTCGTGCCCAGTCTGCACTTATTTACTATTCAATACAAAAAGTATAAAAATATATAAAACACTAGGTCCGGTCCCAATGCTAGGAGATAGGAGCATAATCATTCACTCGGCTGGTCTTACCGAGTTTTTTCAAATTCCAAACCTGAATTGGCGGGGGAGCAAGGACAGCTCCCTATTGTCACACTCTGGGAGGGATTAGTCGTCTTGAGACGGCTCACCTTGACGAAGTAAGTGTAAGGCCTGAGACTCTATCAGAATGTGTGATAGCATAGTATGTTGAGGCACTCTCCTGATATACAACGGATGCCCCGAGCTCCTCGTGTACCCCAATGGTTTATTTACTTTTCTGATTTCCGTCTGGTGCAGAGGTTAGTCTTTGACGGGTGTCCACACTGAGAGCGTGACTGCTTAAGCGCTCGCCTTTAAACACATTTCACTATTGTCTTCATTTATCTATCCCAATGTCCCGCAGAGTGTGACAATAGGGAGCTGTCCAGGGGGTTTCACGGCGGGCTCTGTACTCCCCCTTGCTTTGTGCCCTTGTTTTGTTCCTAAGGGGTCACCCTAGTTCATGGCGTTTTGCCTAGTTACAATCACCCATGCCAGATCCGGGTGTTGCCAGTTTGCTGTATTAACGGCAGGTCAGCCGCATTTATTTAAGGTTGTGCACTCCCCGTAACCAGTGGCGAGTGCCCTGCTCCCTCCATTCTACCTGCCGCGCACATAACCCGAGCCCGGCCGGGAAGGGCTGACCTTTTGACCTTTTTGCATCTTGATTCTACCCTCACTAGGTTTGTAGAACCGATTTTTAGCCCATACGGATGGACCGCTCAACAGCTCACTGTCCTCACCATTTAGCTCCACCTCCTAGGGTAACCTACGACAGGCCGTACACTCCCGCATGTGCAGCAGTGCAGGGGTAGCTCCATTTTCATCCACCTCGGTTCACGGAGCACTGCCGAGCAGCATTTCTTCCTGATCGATCCTGCTATTGGACACTCCCTTCCACCACGTGGGTGGAGATGTTCCATGGGTCCTTGGCTGTTCACCCTTTAATTTTCATTCCATTTTTTCCGCTGGGGATAATCTCAAGGATGCTTAGTTCCTTGCCACCATGCTTCTCTGGGGACGTGTCTGTGATCCCTGATAATTTCAAATGCTTATTTGCTTATTACCTAGGATAGTCTAAGTTTGATGGTACTTTACTAAATGCTATCCTTGGGTATTCCCATACTACACGAAAACTTGTCCATACAGTCATTCGGACAGTTACCTATGCACTTTAACACTGCTAGTTTCCATGGTCAACTACATAGACTTGACTTTGTAGCCATACGCATTATGTATACCAGCCATCTACCCCCAACATTCTAAGTTGATACCTGTTTATATGCATCACAGCAACGAATATCAGCAACCCACCCTGAACATTTTAAGTCAACTGTTTGTTATGTGTTCGTATGACTGTACATTATAGTCAACTCCAACCTTCCCCCTTCTTTTCTTTGCCCCCTTTTTGTGTAGGTTTTGGAAGCCACCTCGAGTGCGAGCGCCGAGGGTGAGTTAGCCATTTGCGCTCCTGAAAAGACGGGTAAGCACCTAAATGATGATTCTTTTCCCTATCTATGTGGCCACACTGGAGTTTTAGAATACTACAATTACAAGTGGCACAAGTTTAAGGAGTGCATGTGGATACGTGTACTAAATTGTTGCATATAACACTTGTCTCTTTACAGGGACGACGCTGAACAGCAGAATTCCTCAATTGATGCATCAACCTATTAGTTGGTTGTATCCTTTTCCCACCGCCACACTTGGTATGGTGTACACAAGGAGATGATAGACGGAGCGCTGAAACTTTTCAGACACTCACCCCCAGTCAAAGATCTGGGTTGAATCCATCATCGTCCTTTAGCTCACTTTGCCACCCCAATTCAGACACAGCTATATGCAAAACAGTCTTGACCCTGTGCCTCATGGGAACAGTCCAGCCCGTATTGCCAAGCCATGTCTTCCCTGGACCAGAAACAAGCATCCTGGGACCGGTTTCGGGCTAACAGCCCTCACCAGCCAGGCTAGCTTGAGTCCAGTGGCAAAGTGAGCAAGGGACCCACGTCTGGGCATACCCTGCCAACATAGGGCGAACAAAGCAAACACAAGGAGATGATGGACGGAGCGCTGAAACTTTTCAGACACTCACCCCCAGTCACAGATCTGGGTTGAATCCATCATCGTTCTTTAGCTCACTTTGCCACCCCAGTTCAGACACAGCTATATGCAAATCAGTCTTGACCCTGTGCCTCATGGGAACAGTCCAGCCCGAACTGCCAAGCCATGTCTTTCCTGGGCCAGAAACAAGCATCCTGGGACCGGTTTCGGGCTAACAGCCCTCATCAGCCAGGCTAGCTTGAATCCAGTGGCAAAGTGAGCAAGGGGCCCACGTCTGGGCATACCCTGCCAACATAGAGCGAACAAAGCAAACACAAGGAGATGATGGACAGAGCGCTGAAACTTTTCAGACACTCACCCCCAGTCACAGATCTGGGTTGAATCCATCATCGTTCTTTAGCTCACTTTGCCACCCCAGTTCAGACACAGCTATATGCAAATCAGTCTTGACCCTGTGCCTCCTGGGAACAGTCCAGCCCGAATTGCCAAGCCATGTCTTCCCTGGATCAGAAACAAGCATCCTGGGACCGGTTGCGGGCTAACAGCCCTCATCAGCCAGGCTAGCTTGAATCCAGTGGCAAAGTGAGCAAGGGACCCACGTCTGGGCATACCCTGCCAACATAGGGCGAACAAAGCAAACACAAGGAGATGATGGACGGAGCGCTGAAACTTTTCAGACACTCACTCCCAGTCACAGATCTGGGTAGAATCCATCATCGTTCTTTAGCTCACTTTGCCACCCCAGTTCAGACACAGCTATATGCAAATAAGTCTTGACCATGTGCCTCATGGGAACAGTCCAGCCCGAATTGCCAAGCCATGTCTTCCCTGGACCAGAAACAAGCATCCTGGGACCGGTTTTGGGTTAACAGCCCTCATCAGCCAGGCTAGCTTGAATCCAGTGGCAAAGTGAGCAAGGGACCCATGTCTGGGCATACCCTGCCGACATAGGGCGAACAAAGCAAACACAAGGAGATGATGGACGGAGCACTGAAACTTTTCAGACACTTGCCCCCAGTCACAGATCTGGGTTGAATCCATCATCGTTCTTTAGCTCACTTTGCCACCCCAGTTCAGACACAGCTATATGCAAATCAGTCTTGACCCTGTGCCTCATGGGAACAGTCCAGCCCGAATTGCCAAGCCATGTCTTCTCTGGACCAGAAACAAGCATCCTGGGACCGGTTTCAGGCTAACAGCCCTCATCAGCCAGGCTAGCTTGAATCCAGTGGCAAAGTGAGCAAGGGACCCACGTCTGGGCATACCCTGCCAACTTAGGGCGAACAAAGCAAACACAAGAAGATGATGGACGGAGTGCTGAAACTTTTCAGACACTCACCCCCAGTCACAGATCTGGGTTGAATACATCATCATTCTTTAGCTCACTTTGCTACCCCAGTTCAGACACAGCTATATGCAAATCAGTCTTGACCCTGTGCCTCATGGGAACAGTCCAGCCCGAACTGCCAAGCCATGTCTTCCCTGGACCAGAAACAAGCATCCTGGGACCGGTTTCGGGCTAACAGCCCTCATCAGCCAGGCTAGCTTGAATCCAGTGGCAAAGTGAGCAAGGGACCCACGTCTGGGCATACCCTGCCAACATAGAGCGAACAAAGCAAACACAAGGAGATGATGGACGGAGCGCTGAAACTTTTCAGACACTCACCCCCAGTCACAGATCTGGGTTGAATCCATCATCGTTCTTTAGCTCACTTTGCCACCCCAGTTCAGACACAGCTATATGCAAATCAGTCTTGACCCTGTGCCTCATGGGAACAGTCCAGCCCGAACTGCCAAGCCATGTCTTCCCTGGACCAGAAACAAGCATCCTGGGACCGGTTTCGGGCTAACAGCCCTCATCAGCCAGGCTAGCTTGAATCCAGTGGCAAAGTGAGCAAGGGACCCACGTCTGGGCATACCCTGCCAACATAGAGCGAACAAAGCAAACACAAGGAGATGATGGACGGAGCGCTGAAACTTTTCAGACACTCACCCCCAGTCACAGATCTGGGTTGAATCCATCATTGTTCTTTAGCTCACTTTGCCACCCCAGTTCAGACACAGCTATATGCAAATCAGTCTTGACCCTGTGCCTCATGGGAACAGTCCAGCCCGAGTGCCAAGCCATGTCTTCCCTGGATCAGAAACAAGCATCCTGGGACCGGTTTTGGGCTAACAGCCCTCATCAGCCAGGCTAGCTTGAATCCAGTGGCAAAGTGAGCAAGGGATCCACGTCTGGGCATACCCTGCCAACATACGGCGCACAAAGCAAACACAAGGAGATGATGGACGGAGCGCTGAAACTTTTCAGACACTCACCCCCAGTCACAGATCTGGGTTGAATCCATCATCGTTCTTTAGCTCACTTTGCCACCCCAGTTCAGACACAGCTATATGCAAATTAGTCTTGACCCTGTGCCTCATGGGAACAGTCCAGCCCGAATTGCCAAGCCATGTCTTCTCTGGACCAGAAACAAGCATCCTGGGACCGGTTTCGGGCTAACAGCCATCATCAGCCAGGCTAGCTTGAATCCAGTGGCAAAGTGAGCAAGGGACCCACGTCTGGGCATACCCTGCCAACTTAGGGCGAACAAAGCAAACACAAGGAGATGATGGACGGAGTGCTGAAACTTTTCAGACACTCACCCCCAGTCACAGATCTGGGTTGAATACATCATCATTCTTTAGCTCACTTTGCTACCCCAGTTCAGACACAGCTATATGCAAATCATTCTTGACCCTATGCCTCATGGGAACAGTCCAGCCCGAATAGCCAAGCCATGTCTTCCCTGGACCAGAAACAAGCATCCTGGGACCGGTTTCGGGCTAACAGCCCTCATCAGCCAAGCTAGCTTGAATCCAGTTGGCAAGGTATGCCCAGATGTGGGTCCCTTGCTCACTTTGCCACTGGATTCAAGCTAGCCTGGCTGATGAGGGCTGTTAGCCCGAAACCGGTCCCAGGATGCTTGTTTCTGGTCCAGGGAAGACATGGCTTGGCAATTCAGGCTGGACTGTTCCCATGAGGCACAGGGTCAAGACTGATTTGCATATAGCTGTGTCTGAACTGGGGTGGCAAAGTGAGCTAAAGAATGATGATGGATTCAACCCAGATCTGTGACTGGCGGTGAGTGTCTGAAAAGTTTCAGCACTCCGTCCATCATCTCCTTGTGTTTGCTTTGTTCACCCTAAGTTGGCAGGGTATGCCCAGACGTGGGACCCTTGCTCACTTTGCCACTGGATTCAAGCTAGCCTGGCTGATGAGGGCTGCTAGCCCGAAACCGGTCCCAGGATGCTTGTTTCCAGTCCAGGAAATACATGGCTTGGCAATTCGGGCTGGACTATTCACATGAGGCACAGGGTCAAGACTGATTTGCATATAGCTGTGTCTGAACTGGGGTGACAAAGTGAGCTAAAGAATGATGATGGATTCAACCCAGATCTGTGACTGGGGGTGAGTGCTGAAAAGTTTCAGCACTCCGTCCATCATCTCCTTGTGTTTGCTTTGTTCGCCCTAAGTTGGCAGGGTATGCCCAGACGTGGGTCCCTTGCTCACTTTGCCGCTGGATTCAAGCTAGCCTGGCTGTTAGCCCGAAACCGGTCCCAGGATGCTTGTTTCGGTCCAGGAAGACATGGCTTGGCATTCGGGCTGGACTGTTCCCATGAGGCACAGGGTCAAGACTGATTTGCATATAGCTGTGTCTGATCTGGGGTGGCAAAGTGAGCTAAAGAACGATTATGGATTCAACCAAGATCTGTGACTGGGGGTGAGTGTCTGAAAGGTTTCAGCACTCCGTCCATCATCTCCTTGTGTTTGCTTTGTTCGCCCTAAGTTGGCAGGGTATTCCCAGACATGGGTCCCTTGCTCACTTTGCCACTCGATTCAAGCTAGCCTGCCTGATGAGGGCTGTGAGCCCGAAACCGGTCCCAGGATGCTCGTTTCCGGTCCAGGAAAGACATGGCTTGGCAATTTGGGCTGGACTGTTCCCATGAGTCACAGGGTCAAGACTGATTTGCATATAGCTGTGTCTGAACTGGGGTGGCAAAGTGAGCTAAAGAATGATGATGGATTAAGCCCAGATCTGTGACTGAGGGTGAGTGTCTGAAAGTTTCAGCACTCCGTCCATCATCTCCTTGTGTTTGCTTTGTTCGCCCTAAGATGGCAGGGTATGCCCAGACGTGGGTCCCTTGCTCACTTTGCCACTGGATTCAAGCTACCCTGGCTGATGAGGGCTGTTAGCCCGAGACGGTCCCAGGATGCTTGTTTCTGGTCCAGGGAAGACATGGCTGGCTATTCGGGCTGGACTGTTCCCATGAGGCACAGGGTCAAGACTGATTTGCATATAGCTGTGTCTGAACTGGGGTGGCAAAGTGAGCTAAAGAATGATGATGGATTCAACCCAGATCTCTGACTGGGGGTGAGTGTCTGAAAGTTTCAGCACTCCGTCCATCATCTCCTTGTGTTTGCTTTGTTCAGCCCTAAGTTGTCAGGGTATGCCCAGACGTGGGTCCATTGCTCACTTTGCCACTGGATCCAACCTAGCCTGGCTGATGAGGGCTGTTAGCCGAAGCCGGTCCCAGGATGCTTGTTTCCGGTCCAGGGAAGACATGGCTTGGCAATTCGGGCTGGACTGTTCCGATGAGGCACAGGGTCAAAACTGATTTGCATATAGCTGTGTCTGAACTGTGGTGGCAAAGTGAGCTACAGAATGATGATGGATTCAACCCAGATCTGTGACTGGGGGTGAGTGTCTCAAACGTTTCAGCACTCCGTCCCTCATCTCCTTGTGTTTGCTTTGTTCGCCCTAAGTTGGCAGGGTATGCCCAGACGTGGGTCCCTTGCTCACTTTGCCACTGGATTCAAGCTAGCCTGGCTGATGAGGGCTGTGAGCCCGAAACCGGTCCCAGGATGCTTGTTTCCGGTCCAGGGAAGACATGGCTTGGCAATTCGGGCTGGACTGTTCCCATGAGGCACAGGGTCAAGACTGATTTCCATATAGCTGTTTCTGAACTGGGGTGGCAAAGTGAGCTAAAGAATGATGATGGATTCAACCCAGATCTGTGACTGGGGGTGAGTGTCTGAAAAGTTTCAGCACTCCGTCCATCATCTCCTTGTGTTTGCTTTGTTCGCCCTAATTTGGCAGGGTATGCCCAGACGTGGGTCCCTTGCTCACTTTGCCACTGGATTCAAGCTAACCTGGCTGATGAGGGCTGTTAGCCCGAAACCAGTCCCAGGATGCTTGCTTCCAGTCCAGGGAAGACATGGCTTGGCAATTCGGGCTGTACTGTTCCCATGAGGCACAGGGTCAAGACTGATTTGCATATAGCTGTGTCTGAACTGGGGTAGCAAAGTGAGCTAAAGAATGATGATGTATTCAACCCAGATCTGTGACTGGGGGTGAGTGTCTGAAAAGTTTCAGCACTCTGTCCATCATCTCCTTGTGTTTGCTTTGTTCGCCCTAAGTTGACAGGGTATGCCCAGACGTGGGTCCCTTGCTCACTTTGCCACTGGATTCAAGCTAGCCTGGCTGATGAGGGCTGTTAGCCCGAAACCGGTCCCAGGATGCTTTTTTCCGGTCCAGGGAAGACATGGCTTGGCAATTCGGGCTGGACTGTTCCCTTGAGGCACAGGGTCAAGACTGATTTGCATATAGCTGTGTCTGAACTAGGGTGGCAAAGTGAGCTAAAGAATGATGATGGATTCAACCCAGATCTGTGACTGGGGATGAGTGTCTGAAAAGTTTCAGCACTCCGTCCATCATCTCTTTGTGTTTACACTTGCTATGGTGGCAAGATTCACACACACACACTGTCTCACATCTCACCTGCTCCTGAAGAAAGCCACAGCACCTCTACGGAGGACATTGAGGCTGAAACATGTCGACCAATTGACCACTTTGAGACCATGTTAGGTTGAATTTTCCTGTCATGGCCCACATAAATAGTTTTTAATCCTGACCCCTGGATGTTCCATTAAAATGAATCTTTAACACAGCAGGTAGTCAATTATATTCTCAATGTCACTCTCTTCACATACTCCCTCCTCGCCCGGCTCATCTAAAGGTTTTAGTATACCTCCCTATTATTACAAACAAATCATCCCTGAGCTCCTCCCTCACAGTGAGGGGGTTGTAGCCCGCACTGCGACTAGGTTCGCAGTGCGAGGAGGTTCCCAATGATGAAGCATGCCACCTACGGGTGGGTGAGGGAATTCATCCTTTAAAAAGGGACTTCCCTGCCCTCCGCTGTCACTATTCCGACCCAGGGTGGCTTGTTTGCGTTGCCACCACCAGTAAGTACCCCGGTGATTCCATTAGGTCTAGATTTGGCCCAAAGACGTATCATCCACAAAGTTGATTGTAGAATGCTTTTATACTGGCATCGATTATGGTCAACAGCAGCGTTAAGCTGCTACTGTGTGGGCCTGAAAGACCTTATGTCTCCTGCATGTGTACACAAAATCCCATTGCTGAATATTATAAGATTGCTGCTGGGGGAAATTGGGGCTGGTGAATCTTTGGGTTTCCCCCGAAGAGGCCGACTCTATTGTGAAAGCTAGCCTAAAAGAAATCTACTGGGCATTTGCTATCACTCAAACAACTGCAACCAGTAGAGGTTCTTTGACAAGTGACTTCCTTGATGTAAAACCATCCCCAAGCTATGAGCCTGCCATAGTGTGTACATAGCCTGGCGCAGCAAGTGTCTACATGCAGGAGCAGTTTAGGAAATGGCAAAGTAATTTTTCCAAGGTTTTAAGGATCTTTTACCTTTTTCTAATCATTTTGAGACTAATGAACTGTGAGTTCATATGTCATATATAGGATGTCTGATATAGCACCTTGTTGACAAGCCATATGTCCTATATAATGTGTCTGTTGTAGTACTTTACTGCCAAATTGCATGTCTCTTAATCCGGGGGAATTCAACCCATAGACACTAAACAACCCCTATTTTAAAATGCCAATAGGGCATTTTTATGGGTGCCATGTTTGGCTCTTGTGTTCCTAAGTCTTATCTCGATGTTGCGAAACCGTATGTTGCCTTACGCTCGGCACTAAGTCATACTGGTTTTGCCTGGATCACTTTGTTTTTTTATAATGTATTTAGCGAGCACTTGCACTTTTTGTGGCTTAAAATTCTACTTTATACTTTTATTAAGTTTGTTACCATTAGGTTTTTAACCCTACAGTATTATGCAGATTGAGATCCTGTGCCTCTTCTCTCAACTATGTAAAAATGAGTCTGATTTCTGGCCATACCTTTCCAATTTCTTAAGGATTTATTTATACTTTTTATGAATTTTGTACTTTTATGATCCTTGTAATTGAAATAAAGTTATTATGATAATTGTTGCTATACAAGAACCCTGGCATTAAGGTATGCAGGGATGAAAGTTTCCCATTAAATGTGACATTCAGAAATGCTCTATAAAAGTGTGCACGTTTAGTCAATAAAACAAAGAATCTCAGAAAGATTCAACAGTATGCAGATTGCTATGGTTTTAAGTGGCTGTAATGTATATGTTTAGTGGTAATCTTGCAGTGGGTTTTCCACGGACTGAATCTTTCCCACCTCTGGGTTCTGACTTTCTGAACTGGTATACACTCCTTCTTCAGAGAAAACTTTGATTTTCTGTGCTTAATGTATTTACATCGAGGAGCCCATACAGAAAGTTCCTTTTGCATTGGCACAGGTGCAGACATTTCAATTATTTAGAAATGCAAATTGGAATACTGCAAGAGGGGTAAATCAATTCCGACGTCTTTCTTTTTAAACTGAAAGGTTATTTGGATGAAATATGGTATCGCTCTGATAATGACATCATAGTAAATTAAAGCTTTGACAGAACACAGCAAGTTTTTACTGTAGGAGAAAAATAAGACTACGTCTATATTCTACAGTCACTGAACAGGAAATTCTGAAATATGCTTCTCTTGTAATTTTGCTTAGCGGAACAAATATGACAAATATTTACTAAGTTACTGCCAGATAAAAACCACAAAATTCTGCTCCTGGGGTAAGAAAATAAAATAAAAATGTTCTGCAATTTTAGATTTCCAAATACACATGCTCTAGCATACCTAAATAAACAAAAGAGATGTATTTGTTCTCATATTATTGTGGTCCTTACACTTCTAGTGCTTGTATAGCTCAGTCCAAAGTGCACGTTATATATTTCCACATGTACATGCATATACGTACATAAACGTATGTATGCCTTTGAAATTATCTGAATATACTATCGTCATGCTATGAGTGCACTGCATGGAACTTCTGGCCTTCCTGAGCCCTAAAGAATACAATCATGGGCCTCTGTGAAATATGGTTTTCGTCACAATAATGACAGCCCCTAAATCGCTGTCATACTGTCAAGGCCAGTAGGACTAAGAAGTAGAGGAGGTTAAATTAGGTGACAGTGTTATCTAAATTATGTGGCAGAAAAGGCAACGTATGCTGCATATGCAGCACGTTTTCTGACAGTTTTATTTTGATACATTTGAAATCGAAACAACAGTTTTGTTGAAATCTGCAAATATGTAGCAAATGTGAAAAACGTCAGGGCCACATAATCATATAATTCCACAAGCCTGAAAATTGACCATTGTTTATCAACAAACTATCCATGAAAGGTAAACAAAACCAAAACTTTCTAATTCCAATCAGTGCATATTGTTCACTGCACCTTGAAGTGAACAGCTTCAGAGGCCAAACCCCACCAGCATGAAGAGGCCAAACCCCCTCGCATCCGCAGAGCCAGAACAGGTCGCGGCAAAAACCTGGAACGAGCTCCCGCTCAGCATCAGACGTTCCCCCACTCTGAATGCCTTCAGGAAGAGCCTAAAGACCTGGCTCTTTGGGTAAGACGTAGCGGCACGATGCTACACGATTTCTCTCCCCCAGCTGCTTGAGACCCTCACGGGTGAGTAGCATGCTTCACAAATCCCTGATTGATTGATTGATTGAGCTTCAAGATTCACTCCCTTCCGCAGACAGAATGTGTTTTTAACAATACAAAGGGCGCATTGTCTCAAATTCTACATTATAGCCTTACAGCCCGCCACAGCGGGCTATACCACCCATTAGATGCCCGCTCCAGCATTAAAGACCTGAGCCGAAGGCGAGGGCCTTTAACAAGGAAGCGGGCATTTATTGCCACTATAGCCCAGCTACGGAGTGCTATAAGGCTATTAGAACATTTCACCACTAGAGAACAGAATATTCTAACAAGTAAAATAAAGTTCTCATGGAGCCCGAGGGGTTTGAAAGTCCCTCGGGCTCCGTGAGGCCTTTGTTCACAGCAATAGCTGTGAACGACAACATTGGAATGTTGGTGCTCCGGAATTCTACCAGCCATTAAAAGCCAGGAGCACTCCATTGTTTTCAATGGAGCTCCCAACATTCCAATGTTCTAATCTTAATTATACAATTCTGTATTGTTTTCTTCCTTCTACAGCAGACAACCTAACTATATAGTCCAGTATTCCACTTATTTTTAAATCACCTTTTTCAAACTAAGTCCCCTAACATTAACCTGTAAAATAAAAACCGATGACTGCCAACATGTTTAATATGATCCCATTTTGCCATCTTAACGCTCAAGTGACCATCCATCCATCAGGACAGCGTTCCAATTTCCAAAAGAGATGCACCTCTTTAACCCTTTTAGTGTGGCCGTCGGCCACCAGCCGACACCTGCACTACATCCCCAATGAGGCCGTCAACTTACACCAGAGGTTTATACACCACAATCCACGAACAGGAAGCCACTAGACACCAAGGGTATTTGTGTTTTTGGAGAGTCTGCCCCCCTGCCGGATGGATTCCTGAAGTTTCCATCACATAAATGTAAGGAAAATGCGTGCTTTTAGACAATGTTTCAGGTTTGCACGGTGTTGTGAGTAAAAAAAGCACTGTGGTATCTGCGCAAGGCACACCACCCTGGAATCCCCTGGGTGTCTTACTTTTCCATAATGCCTGTGGTTGGTAGGTTCTTATGGGTGGTGGCCGAGTCCGACCCCAAATATTGCAGCTACCCCTATCACTAATCTCTCCCAGCAGCATTTTAGGCCTTTTGTGCTGCCATCTTTTGACCCACAATTGGGGTACCATAGATATCGGGAGACGTGGTGGAACACAGTGTGGTAGGAAATTTGTAGATCTCCAGAGATTCAAGAATTTTCTTGCACAGAAATATTAGGAAAATATGTGTTTTTACCCAAACTTTGAGGTTTGCAAGGGTATTTGGGTGAGACAACCTTGTGAGATCAACGCAAGTCACACCATACTGGACTTCTCTGGTTGTCTAGCTTTCAGAAATGTGCAGGTTTGGTAGGTTTCCCTAGGTTTCACATGAGCTAGGACCCAAAATCTGATACCTAATTTGCTAAAAAAGGGTTGGTTTTCGGTGGAACAATTTGATGTGTCCATTTTGCCTTTTTTTTGCCCTCTCCTGTCTCTGGCACTAGGCCTACCCACAGAAGTGACATTCCATTTTTACCAGGAGACTTGGGGGAAGGCTGGGTGGTAGGAAATTTGTGGCTCCTGGCAGATTCCATTACTTTTCATCACAGAAACATGGAAATTGTGTGTTTTTAGCCAAAGGTTAAGGTTTGCAAAGGCTTTGGGGTACAAATAAGCTGGTTACAGCTATGCAAGTCATACCACCGTAGACTCCCCCCGGTATCTAATTTGTAGACATGTGCAGCTTTGGTAGGTTTCCTTAGGTGATGTCTGAGTTAGGGCCCAAAATCAACCGGTTTCCAAATTGCAAAAAAGGGTCGGTTTTCAGTGGAAAAAGTTGACGTATCCCTGTTGTGTTTTGGGCCCTTTTTCTTGTGTGTGTGTAATAGGCCCACTCACAAAGGTGAGGTGTCATTATTATTGGGAGATGTGGGGAAACATTGAGTGGTAGGTAATGTGTGGCTCTCTAAAGATTCCTGTACTTTCCATTACAGAAATGTCAAGAACATTTGTGTTTGTATGGATGGGGCACGGATGACCAGGTTCTGGGGATGGTGTCCCCTGATCGGGTCTACAGTTTGTGGAGGGCGACTGCATGTGGCCTCCACTTAAGAATAAACAGGGCCTCCGGGATGAGGTTCCCATGTCTCTTGTAGGTTAGGGGAGGTGGCAGTCCCCGGGGCAGCAGGGAGGCCGTACAGGCCCCCTCATCCGTTTACATTAGTTGCCCCGGGAGGTGGCAGTCCCATGGGCGGCGGGGTGGCAGCACGGGCACCCCCGCATATATAAACTTCAGTGCCCCGGAGAGGTGGCGGTCCCTGGGGCTTTTCTAAAGCTTAGGAGAGGGGCCCCATAAGACCCCTTCATTTATTTTAATAACCTCTCATGCCCCCAGGATTTGGCCCACACCAGGGGGCTTCCTTAAAAAGATATGCGGGAGCCCGCTTTTTTACAATTTTGCCTCAGATCCGTGGATCCACTTGTGAATGTGCTACAAAATTGCAAAAAAATCCTCTTTTTAATGCCCAGCTGGGTCACTGTGGGACCCCCACCATATCTGGAGGGTCAGGATACATAAGTGTCTGTATGGGTGAGTGACAGGGTACATGAGTGGATGTATGTGTGCATGAATGGGTGTGTAAGTGGGTGTATGGGTGAGTGAGTGGATGTGTGAATGGCTGTATGGGAGAGTGCCCTGTGTATTTATCCAAGAAGAGGCCACCGTTTTGTGCAACACTTCTACCCAACTGGAGTACTTTCTACTGACTAATTACTAAGTGCTGCCTCGTTTGCGAAATGTTTAGTGCATCTCCTACACTACACAAGGACGTCGAGGAAATGTCTCCAGTGAACTTGTGTGTCTGTAAATTGGCCAATGTGATTGTTCCTCAAGCATTTTCATCAGATAACTTTACAAAGTGGAACTGCAGATAAAACACACTTGGATGACTTTTACTTTACAGAAGTAAGTACTTCTTTGTTTTGTGGAGATGCGATCATATTTATAGGTATGAAGATCCTATCTCCAAAATCCTCGAGAAATGCACTCGGGGGGGCCTTTTAGTAAGCTGTCCATCATTCTGGGAAAAGGGCCAGAAGACGTTGCATACCGCTAATGTATAAGCAGTGGGAGCAAAGAAGCGGAGCTTTTAGGCAAGTTTACATGCTGCCAGACACGATCTCTGGTGCCGGCAGCAGATGACAAAAAAGAATCCATTAACAAATGGGGCAGGGTGCCGTGCGGACCCCATGCCCCGGGCACGGCCATTATACATTGTAGAGGTGGGCTGTGCGGCCCCCCTCCCTGGGCCGATTTCAGCCCTAGGGACCCCATCCCCCAGGGCCTGGCCACAATATAGTGAGGCAGTTGGGGGCACATGCCCCCCTGGGATGATTTCAACCCCAGGGACCCCCAACCCAGGACAGTATACAATGGGAAGGGGGCCCACACAGTCACCCCAGGTAGATGTCAGCCCCGGGGACCCCATCTCCTGGGGCCTGGCCAGTATACTATGAGGGAGAGGGGCCACGCAGCCCCCCTCCCGGACCAATTTCAGCCCCGTGGACACCATCCTCGGGGCCCAGCTATGGTTTCCTGGGTGCCCCCAGGGCACCCAGTCTGCACTGGGACCGCTGGGGGAGCCTGAAGGCCCCTGTGGTCCCTGTTGGCTCCAAGCCTCCTGTGGGAGCCGGCATTGCTTTCACACACAGGGAGCTATTAAACATACAGCTCCCTGTGTGTGAAAGCAATTCGTCTGTTTCCCTGCTCACTTGACAACGGGCAGGGAAATAGACAAAAGCTCCACTTCCCTCAAGCGAGAGCATTTTCACAGCTCTAGCTTGCTGAAAGCGGAGTGTTTGCTGTGACTTGGTGGGAGAGGTTAACGCTCCCACCAAGCCACAGCAAACAGCTATGTCCCAGGGGTGGGTACCCCGTGACATATCAGGAGCCACCCCCCAGGGCCATCCATGGCTCCTTCCATTGTAGTCCAAAGCCTCAGGGAGGTAGCGGTCCCCTGGGCTGCAAGGGGCCGCAAGCCCCCCCTATTTTGAATCAATTGCCCCGGGGAGGTGGCAGACCACGGGGCTGTGGGGGTGCCCGTAGGGCCCCCTGCATTATTCTCATGTTTAGCCCTGGGAGTTGGCGGTCCACCGGGGCGTGGATGGGCTCAGTGGGCCCACCACGCACATATTTTATAAGTGCCCAGGGAAGTGCTAGTCCCTGGAGATGTGGGAGGGGGGCACGTGGGCACCCCCACATACATAAAAAGCAACGCTCTAGATAGGTGGCGGTCCCTAGGACTCTCATAAACCCTAGGAGGGGGGCCCCGCGCACCCACCTCCTATTTTTATGGTATGCCCCTGGGACCTGGCCCACCTGGGGGTTATTTAAAAGCAAGCGCCGGAGCCCGCCCTTGCTTTTTTTTCCAGCAAATTTGTGAATATTGTGAATTCAATGCAAATATTTTTTTTAAATACTTTGAAGCCATGGCGGGGTACCAGGGAGACCCAAGGCTTGGGGGTCAGGGTATTCCTACCCTGCCCTCTTTTCTTTTTTGGGGGGACTCGGCTGAAGCTGTGTCCCAAGATGGCTGCCAACACTTTCTGGTTGAAGTGTTGACAGCCAATCAGAACTCTGCATTTCCCTGAACGAGCTCGTTATTTTTTGCGAAGTCGTCGCTGCCACCGATATCACTAACTGTATTCTCTTAAATTTCTCAACAACTACTGAACGGATTTACACCAAATAACAAAAAGCACAATCTGTCGACCAAAATCTAGCTTTCTGACTAATTTGGTGTAAGCCCGTTTAGTGGTTCGGGCTGCAGGCGTCTCTAAATACTCTATGGGAATTACCATGGGTAAATGCACTGTTTTTGACAACCCTTTTTCTCAGCCCTTGCTTGACGAACCACCCCGTACCTTTCCATGCACAACAAGACCTAACTTGACACTTTTTTTGAAACATTTCATGAAGATTCGTCAACAGACGCCAAAGTTATAGGCAAGTCAAAAAATGTTTTTCCTATGGAAACATAGGCCTAACTATAACTACCTACTTGCGATATATATAGTTATTTCAGTGATGTCATCAGTGATGTTACTGACCATGTCATAAGTGATGTAATATGTGAGGTCATAAGCAGTGCATTGCGGGGGCATAAGTTATAGTTAGCTCAGCTAACTATAACTGCTGAATTTCACTGGTTTAGTATGAGTGAAATCTGAGCCTAACTATAACGTCCCTGTAACCTTTTGTTTTTTCAGTGAATTTCTAAGGTTTTTTAAATTCTATTTCCTAACTTTAATGTCCTTTTAACCTTTGGTTTTGTAAGTGAATTTCTAAGGTTTTTCAAAAAAAAATTCCTGACTATAATGTCCCTGTAACCTTTGGTTTTTTAAGTGAATTTCTATGGTTTTTTAACTAGTAGTCGCGTTTGAGAAGTAGTGGAGAAAGGGGCAGGGCCTCTGACCAGCCCTCAGAAATCTTGCTGTATAGGAATTACTGGAGGGAACAGGAGGGCTTCTGGGCCCCCAAGAACCCTCAGCATCCAAAATGACTTCATCCTCCAACCAACAGTGCGCCAGGAGGCACGTTTGAAGTGGTGGAGAAAGAAAGGGTGGCTTCCGAACACCTCTCAGCAATTTTGCTGTGTTGGACTTACTGCAGGTAGCAGGAGGGCTTGTTGGACCCCAAGGACAACCTTGAGTCAGGGAAACTTCATCCTTCAACCAGCAGTGCACCAGGAGGCACCTTTGCAGAGTGATGGAGTAAGGGTGCGTGGCCGCCAAAGTCCTCTCAGCCTTCGCGCTCTGTGGGACTTACTGGAGGTAACAGGAGGGCTTGTTGGCCCCCAAGGACCCCCTGGACCAAGGGGACTCCATTTCCCAACCAGAAGTGTGCCAGGAGACATGTTTGCTGAGTGGTGGAGAAAGGGAACATGGCCTACAAAGTCTTCTCAGCAATTGCGTTGTATGGGACTTACTGGAGATAACAGGAGGACTTGTTGGCCCCCAAGGACCCTCTGGAGCCAATGGGACTTCATCCCCCAACCAGAAGTGCTCCAGGAGGCACGTTTGCAGAGCGGGGGTGAAAGGGGCGTGGCCTCTGGTGACTTGCCAGAGGGGTTTTTTTTGCCTTTTTTCCAATTTTTTTTTAAGGAGTGGGGCTGGATGGGCAGTTTTAGGCCCCGGGGCCCGACCTTTTTTTACAATTTTTTTCTAGTGTGGGTGCCCTGCTCCCTCCCAGGGCACTCACTTGCCAATGTTGGGGACCGTGGGGGGAGCCTCGAGGCCCCCGTGGTCCCTGCCGGCTCCCTGCCTCCTGAGGGAGCCAGCATGCTTTGACAGAGAAGGAGCTGCTAACATGCCGCTCCCTCTCTGTCAAAGTAATTGTACTTGCTTTCAGCAAGTGAGACCATTTTTAATGCTCTTGTTTGCTGAAAGTGATCACTGTTTGCTATGGCTTGGTGGGAGCGGTAAAGCTCCCACCAAGTCATAGCAAACAGCTAGCTCCTGAGGGTGAGCACATCGGTAGGTAGCAGGAGCTGGCCCTGGGGGGTGGTGGTCTCCACTGCCATCTATGGCTCCAGGAGGGGGGCCGCGTGGCCCCACCTCCATTAGAGAACACAGCCCCGGAGAGGTGGTGGTCCCGGGAGCTACAGGGGGCGGTGGCCCCCCACTGTAATTATAACTATTTGCCCCGGGCAGGTGGCAGTCCCTGGGGCTGTGGGGGGGCCAGAGCCCCCGCATTAATATTTCATTTAGTACCCGGGGAGGTGGTGATCCCCGGGGCTGTGGGGGGGTGCGGGGGCCCCTCCACATTCAATCATCATTTGCCCTGGGAAGGTGGCTGTCCCCAGGGCATGCCATAATTTAATGAAAATGCCCCAGGGTGGTGGCGGTCCCCGGGGCTTTATGTTTTCAAGGAGGGGAGCCCCATGTGCCCCCTCCTATATTTTACACATGCCTCCGGGACCTGGCCCACCCGGGGATCAATTACAAATGAAGCGCGGCAACCCACGCTTTTTAATTGTTTTTTTATTTTGATGGGAGTCACAGATACAGCGTGACGCCCACCAAATATTTTATTTTTAAATTCTTTTTTGGCCCTCCGGGACCTCCCAAGAGGCCTAGGTGGTCAGGGTGTTTTGTCCTTTGACTTGGTTCAAGATGACTGCTAACACTTCCTGTTTTGACGTGCTGCCAGCCAATCAGATCTCAGCACGAGATTGGGAGGGGTCGCGGAACCTCCACGTCCCCATATATACAACTGGAAATTTCTTTAAATAACTCTGCAACTACTGAACGAATTTACACGATTTAACAAAAAGGCATTTGCCTGAACCAACATTTACCTTCCTGACAAATTTGGTGAAATTACATTCAGCAGTTTGGGCTGTAGCCGTGTCTAAAGTTCCAATGGAAATTAACATGGGAAAAACATGTTTTGGGACTCCCCTTTTTCTCAGCCCCCACTTGAAGTATCACCCCAAAACTTTCAAGACAGCAGCTGAAGTGAGCGTCAAACTAGTTTTGAAAATTTCATGAGGATTCATCAAACGATGCCAAAGTTTTTGGCAAAACAAAAAATACTCTTCCTATGGTAACTAGATCCTAACTATAATTACCTACTGGCGACCCCCAATTGGTAATATTTATATATATATATACATATATATATATTCACTGAAAAAACCATAGGTTTTAGGGACAGTTATAGTTACTTGGACATTGCACTCGTACAAAACCCGTGAAATTCCCCCGTTATAGTTAGTTCAGCTAACTATAAGTCGCGCCCCCGCAATGCACTGCTGATGACGTCACATATTACATCACTCATGACATGGTCAGTGACATCACTGATGACATCACTGATGACATCTCAAATGACATCACTGATGACATCACTGATGACATCATCCAGTGACTGTGTGTTTCTGTAAAGTTTAAATATTTTTAATATATATAGGAAAAGACGTATTGAAGAATGAGTGGGTGTGTAAGTGTCTGTATGGATGATTTAGTAGGTGCGTGACTGACTCTATAAGTGAGTGATTTAACGTATCTTACTGAATGCATGGGTTAGTGACTAAACTGGATGAATGTCTGTATCCGTCTGTCTGTTGCTGTGTAAGTGGCTGCATGTGTTTGTGAATAGCTACATGAGTGTCTATATGAGTTATTGAATGCTTGTCTGAGTATCTGTATGGGTGCCTGAGTGTTTGTGTGGGAGGGGTGTGTGCAACTCTGTGCATAGATGTGTGAGTGGGTGATTCACTGGGTGGATGGTTTCAAGAGTGCATCTGTGATAGACTGTATGGGTGGGTAAGTGTGTGTAAGAGTGTGTTAGTGAGTGAATGTATGTCCCAGTAGTACATGTGTGAGTAACTACATATGTGAAAGGCAGTATATATGTGTGTTGGAGTATATAAATAGCTATAAGCAAGAGTGAGTGATTGTGATAGTGGCTGTATGGATGAGTGTGTGCTTGTATCAGTGATTGTATAAGAGCGTAACAATGTGCTACTATTTGTATGAGTAAGTGAGCTGGTGAGTGTATAACTGTATAGGTGAGTAAATGGCAGTGTGTTTAATTATTTGCATGACTGACTAGGTGTGTGAGTATCTCTATGGATGAGTGGCGTTGTTTGAGTGTCTATATAGGAGTAAGAGTGCATATGATAGTCCTGTACTGAGTGACCGTAAGTATGAGTGACTGTACGGGTGAGTGAGTGGATGTGTGTGTGTAGACCTAAGAATCAGTGAGTGGGTATGTAGTTATTGGTGTTGGAGTGTCTATGGTTTTGCGAATGGCAGTCTGTAATTTAGAGTGGGTGTATCAAAGGTTATATTAGGGTGTGAGGAGGTGCATCAGATTATCACGTGGATGATGTCATCAGTGATGTCATTTGAGATGTCATCAGTGATGTCATCAGTGATGTCACTGACCATGTCATGAGTGATGTAATATGTGACGTCATCAGCAGTGCATTGCGGGGCGCGAGTTATAGTTAGCTGAACTAACTATAACGGGGGAATTTCACGGGTTTTGTACGAGTGCAATGTCCAAGTAACTATAACTGTCCCTAAAACCTATGGTTTTTCAGTGAATTTCAAAGGTTTTTTAAATGCTAATTTGTAACTATAACGTGTCTGAAACCTATGGTTTTTTCAGTGAATTTCAAAGGTTTTTTAAATGCTAATTTGTAACTATAACGTGTCTGAAACCTATGGTTTTTTCAGTGAATTTCAAAGGTTTTTAAATGCTAATTTCTAACTATAACGTGCCTGAAACCTACGGTTTTTTCAGTGAATTTCAAAGGTTTTGTAAATGACAATTTTTAAATGTATTAATTGTTATATTAATTTTTTTCATACTGATTTACTACATTTTTAGAAACAATTTTGTTTTACATATTTTATTTTTAAATTACATTGTAATTACATTATACATTACATTACAAAAAATACTTTCTCAGAATGAATTACTTTAGTTTAAATACTTTGCAGATAGGCAATAGACTTTTAAGTACAGTAGTTACAGTTGTTGCAATGGGCAACACATTTTCAAACACAATGCAACATTCAGCTCAATGTGAATTTCTAGTTAAATGCAATTAGTTACTTTATGGATTACTTTTGTAACCACAGGACTGGATCCTAGATTCAGTCCTGGTACATCTCCTGTAAACAGTTGAGTAAAAGCGTTTTGGTTACAGTCGTGATTTTTAAGGAATATTATTGTATTTTAAAAGTTGACACTTAGAAACTTTTTCTCATAGAATCACCAATGTTATCCTATGGAAGGAAATTCACTTAGCAGGTAAAAACTGTTATCGTTACTTTTTCTTACTCAGTGTTGGATCCTGGATCCAGCACTGGTGCATCTCCTGTAAACAGTTGAAAGAATGCGTTTAAGTCATACAGGCGATTTTTAAGGAATATTTGTAGTTTGTGAAAATCTTTTTTGCTGAAAACCAGTCAATCTTAGCCTATGAAGGAAATTCAAGTTACCGGTAAGTACGGTTAAAATTACTTTTCAGGACCAGTACTGGGCTGAAAGATGCAGCACTGAGGTCTCTCCTGATAACAGGTGAGTAAATCGGAATTCGTATTTCGGCTGATTTTAGAGGAATATTTTAAAGTTCCAAAACTCCACACTTAGAAGAATTTCCAAGTGAAACCAGTCAATGTTAGCCTATGGAAGGAAATTCAAGTTACTGGTAAGTATGGTTAGAATTACTTTTCAGGACCAGTACTGGGCTGAAAGATACAGCACTGAGGTCTCTCCTGATAACAGGTGAGTAAATCGGAATTCGTATTTCGGCTGATTTTAGAGGAATATTTGCACAATGGTGAAGGGAGGGGGCGGGGCCTGAGGTGACATCTGTGCAAACGCGCCCCGTGGCGCGTTTTAAGTTGGGGGATTAAGTCCCCTTGAATCCTGAGGGTCCCTAGGGGCCAACTAGCCCACCAGGAACCTCCAATATGCGCCAGGGGCTGCGTTGCAGAGACGTGTAGAGAGGCCACACCCCTTTTACACCTCTCTGCAACGCAGCTCTGTGGCGCTTTCTGGATGTACCTGTTGGGCTAGTTGGCCCCAGGGACCCTCAGGATTGAAGGGGATTTAATTCCCCATCTTAAAACGCGCCACGGGGCCTGTTTGCACACATGTCACCTGAAGCCCCGCCCCTCCCTTCACCACTGTGCAAACGCGCCCCGTGGCGCGTTTTAAGTTGGGGGATTAAGTCCCCTTGAATCCTGAGGTTCCCCGGAGTCCAACTAGCCCACCATATACCTCCAAAGCGCCACAGAGCTGCGTTGCAGAGAGGTGTAAAAGGGGTGTGGCCTCTCTACACGTCTCTGCAACGCAGCCCCTAGCGCATATTGGAGGTTCCTGGTGGGCTAGTTGGCCCCAGGGACCCCCAGTATTCAAGGGGAATTCGTTCCCCTCTGCAAACGCGCCAGGGGCGTGTTTGCAGAGTGGTGAAGGAAGGGGCGGGGCCTGCGGGCCCGATCGTTTAAAAAAAAAAAAATTTTGTCCCCTGAAGGGGGCTGTGTAGCCCCCTTCCTTTTTCCTGTTTTTATGCCCTGGGGACCCCATCCCCCAGGGCCTTACCCCTTTTAATTAAAAAAAAACGGGAAGGGGGCCGCGTGGCCCCCTTCCCTGGGCCTGTATTGGCCCCGGGGACCCCATCCCCGGGGCATGGCCTTTTATTTTTATTCTTTGGAGGGGCGGCGTGGCCCCCTCCTCTGGCCATTTAAGGCCCCGGGGACCCCATCCCCCGGGGCCGGCCTTTCTTTTTTTTTTTTTTTTTTTTTGGGGAGGGGGGCCGCGTGGCCCCCTCCTGGGCCACTACTTGCCCCGGGGACCCCATCCCCCGGGGCTGGCCCTCTCCGTTGGGGACTGTGGGGGTCCCCAATCCCCCACAGTCCCGCCGGCTCCCCACGTCCCTTGGGAGCCGGCATTGCTTTCCACATGGGGAGCAGCTGACATGCTGCTCCCCATGTGGAAAGCAATGTGCTTGGATATTGGAAGAGAGAGCAGGTTTCCCTGCTCTCTCTTCCAATATCCAAAGCAGTTTGCTATGGCAGGACGGGGCCGCGAGGCTCCCGTCCTGCCATAGCAAACTACAGTGTCCCGGGGTAGGCACCCCGGGACACTGCAGGAGCCGGCCCTGGGGGTGGCGGTCCCCAGGGCCATCAAGGGCTCCAGGAGGGGGCCGCGCGGCCCCCTCCCTACATCAGCACAGCCCCGGGGAGGTGGTGGTCCCCGGGGCTTCGGGGGTCCAAAACGGACCCCCATTTTAATTTGTTAGTGCCCCGGGGAGGTGGCGGTCCCGGGGCGTGTGGGGGGCTGGAGCCCCCACACAGGTTGTTAAATTAATAAAAAAAAGCCCCGGGGAGGTGGTGGTCCCGGGGCTGCGGGAGGGCTCAGAGCCCTCCCGCACCATTTTTACAAAAGCCCCGGGGGTGGCGGTCCCCGGGGCTTGGGGGCCCTTTGAGGCCCCCACACATTAAATTATCCCCCCACCATGCCCCCGGGACTTGGGCCACCCGAGGGCCAGTGCTATCGAGCGCGGGAGACCGCGCTCGATTTTCACCGGCAGGATTCGCGCACATTGAGCGCATCCTGCCGATTTTATTTGCCCAGGGGGTCCTTGTGGGACCCCTGAGCAGGCCTAGGGGTTAGGGTGTTTCTACCCTGCCCCCTTTGTGCGTTTTGCGCACTTGTTTCTTTTTTTTCCTCGGCGGGATCCGCGCACCCTAAGCGCATCCCGCCAATTTAAAAAAAAAAAAAATCTTTTTCTGCCCAGGGGGTCCTTGTGGGACCCCCTGAGCAGACCTAGAGGTCAGGGTGTTTCTACCCTGCCCCCTTTTGCGCTTTGCGCACTTGTTTCTGTCCCTCGGTTCTACCGAGGGACAAAATGGCTGCCAACACTTCTTGATTTGGAGTGTTGACAGCCAATTAGCATGCAGCTCGTGATCGGGAGGGTACGCGGATCCGACGCGCCCATAGATATATATGTGATTTTAATTGTGAATTTCTCAGGAACTACTGAACGGATTTACACCATTTTAGCAAAAGGCACCAGTCTGAACCAAGGGCTACCTCTTTGCCAAATTTGGGGTAATTCCGTTCAGCAGTTCGGAGCTGTAGCTGCGACTAAAGGTTCCTATGGAAAAATGAATGGGGAAAACGTGTTTTGGGACCCCCTTTTTCTCGGCCCCCGCTTGACGTATCACCCCGAGACTTTCAGGGTAGGAGCGGACCGGAGCGCCCCAACAAGTTGGAAGCTTTCGCGAAGATTCGTCAACCGGCGCCAACGTTATTGCAAATAGAATGTCGCGGATTTCCTATGGATAATAGGTCCTAACTATAACTATCTACTGGCGACCGCCAGTAGATAATATATATATATATATATATATATATATAATCTAGGTAGTTATAGTTAGGACCTAGTTTATGTGGACAGAGCGTTATTTTTTTGCTAATAACTTTGACACCGTTTGATGAATCGTAACGAAATTTTCAAATCTAGTTTGCCACTCACTTTAGCTGGAAGTTTTGGGGTGATCCGTCAAGCTGGGGCTGAGATAAAGGGGGGGGCCAATGCAATTTACCATTAAGATTTTAGACACGACTTCAGCCTGAGCTGCTGAACGGAATTACACTAAATTCGGCTGGAAGCTCAATCTTGGTCCAGAAAGAGTGCTTTTTGTAATTTGGTGTAAATCTATTCAGTAGTTTTGGAGGTATTAAAGAAAAAAGATTTATGTATATCTAGAGGCATGGATCCACCACAGAGGATCCGCAGAGCCACACACCAACAGCAATGCCATGATTGGCTGGCCACAACCTGATAGAAAAGTTGTGGCTGCCACTTTGTGAATCCGATCACGGATCCAGGGGGAGAAATAAAGTAAAAATAGGATATAAGGGTTGAGATAGAGGTATCCTGACAGCATGTAACTGATGGAGGGGTCTGTGAGGGGCCCCTCATGGACAAGAAATTACTCAAAACTGTTTTTTTGGGGCACACAAGGATCCATGGATTCACCACGGTGTTCAGTGCAGCCCCCCATGTGAATCCACAACAGATCCATGGATCCAGAACCCAATTAAACAAAACAAAATACACCTACTCACACACTCTTTCACATGTCCACACAACCACTCATACACCCACTCACACATCCATACACCCACTCAGACACTCACTCACACACCCATACAGTCACCCACATATCCTCTCACACACCCATACAGTCACTGATACATCCACTCAGAGATGCAGAGAACCACTCAGACACTCACTCACAGACCCATACATCCACTCGCACACCCACTCACACAGCCACTTATGCTGCATGCGGGGGTTAGCCGCAGAGTCTGCATGGGATTGGCTGCATGCGTGGGGTTGGCCTCAGGACCTGGTAGAAGTCCAGGCCCTGTGGGCAACCCCCCTGCCATGCACGGCCAAAGACCGTGCAGGGCAGCATTTGGATTAACGTATGGTAATTAAATATTACTTTACGCAAAAAAACACTAGAAATTCACAGAAAAAAACAAAGGTTACAGGGTCGTTATAGTTAGAAATAGCATTAAAAATCATAGACATTCACTGAAAAACCAAAGGTTACAGGGACGTTATAGTTAGCTTCAGATTTTATGCACATAAAACAATAGAAATTCGGCAGTTATAGATATAGTTATCTCAAGTAACTATAACTCATGCCCAAAGGAACTGTGACTCACGCCCTTGCTATCCACTGCTAATTACCCCACACATTACATCACTCATGACATGTTCTGTGACATCATTGATAATATCACTGCAACATTTGCAGTGAAATTATTGATGAGAAAACTGTGCATGGCAGGGGAACAAGTTATTGTTACCTTAGGACACAGAGTTAGTGTTTGCTCTCACTTGGCGGGAGCTGTGACAGCTCCCGCCAAGCCAAGGCAAACAACTATCTCCAGAAGGTGGGCACCTCAGGAGATAGCAGGAGCCAGCCCTGGGGGTGACAGTCCCCAGGGCCATTGATGGCTTCAGAAGGGGGCCATGCAGCCCCACTTTTTTAGTATGCATGGCTGGCCTCGGGGAGGTGGTGGTCTCCGGGGCTGTATAGGGCCCAAGAGGGGGGCGCACAGCTCCTCCCAGCTTTTCCACAGTAAAATGCCCATTACTGATGACCAGCAGGTATGCTCAGCGCCAGGACACCCTAGGTTAACCGTGCGCTATATAAGCTCAAATAACATAACATAACATTATAATACAGGCCTCAGGGAGGTGGTGGTCCCCGGGGCCCGGGGAATCTGCGCAGCCCCCCAGCAAAGTTTAATGTAACCCCAGGGAGATGGTGTTCCCAGGGCTTCCAAGAGCCACAGGAGGGGGGTCCGATGTGCCCACCCCCTCCTTTTTTTTTAGTGCTGCATGCCCCCAGGACCTGGCCCACTCAGGGGCAAAACTGAAAACATGTGCAGGAGACCACATTTTTTTGTTGTAAATTCACGAATGATTGTGATTTTGCTGCAAATTCTTTTAAAAAAATGATTTTTGCCCTGGCGGGGTCCCTTGGGGAGCCCAGCACCTGGGCTAGGGGGTCAGGGTATTCCTACCCTGCCCCCTTTTCTTTATTTTTTGGGGGATTTGGCTGAGGCTGAGTCCCAAGATGGCTGCCAACACTTCCTGGTTGAAGTGTTGGCAGCCAATCAGATCTTTGCACGAGATGGGGAAGATTTGAGGAAGGGGTCGCGTCCCTAGATATACAAATTTAGTTTTCTTTTAATAACTCTAAAACCACTGAATGGATTTACACCAAATTACAAAAAGCACTCTTTCTGGACTAACATCTCATTTTCTGCCAAATTTGGAGTAATTACGTTCAGCGGTTCGGGCTGTAGTCGTGTCTAATATTCCTATGGGAATTAACATGAGAAACGCACATTTTTTGGCCCCTCCTTTTTCTCGGTCCCTGCTTGACAGATCACCCTGACACTTTTCATGCACAACATGACCCAACTTTTTTGGGACAATTTTGCAAAGATTCGTCAAATGACGCCAAAGGTATAGGCAAGTCAAAAACGTTTTTCCTATGGAAACTAGATCCTAACTACATCTACCTACTAGTGACCGCCAGTAGGTATTTTATATATATATATATATATATATATATATATATATATATATATATATATATATATTCACTGAAAAAACCATAGGTTTCAGGGACGTTATAGTTAGGGATTAGCATTTAAAAAACCTTAAAAATTCACTGGAAAAAACCACAGGTTTCAAGGATGTTATAGTTAGCCTGACATTTCACTCGTACAAAACCAGAGAAATTCGGCCGTAATAGTTAGTTGAGCTAACTATAACTCATGACCCGCAATGCACTGCTGATGACGTCACATATTACATCACTCATGACACGGTCAGTGATATCACTGATGACATCACTGATGACATCTCAAATGACATCACTGATGACATCACTGATGACATCATCCACTTAATATCTGATGCACCTCCTCATACCCTAATATAACCTTTCATACACCTACTCTAAAATACAGACTACCATTCTCGAAACGATAGACACACCAATTCCAGTTAGTACATACCCACTCACTGATTCATAGGTCTACACACACATCCACTCACCCATACAGTCACTCATACACGCAGTCACTCATCAATATAGCCACTGATATATGCACTCGAACACCTATACAGATACTCACACACCGCCACTCAAACATAGAGTAACTCACACACCTAGTCAGTCACTCAGAGTCAATCACACTGCCATTTTCTCACCTATACAGTTATTCACACACTACCCCACTTATTCATACAGCTACTAACACATACTTACTCTCTTATACAATCATTGACACAAGCACACACTCATCCATACATCCACTCTCACAATCACTCACTCTCACATACAGTCACTTATATACTCCAACACTCACATATACTGCCTTTCACATATGTAGTTACTCACACATATACCACTGAGACATCCATTCACTCATCAACACAGCCATATGCACACTCACTCACCCATACAGCCCTTCGCAGATGAACCCATGAACCCATACACCCACTGAATCAACCACTCACACATCCATGCAGGGAGTCACACACCCCTCCCACCCACACAGACACTTAGGCACCCATACATGTAATCAGACAACCAATCAATAACCCATATAGACATTCATGTACCTATTCACCAACCCATGCAGCCACTTACACACCAACTGACAGACTGATACAGACATTCACACAGATTAGTCACTCACCCATACATTCACCAAGACACATATAATCAGTCACGTATACAGTCAGTCACACACTGACTGAATTATCATATATATATATCACATTCTTAAACTTTTTAGAAACAATCACACACTGGATGATGTCATCAGTGATGTCATTTGAGATGTCATCAGTGATGTCACTGGCCATGTCATGAGTGATGTAATATGTGACGTCATCAGCAGTGCATTGCGGGGGCGCGAGTTATAGTTAGCTCAACTAACTATAATGGCTGAATTTCTCTGGTTTTGTACGAGTGAAATATCAGCCTAATTATAACGTCCTTGAAACCTGTGGTTTTTCAGTGAATTTCTAAGGTTTTTTAAATGCTAATCCCTAACTATAATGTCCCTGAAACCTATGGTTTTTTCGGTGAATTTCAAAGGTTTTTTAAATGTAATTACTAAATATAACGTCCCTGAAACCTATGGTTTTTTTCAGTGAATTTCTAAGGTTTTTTTAAATGCTAATTTCTAACTATGCCTACATAGGTAGGACATGTGCAGAAAGAGGACGAAAGGCGCAGAAAGAAGCAAGAGAAGTGCAGAAAGAGGCAAGAGAGGTGCAGAAAGAAGAAGAAAGGTACAAAAAGAAGCAAGAGATGTGCAGAAAGAACCAATAGAGGTGCAGAAAAAGGCCTACTTTGACTGTACCTTAGAACAGACTCATACAAAGTAGCCTAATCACTAATCCTTCTCCCAAGATGTCTTAAACCTCACTTTTCTCTTGAAGGTTCATTATTAATCGACTGCTCAGAATGTTAGGCCTACCAAATATAAAACAGCAATCCTAAGCATATCACTGTTGTAAGTCTGACCAAGTTTGTGAAGGTATGCATGCATGTCTATGCTTTTACCTAGTGACATGTTAAATGAAAATAAACATACAAATACTTGAATACCTGTATTTCAAACAGCATACTCTGTAAATTTGTGAACAAAAATGTGTATGCATTTCTTTCTGCTCACAATACAGGGCACATGGGTATTCAATAGTATATTTGAGGGGCTCTATAACACATATATCCATAAGACATGTCTGCCTGTGCAACCGAATGACAGAGCAGAAGTGAGAAGATTTGACCACCTATAGGAGAAGTTACCCGCTTTTTAACCTACCATCTTCAGATGCATACCACATGTAAGAATACATGTACAAGTAGACATATACCTCAGTCACGAGAGCACGCAGACCTTTAAACTTCACAGCTTCCACTTCCCATTTGAGTACAGAAAGAGGCAAGAGAAGTTCAGAAAGAAGCAAGAGGGTTGCAGAAACAGGCAAAAGAGGTGCAGAAAGAGGGAACAGGGGTGTAGACAGAGGCAAGAGAGGTGCAGAAAGAGGGAAGAGGGGTACAGAAAGAGGCAAGAGGGGTGCAGAAATTTGCAAGAGAGGTGCAGAAAGAAGCAAGAGCAGTGCAGAAAGAATCAACAGAGGTGTAGAAAGAGGCAAGAGGGATGCAGAAACAGGCAAGAGAAGTGCAGAAATAAGCAACAGAGGTGCAGAAAGAGGCAAGAGAAGTACAGAAAGGAGCAAGAGAGGTGCAGAAAGAAGCAAGGGAAGTGCAGAAAGAAGCAACAGAGGTGCAGAAAGAGGCAAGAAGGGTGCAGAAAGAGGCAAGAGAAGTGCACAAAGAGGCAAGAGAGGTACAGAAAGAGGCAAGAGAGGTGCAGAAAGAGGGAACAGGGTACAGAAAGAGGCAAGAGAAGTGCAGGAAGAAGCAACAGAGGTACAGAAAGTGGCAAGAGAGGTGCAGAAAGAAGGGAGGTGCAGAAAGCGGAAGAGATGTGCAGAAAGAGGCAAGAGAAGTGCAGAAAAGGGAAGAAAGGTGCAGAAAGAAGCAAGAGAAATGCAGAAAGAGGCAAGAGAGGCGCAGAAACAAGCAAGAGTGGTTTGCACACCATTCCTACCAATTTAACACCCACATTTAGCAATAAGTAAGAGGTGACCGTTCTAAGTTTGCAAAGGGCCTTCCACCATGCTATAACACTTGTCGCTGCATTTTTGGTAACGTTTGAGCCATTTGAGCTAGAAACAAGGTTTTTTGTTCAAATCTGCAGATTATGCAGCAGATGATGGATTATGTGGCAAATGCGGAAAAAGTATAAAAGTGCAAAATGTGTTGCAGCCAAACAGTCGCATAATTACAGTGACCCTGCTCATACCTCTGACGAGGTCCAGAAGTGCTCTTCGGTGGTTCCTTCTTTTTTGTCTCTTTGAGTTTGTAATTTAGCTTCTATGGAAACGAGGAAGACTAAACCGGAGGTTACCACTCCACAACACAGACTACCATACCACATAATTACTCTCCATAACACATAATCCCACTCTACATAATTTCTATACACTAAAAACCACATACTTTCTATCCACATAATTTCACTGCACAACATACCATATAATTTCACTACACACAACATACATCCACTCCACTCCAAAAAACATTTGTAAAAAACTTTAACATTTACAACGCCAATAGCTCTAACTCTCGCAAATGCAAGACCTATTACATTGCAAATGCTTCTTTAACTAGTAGTTGCATTTTCAGAGTGGTGGAGAAAGGGGGCTGGGCCTCCGACCAGCGCTCAGGAATTCCGCTGCGTAGGACTTACAGGAGACCAGGAGGGCTTCTTGGCCCCAAAGTCCCTCAGGAGTAAAGTGGACTTCAACCCTCAACAAGTAGTGTGCCAGGAGGCGCGTTTGCAAAGTGGTAGAGAAAGGGGGGCGTGGCCTCCGAAGACCTCTTAGCAATCCCACTGAGTGGGACTTACTGGAGGTAACAGGAGGGGTAGTTGGCCCCCAAGGTTGTCCTCCTATCACCTCCAGTAAGTCCCACACAGCAGCATTGGTAAGTTCTCAAAGCAGGCCATGCCCCCTTTGCCCATAAGTCTGCAAATGCGCTCCCTGGCGCGTTCTTTGATGGGAATTGACGTCCCCTTGCCTCCTGAGGGTCCTTAGGGGCCAACTAGCCCACCTGATATCTCCAGTAAGCCCTAGATAGTGGGATTGCTGAGAGGTGGACACAGGCCATGCCCCCTTTCTCCACCACTCTGCAAACGCGCCTCCTGGCGCGCTCTTGGTTGGGGGATGAAGTCCCCTTACCTCCTCAGGGTCCCTGGGGGCCAACTACCCCATCTGTTATCTCTAGTATGCCCCACACAGCTGGATTGCCACACCCCCTTTTTACACCACTCTGCAAACACGCCTCCTGGCACACTGCTGCTCGGGTGATGAAGTCCACTTTAGTCCTGAGGTACTCAGGACACAAGAGGCTGCCAACACTTTCTGGTTTGAAGTGTTGGCAGCCAATCAGAATAAAGCTCGTGCTTGGGATGGTTTGCGGATCCACCGCGGTCACCAGATATATAATTTTTTTAAATATGAATATTTCAGGAACTAATGAACGGAGTTACTCCATTTAAAAAAACAGAACGCTTTCTTAACAAAGAGCTACCTTTTTGCCAGATTTGGTGTAATTCCGTTCAGCAGTTTGGGCTGTAGCTTTGTCTAAAGTTTCCTATGGAAATTAACATGGAGAAAATGCATTTTGGGACCCCCCTTTTTTCTCGGCCACCGCTTGACCAATCACCACGAAACGTTAAAGACAGGAGCTGACCAGAGCGCCCCATTAGTTTTGAAAAGTTCGCGAAGATTCGTCAAACGGCACCAAAGAAATGGGCAAAAGAGAAAATGCTTGCCTGTGGAAACTAGGTCCCAACTATAACTACCTACTGGCGACCGCCAGTAGATAATATATATATATATATATATATAAATATATATATATATATATATAGATATATATCCACAGAGTCGATTTCTTGCACGTGCATCCAGGTGCAGAAATGAACACAGATCTCTTTGGATGCTTCAAAGTTTTATTGATCATAACGCATTTCAGCCAAAGCCCCAGCCTTGATTACACTAACGCGGCGGGGCCATTAAGGGAGGATATAAATTATATGATAAGCACAGACATAAAGAAAATACCTTTTTCTCCTTTCTTTTTTATATATTTATTTTGTTACAATTCAATGTTTGTGATTCTGCAATTATTTAAGTTTTCCTTACATATGTTTCCTTATTCATTATTGCCATTATTTCACGGTTGCAGACAGTTAATTCGTACTTTTCAATACAGACATATCTAAAAGATAGCAGCAACTTTTCTTATCTATGATGTACTGAATACTGTCCTTGTGTGTGCTTATACTATATCATCTTTCCTGTACCTCACATAAGAATGTTGTGTTATGGAATATATCATTCATTACCTCCTAAATATATCTTCTCATGTTGTTTCACCCCATTTTTTCAGAGAAGGCGTATTGGAATTATTTATTTATTTGTGTGGATAGGCCTTGAACTAGAGACAACATTATATTTTGTAGTCTCCGACCTATTTTTGCAGAACCTTCTTATAGAAAATTATGTAAGTCCTCTTCCATATTTAATCCATTGAGGGATTTTGAATCGAGCTTAAGGATATACATACTTGGGTATTGTGTCGAACACATAGTAAAACATATGGGTTACATCACTTAGGTGGATTTCAGCACAGTGCTTAGCCACTGGGTAAGTCAGGTCCTTATTTTTTATGGCACGCATGTGTTGCAAAATGTGTTTATGTACTTGCAACACTGTGCTGCCTACGTATCTCATATTACAGCTACATGTTAAAACATATATAGCAAAATCACTTTTGTACTTGTAATTGTCTTTGATTGAAATAGGTGCCTGGGAAAAAGGGCAATGATATTCCTTGGTATTAATTCCTATTTTTCAAGCTTTACATCTAGGATATCTATGGAAGACATTCGTACCCCTTAGCCAACTCATTGATCTTCCTGTTTCTGGGCTCGATCTCGGAAGTCTGTCCCTCATAGCGCCTGCTCTGCGGTACGTTATACAGGGTTTAGCTGATACCAAGGTGCCTATGATGGATTCTGCACAAATGATGTGCCAATTCTTTCTAAATGTCTTTTCAAGTTGTTTATGTTGATTGCTATATGTCGTGATTAACCTTGCTGTATTGTCTGTCTCCTTTTTTTGCTTTGACCAAACAGAATACATTCCCTAGATACTTTACTGATCTTTTCCAGTGCAGTGGTGATAATGTGTGTGTCGTATCCTTTTTCTGTGAATCTTTCCACCATCTCCTGCTGACTAGATTTGATGTGTTGAGGTATACTGCAATTTCTTTCGGTGCACATTATTTCGCCATAGGGGATACTAGCTATTGCATATCTTGGGTGAAAACTAGATGCATGTAAGAGAATTGCCAGTCGTGTTTTTTCTATGGAGCTTAGTTTCTAATTTTCCTTTAGCAACAAATATCTCTAAGTCAAGAAATTATAATTTTTGTTTTGCTGATCTCTCCTGTGAAATGTAAATAATGACTATTTCCATTGATACTTGTTATGAAGTCCCTTGCACTTTGTTCTGACCCTCCCCATATAATGAAAAGGTCATCAATGTAGCATAGCCAGACGACCACCTTTTCCTCCTAGTCTGTGGAATGATCCACTTTTAGCACCTGCTCCTCCCACCAGCCCTTGTGTAAATGCATAGCAGGGAGAGAAGCAGGCACCATCTTAATCCCCCGTATTTGACGATATATACAATTGTCAAACATGAAAAAATTGTTATCTAGACATAGCCTGATCATTGTCATTAACAATTTAGTGTGCTGGTGTAGTGCTAGTGGACTGTTGTTAAGATAGTGTTCTACTGCTCTTGTTCCATCATTATGGCCAATGCTAGTGTAAAGTGAAGAGACATCTAATGACATCAAAGTAAACTCCTCCTCTCGTGGCATATCGTAACTTACTTTAAAAAAGTCACCCGAATCTTTAATGAACAATGGGAGATTTTGTACATAAGGCTGTAAAAAATAGTCAATATATTTTGATATATTCTTGTATAATCCCCCAATAGCTGAAATAATTGGTCTTCTTGGTGGTTTCACCGGATCCTTATGAATTTTTGGAATTATGTACATAACCGGCATTTTAGGGTGGTCATTACATAGAAAGCTGTATTCATCTTGTGTGAGGAGTCCCACATTTCACCACTCCAGTAGTTGTTCTTTTGTTTGGATTTTTATTTGTATCCATTGTTCCCTTGATGCCAGGGCATAACATGAATTATATTCTAGCTGGCGTTGGATTTCTTCCTTATAAGTATTTAATGTCCACAAAATGATGTTGCCTCCTTTGTCAGCATTGTTTTTTAGTTTGTCGGTTAACGCAAAATATCTCCTCTGCTGCCCTTTGTGTTTGTTATGGTGTTTAGCCTGTTTTTTATCTATTTGTTTTATGTCCTTGATTAGTAAGTCATTAAATATATCAATGCCATTGTGTGGGGCAGTAGGTGAAAACTTTGGCATTGATTTGAAGGGTGATTCCGCATCCCCCATATCTCAAGCTGTTCATGAGCAGCTAGTTCTTGTTCAACAATTGGTGTATCTAGACCTGGATGTTCATTTTGTAAGGCTGATAATTCCTTTAGTAAAGACATGTCCGATACAGATAATTCTGCTTGGTGGATTGGTATTGTTCCTCTCTTTTTAATTTACGGATGAATTTAAATACATCGATGCGAGTTTGTCCATAGTGAAATGAACTTTCTGGACAGTCTGAAAAACCCAAGGCCAGAATCTGAAGTTTAGCTTTATTAAGTACAAGTGGTGTAAGATTTACTATAGTGTGTCCTGTATCTACTTCTGCGTTTTTCTACGCCAGGTCTGTTGTTCTGCTTTCTTTTCCTGTAGTTCGCTGTTTTTGCTTGATTCGCCGCCTTTTACACCTCTGGACTTTGGATTGCGTGGTCTGATCATTTGGCGGCGATCTTGTCATAAAAAATCCAGTTCCTCAATTAGGGTCGATCTTGTTCCTAAATTGTTTCTTGGACCTTCTTGATTGTTAGATTCGCTGTCTGTGTCCAAGTCCAAACTCAGTTCTGTTTCAGTATCAGTTGCAACTCTTTCCTGTCTTTCCTGTCTTCATCTATTGGCGTTGACCAGCCTTTGTCTTTTTAAATTGTCAAATCTTCTTGCAAAGGTGAAAATCTGGCCTTGTTCATAATCAATCCTGTCTCTCATTAATTGTTGTGCCTTGCGTGCTTTGATGCTGTCTTTGTGTTTTTTAAGCCGTTGTGTAGCTTCTGCTTTGAATTTTTCTATTGTTTCTTGTTCCGGGTCCACGCTGAAAGACACTTCCAACTCTTCAATTTGTTTTTGCAATTCTTTCTGGTCAATTTCTGCATATTTTACTAGAATTCGAATTAGTCTAGTGGAAGCTTCTAAGTTAATCTCAGCCCATTCTCGCAACATTTCTGGATTTGGGTTTTCAAAACTAGGAGCTAATAAGATTCGCGGCCCGTGAGGTACCCGCCTAGCTTCCAAATATCTTGTCAGGGATTTATGTTCTCACCAATTAGTGTTCTGATCTTTTATTTTTTTCCCAAGCTCTCAGTTTGCTTCTGATATCCCCTGTCCCTTGGCCTGATCCCACTCCAGCTGACGATGTGCCTGCTGTGACCGGAGTTTGGCCATCAAACATCTTATCTGCTGCTGCCTCCCACTCCTGCAGCGTTTCAGCAGACATGTTTTCTGCAACAAAGTAGTAATTAAACTAGTTGGCTTAATATATATGTGTGTATGTGTAGTGCTGAATCCACCACATAAGTACAGAAATCCTCAGCTGAGGAAAAAGTCCCGCACTGAGGAAAAAGTCCCGCACTCCAACTTGCAGATTTATCTGGTGCCGCGTTTTGAAGACAGGCACTTTTATCAAATCATCCAGACAAAGTGCTTTTCACTACATAAATAATAGACTAAACAAGATAGTGACAGCAGGCTCACGCACATCTCTCTCGACATAGTCTATTTTATTGATAGTTCATACTTTTCATATATAATAACCTCTTAATGGGGTGATTTAAAGAGGAGCGGGTCTGCAGACCTGGTGGTGCTAAATGGGTTAATCACATCTACTACTGGGATAGGTTCATTGGCAATATTCTGATTGTATGGACTAGAACCTCAGATGAACTGTTGGAATTTGTGACCTACCTGAACCTGTGCAATATATCACTCACTCTGAACTTTGATCATGAGAAAATACAATTCTTGTTTGTAGAGCTGTATACAATTGGCCTTACTTCAGAGCCACATGTGCAAGAAGGAGACCTCTTGCAATGCAATATTACACACAAAAAGCGCACACCCAAAACACCAATTGACATCCATTCCATATGGGGAGAATGGTTAGAGCCAGGAAGAACTGCAGCTCCGATACAGAATTTAGAGAAAATATTGATGACATAAGGCAGAGATTCCTTATTAGAGGCTATTTTGAACAGATTGTAGTGGCAGCTAGCAACAGGGCCCTGAGATTGGACAGATCCAAAATGCTGAGAAAAACTAGAGATCTGACGTAATATAGTACAATCAGGCCAATTACTAATGGTAGAAATGTGGACAAAGTAAGCATGGTGCATAATAGACGCTGGCACCTGCTTAGAGAAGACGATAAGATTGAGTCTTACATCACCACACGACCTAAAATCACTTTTGTAAGGGAAGAACAATCAGAAACCTCATTAGCCCAAGTTATCCAAGCCCAAAACAAAAAGTATCTTGGTTGGTTCCACACAAAAAGGCTACGATAAATGTGGACATTGCACAATGTGCAGGATTGCCACAGATATCACATATTTTAGCTACAACAATAGCTTTACATACTGCACTAAGGACAATATTCATTGTACATCATGATTTGTGGTATATGCTCTGGTATGCAAACATAATAAGATATATGTGAGCAGCACAATTTGACTAGCAAGAGAGAGAATAGCAGAACACTTTAGGGCAGTCAAACAGGGGGGCCCAAAATATTGCACTTCATACCCTGACATGTGAACAGCAAGATCACTGTCGGAATTTTCAGTTCCACGGTATTGAGAAATTCCAACAAGATAGAAGAGGTGGTAACCACGAACTACGACTTAGGAGACAGGAAGCACTATGGTTAATGAGATTGAAAGCGGTGGAGGAAGGGCTCAACATTGACCATGAAATACATTACTTTTCGAGGGACCAGTAATGACAACTCTAATTTTTACCAATCTACAGAATTTCCCCGTAAACCGTAGTGGTGCTTCTATCCTGTTTAATGTACATGTTAAATCTATAAAAGTTATGTATATTATGTGATGATATGTTTGACAACACACAGCCACACTATGTACACAAATGGATTTGTGTCTATTGGCATCTATGAATAAAAAATCTGAGCCGACTTGTACTTGTATCCCTTTCCATGTCCTCTGTACATATCTTTATTACTATATATTTTACTATATTCTACACCTTACATATACCTTAACTTCTAACCCCTCACTACATTAGAGAAAGAAGTTTTTTATTTGGCTAAAGGTATGTGTAAATATAATTATTTACATGAGACCTACTCTTGTGGTCCATTTTCAATAGTTAGGCTGTTTCTGTGTGGTTAGTAGTTGGATGAAAACTCATTCTGGTACGATATTCACCTTCAATATTTTAGCTTCCCCTTTTGGTACAAGATGGCAGCTGTGTTAGTGGATTGTGACTGCTACTACCGCCAAGGATTACTATGGCAACTGCATCATGTAATAATGACGAACACTGAAGAGGAGACGAGGTCTCCAGGAGAGTGTTGAGATAACACATTGCCGATATGGCGGCTGCTGACCTATGTAGTCAACTGGTCCGTTGCTTACAGGATATTATGCTGTTCTATTGTTGTCAGGATTACGACTATAATCATATTTCACACAAGAAGGAAATTCAGGGGCACGAAAAGTGTGAGTGTAATTATAATTGTTAATAAGTTCCCATGTTGTTGATAGCCAGTAGCAAATTACAAATATGCGGCAGCAGTGTTGCCACATGATATTCTTCTATTTGTAAAGTTTACAAACAAACTCACTTGAAGATAATTATCAATATAATGTACAAGGGCCCTTTTTAATATGGTGGCTGCAGTGGCTATGTTCACCTGCTAGTCCGTCCTTTATACCCAGCCATTTAGCACATGGATATTGGTATAAATAGAGTACCAAGATGGCAGCCGAGCTGCATGCCAGTTGGAGCTCCGTGACACTCCATGAGGGATACGCAAATCGGGAGCCCTCTTCCCAGGTATGGGACCATACTGCTTGATTTTAATGTCCACGCACCACTTTATGGCATTATACCCAGGTGTATGCCCACCCGGATGCATGCAACGCATACATGGTTTGCTTACACTTGGGCACTTATATTGATGATGCATGACTAACATTTGGCAAGTTAGACATGCAAACTAGGGTAGTGATTTTTACGTTAGAATATGGATCGCACATGCTATCTCTATATCGATACACTCTGTCCTGTCATTACGCCGACAAGGACATGCAGGTGAATATCAATATTTTAAACACCGAATTACTACTGCACATGGGATAAGTCACCCATTATGTCCAAATACGTCTTGATATAATGTGTAGTAGACACTAATAACTTGTGGATGCATGTGGCACACATGGGGAGCGCATTGTGGGGTGATGCATGTTTCAAACACATGCTGGGGGAATAACCATTTACATGGACATTACTATATAGTACTAAAGAGAGGGGAATAAACAGTGATTTACATGCAAATAAATTGCATTACAATAACTGGACAGTTGATTTTAGAAGTGTGACCTTGCGCCTACACATCTTGAAAATGCTGAAGGTGAGCTGAGACAGATATATATGATTTTGTTGATTCATTACTTCCCTGGCACATAGTAGTAATGAAGGGTATGATAAATATTTTAGGATTGAAGTACTAGATGTTTGGAGACTTTGTGATAACAGACACAGCCTTGTTTTATTCCTGATTAGGTAAGCAGATATCGCAACAGTCATTTGTTCATTGGTGGTAGATCTGTAAAACTGACCTCCTCTCTTTTCAACCTTTTGACACTGTTATGGTGTATTAAGTTTCTGTCCTCTTATCGGGGAGCACCATTGGCAACTAGACTTACTTTGAGTATAACATAAAATGAGTATTGTCTTTCTTGATATTCCACGATATGATTTCCTGTTCACGTGGTGATTGGGTCAATGTGACCCGGGTGATGGCTCTCTGCTCATTTCGTGTCCAGAGATGGTTTTTAAATCATGTATGTTTATCATTGTAGCCTTGATGAACTCTGCTGCCACATCTGCAACAAAGACAAAACATGTGTTAGCAAAGAACTGGAAGACATTTTGAGAGAAATAAAGGCTGTTGGTGAAAACGCACTACGGTACTCAACGTTTACTTATTTTGGAGTGCTCAAAGTTGTGCTTATGACCTGGACTCGATCCAACAGAAGAAGAAGTGGTGGCTCTTCACCCTTCTTGAGCATCCGTTACGTGACGTTATGTTCTAATTCGGACATTTGAAACTTTGTCTACACTTAAGTGTGTGCGCCCTCCTTTCCCAGCCATCTATCTCATGCTTGATCATGTGAGATGATGCACTAATGTGTTACAAGTAGTAATCTCAACCCTTTCGTTGACTCACTGCCTTTCAATAAAGTAAAGTGGTGTCAGGCGAGGGATTGACAAGACATCACCATCATGCAGGCCATCTCCCAGCCACTTAGGCAACAGCTGACTTAGGCATTATAGATATCAACGACAGGCCCAAGAAGACCACAAGACCTTTCCTTAAGCCACCGAAGTACAAGTGGATTGACAAACAGCCGCACAGGGGAAAACCAAGCTGCCATGCTCCAAATAACAGACACCATTAATGCTTTTCATGCCCATCTGAATGTGCTAGCATCAGTGCCTAAAATGTTTCCATGGTGGGTGACCCAACCTATTTTTTTAAATATTTTTGAAAGTGTGACCTACAATGTCATGCAGACAATAGAGTGATGTAGTCATTATGTAGCCCCATTACTCTCTGGATATATGCAAGTGGTCTATCAGGCTGCTAAACACGATGGCAACACCAGGAATGGATATAAAGGAAGTGGTGTTCGAATGAATGAAATAGAATGAAATGTTTATTTTCAACTATTCTGGAGTATACGACTGAAGCCCAAAGAGAATCCCTGTATTATAGTCCCAAGGATTTAACTGATTATTGGAGGAGCAACCAAAGAAGAAATACTGGATCAAATTGTAAAGGAGCTGGTGATAGACACTTTTTCCCAGCTGTGAAGTGGTGGGTAGGACAGCATCCCAACGCCACATTGGCTCAGCTTCAAGATTCGGTGGGTCTTTCAATGTCTACCCTAATGCAAGGACTGAATAAGCTTCAGAGAAGGACAAGGGGACAATTCTGAAAGAACAAAAAAATTACCCCAATCTCAATTAAGACACTTGATCCAGATAAGTTACATGAAGAGGAATTATCCTCTCAGGATACCGAAGTGTTAGGAATGCGGAGCGGAAAGTTGGAGCCGCATTGCTCAAATGTGTCCTAGCAAGCGTCAGAACACAGGGACATGGGGCTGGTGGGAGTCCACCACATGGAACACAGTCAGCCGGAAACAACATATATTAAGGCAGTATTTGCGAATAGACAGATAGTGACTGACATGGTTAGTTGCAAAAATGTCATGGGACAGATATTGTCTGGGGAGCCAGATTTGATGGATCTCAAAATCTGGGAAGCTGAGAACAGAGTCAGTGGCAGGTCCTTCATATGGCTTTGAAGTAGAAACAAAAAAATCTATATGCAAAACCATTTTTTTTAAGTTACGTACAATACTTGAATCTTCTTTACAAAATAAGAAGACAATGTGGCCTGGTTCTTGGGATAGGGTATAGATTTAGGTAGACACTGAGAGTTGGTGGTTTCTCTATCAGTTTTGAAAAGTATTCATGAGAAATTTGAAGCTTCTTGAATCTTTGTTCCTTGATTAGCAATCTTCGTCTGGTGTAAGCAGGTTTTATAGTGTATGACCTGAGATGTATTTGCTTGTAGCTGGGAAACATTATAGTTCAGGCACCAGTTTATTTTCATCTGTCTTACTAGAAATCTTTAGGCCTTAATTTCACTGGTGAACCATGGAATGAGGATCTTTAAACAAGGATTTTTCCGAGGCTTTTGGAAATTGACAGTTGTTAAAGTGGGAGGAAGAAACTTTGGGGTCAGAATTGACAGAGATACTTCTCCACCATTCTTTAAATTTCTAGACAGCCTCTGTTTTGTTAATCCTATTCCAAGGTCACAATGATGAAGTACTGATTTGGGTATGTTCTGACCTGGAAAAGGCTATGACTTGACTGTCAAAAAATAAAAGAGAATGGTGTGTCGAAACCACTGTGGTTGATAATGTAAACGGAAGCATGCTAGAGGAGCTAAAATCAAGATCAAATATATGGTCACCTTGGTGACTAAGCTAGTTTACTAGCTGTGTGAACAATACATTTCCAATTCAATTAAAGAAGGTATGTGTTAAATCTATATGAGGGATATCATAGCACAGATTAAAAGACTGATCACCTGAAAGCAAATCATTAGGAGGCTAGCAATTTCAGAATATTTATCCAAAAATATAACCGGAGAGTATCAAGTTTCTATCTAGTACATAGCATATCACCAGTATTCGGCTAGTGACAGTATGGCTGCACCCGGTACACTTGCTTGCATCATTATCAAGTTAAAGAAGCAATATCTTTGCAAGTACATCATTAGACAAGTGTATCCACTGAATGCCCCTGACCCGTCATTAAGCTTGGAGGAAATGCAAGAACTGTGATACAATCATCAGAACTGAGTAACTAATGTTGGAACATGAAAAGCAGGTCACACAACAAAATAACTATTGGGTCTAGATGCAGGTACAAGCACATTTCTGCATCACTATGCATAGAAGCATATCAGTTATATTCCAGGTTGGTGCATACAAAAGAGTTGATGCCGACACTAAGAGTTAGATGCACAAAATCACGCAAGAGGGAGCAGGGGCAGGGGATTTTCCTTGGAGTGGATGTATGGATCACCCTACCAGCAACAAGAGGGTGGGTCTTGGGGGATGGGTGCAGTCCTCTGAGAGTAGTCAGTGAAAGTAGCACAACAGTGCCTCTGGGTAATGCCAAATTTCAAGTGAGTCGAAGCTCAGGGACATTAATGTAATGGAATGTAGCCCATTTAGGGAGGGAGAGTGTCATCTCTGCATGATGCCTGGAAGAGAAGGAATACGGCATCCAGTACATTTCGATTAGATGCCTCTGAAGGCCTCTAGCCTCCTCAACCCTCTGAATAGCACTTTCTGCCTGGGGCCCATGCAATTAGCAATTTTTGCCACACCTGCAGTGTGTCACTGAACGCTTCGACAAAAGCAGCGCCAGGTCTAGAAACCAAGTTACAGTCTTATTTTGCTTGGTCTGGGGATACACTCCCAAGGCACATACCTCCCAGCTAGGTGCAACAGTCATCTCCACTTTGTGTGCCACTTGGGCAACTGCTACAGACCAGTAATGTGAAAGAAAGGGCATGACCATAACATGTGGTGCATATCAGTTGGGGAGGGAGCATTGGGGGCAAGCGGCGTGGGACTGAGGGAAATATTTGTTAAGCTTAGCTGGGGACAGGTAGGCTTTGTGAAGGATGAAACACTGTATAAGTTTAAACCTCACATTTCAAGAAACTGTAGCTAGGTAGGTTAGCATTCTTTCCCACTCTATCAGAGAGGGCCCTATCAAATTCCGTCTCCCACTTGCTACGAAGGCGAGTGCGAAGGGTCTGCACGTGTTCATAAGTAGCCTTTACGAACCATGTTATCAATCACCATCCACTACCTATGACATGTATATATTACATCACAGTGTGAGCTAGCAGTTCGGGTGCTGTGGCACTTCAGCGGGAACTTAGGGCACGGCTCAGTGTTAGGCCTGGGTGGAGCTCGTGGAGTTTCACTCTCGCCGAATTCCACGGAGTTACCGAAAAACTCAACAGGATTCCACGGAGTTCCATGCGCAGGCGGAGTATAAATCTCTTTAAGTGAAGTGGGGGCAGGGTATGGAGTACAAACAACACTTATCACCAGGCCACGACTTTACTTCCTGAGATACAAATCTACTAGCGATAGTGACAATGACTCAGGCCCACCCTATCACAGACTCTGCTCCTCGTGTGAACAATCCACTACTGCCAAGAACTGGGCACTACACCCTCATCCCCTATAAACTCCAGCCTGCTACCCACCATAATAACCTTGCCCAGAATAAGTATGCAGAGCTCTATACCAGGACTTACAATGCCAGTAAAGTAAACCTACCTCTTCTAGGAAGTACGCTCCATACCATTTCATTTCTGGGAGAATACTGATCTCGCTTTGTCCGACATAGTCCCCAGCTCAGCCATTTGTTGCCCTGTGTGTCCCAGGTCCCGCTCTTGAAATATCCTAGTGATCATTGGTGACTGTGTCTGTAAACTACTCTGTTCTTGTTTGTCGCCCGTTGGGAAGCTCCGTGTTTGTATAAATTAAGCATTCTCCCATTGGTCACCAAGGGTTGTGGTCCACATGGTGACGATTTAGCGTACTTGCATTTTTTTCTGTGATCTGAAGCCCCATTGGCTATTTTGGCGCTGGTTTTTCATTGGTGGTTCTTCTAAAGTGCTCTTGAAGTTGTAGTTTACGATTTATGCGGTATGAGGCATTGCAGTTCCCAGCAAAACATAGGCCCAATTAGCAGATAATTTAGTTAGATGGGTGTTTGCAGATGGAGGGGGAACGTGCTGTGAAGGTCAGGACAGAGAATCTTTAGTGATTATGGGCCACCCAGACCCCCTTGTTTCTGGTTATTATCAGTGTTAGCTGTGGCAGTACAAGCTTGTCACCTAGTCGCGCATACAACTAGTTGAGGGCGGAGGTTCTACAGTCTCCCTCCTAGCAGGATTCCAATGCATTACAAGGGAGGCGTGCAGCTGATACCATATGTAGGCAGCCAGTGCCACCATTGAAGGTGAAGTATAAAACAATTATAATAACCATTAGCATAATCTCTTCAGCTTCGGAAGCATAATTATCATTTAGTCAAACCTTAACTTCTGTTATAATAATATTGGAACGGGTGGTCAGTAGCCATGCTCTTTCAGATACTGTTAGGATCAATGATTGGTGGCTCCTCAATTTCTTTAATAATCTGAGACCATATCAAATAGTTCGGCCTCTAAACCACCACGTCTGCTGCAAGTTCTTTAAAGAAGGATTTCAGAAATGAATTCAGTGCGGCAAACAATTCTCAGAAGTGGTGAGTGCATTTCCTCTCTGCAGTGCAAACCTTCCACCCAGTGAGTTAATGTGTGCCTTCTCATTCAGCATATGCAAGTAGAAACCTGCACTGATTGAACTCAACACAGTGACGACTATCACAATTGCACCCCGATGAGGAATTTCACGCACTGATAACAAGTCACACACTTGATTGTAGAGAAGAGAACACGCTGTGATACACTGAACGATTACATGAGCGCTCACAAGCAGGACAAACTCCAGGCAAACAAGAGCACAAAAGTTCTATTCAGAGGTGCCAGCCATTGGAATTATAGATGTTGATAAGTGGTCCCAGACATTAGGAAGACGTGCATGTGACTTTGCAACACACGCTGTCAGCAACAAGAATTGGCATGGCACGCCAAACCAGGAGTATTAAGCAATGACGGGATACAATACTGAACTCTCCATAATTACTAGGGTGTGCGCCAGTAAACTCTGCTACACAGCGGCAGGTGGAGTTTTTGACAAACGGAGCGGCAAAGCTCTGTGAACTCCGGCCGCGGAGCGGAGTTTACTGCTCACACCTAGCCAGTGAGTGATATTCAGTAGTGGCCCGTGGTGGGAGTGCTGCCGGGTGCTGACGTGGGGCGGGGGAGGGGCAGGGTGGAGGGTAGTAAACTACGGATAACGGCCGATTAGAGGTAAGTAAACATATAAATAAATAAAACGAATTTCGTTGCGCGCGCTGCATCGCCAAATGCATCGCCAAATGCGATGCAGCGCGCGCAACGAAATTCGTTTTATTTATTTATATGTTTACTTACCTCTAATCGGCCGTAATCTGTAGTTTACTACCCCCACCCTGCCCCTCCCCACCCCACGTCGGCGCCTGGCAGCACTCCCACCACGGGCCGCTACTGGTGATATTTCAAGAACTGACCTCTGCGATTGTTATGTTGGTCTACGAGCACATCAGAAGGTAGGAGTTCGCTGTCCTGCTAAAGGTCGCCGAAAGTGGTGAAGCCAGCAACCTGTGTCGAGTTAGGCAGCCTTGGTTGTGGGGTGTGCCCAGAAGGGGATGGCTGGGACAATCGATGCTGAAATGCATAGGTCTCATCTTGAGCCACCTGAAGTAGGCACAGAGGCTGTGGGGCCACAGTATGCAGTGTGTGAAAGCACAACAGGAGATGTTTCAGGTCTTAAGGGGGCTGTGTGGAAGTGGTGTCTTCAAAATGGCTCTCAGCGACCAGCTGCTAACCAACTGCAGCTGCATCAGTAGGTAGTAATGCTCAAAATAGGGAACTCCCAGCCCATCCCTGTCCATAGGCAAGCTCAATTTAGTGCAAACCTGTATCAGCCGTTGCACCTCAACAAAATCTCCCAGCAATGAGCCTAATTCCTGGAAAAAGTTAACCAGGAACTTTAGCGGTAGGTTAGCATAAAAATATTATAATAATGGGAGCACCACCGTAACCCCTGGCGGAGACCTCTGCTCCGCCCGCGGAGTGTGCCGAAATTTGTCTTCTCCGCGTTCCACGGAGAACGCGGAAAAGGCAAATCTCCGCACACTCCGCAGGCGGAGCGGAGTTGGCCAGCCCCCGCCTCCACCCCCCCATTATAAAAAGTAAATAAACATTATTAAAAAATAAATTTAATACCACTTACCTGGCATGCGGCGTCCCCGGGCTGCCCTCCTCCTCTTCTTCGCCGTCTCGCTAATCCTTGTGAGAACTGCGCATGCGTGAGCGCCCGCGCATGCACAGTATATTTTGCTTACTTGAAGCATTTACTTGCTGAGGAGATCTGTGTTTTGTCTAGTCAGGTTTAACTCAGCAAAAGTTAGCTGAGAGGGTTTATATGCCTGCTGCAAACACAACGTGTTGTAGCTTGCAGATCACTGATTTGTATTTTATGTAGAAAGGTCAAGCAGTGGCGTAACGAAACCTGAAGGGGCTCCCCTGCAAAGTACATGCAGGGGGCCCCCACACTCCGGATCCAGTCTGAAGCTCTCAGGCCAGGGGCCTGCCAGTGCCAGAGAGGGCCCCCCCACACCACAGGGGCTGCGGGGGCCTTTATTACGCCACTGACCCACAAAGACTATGTGTCATGCATCCCCTATTGGCTGATTGGACTGCCTTGGTATGACAAACAGTGAATATGAAAGCCAACTAATGAAAAATACAAAAAGCATAAGCAAATAAAGGATAAACCAAAACTGCTAGGGTCCGTAGTAAATGGAAGCAATAAAGTTGATGATCAAGTACAATCTATTGTGCATGTTCCCAAGTCCGAAACACTAAAATTCAATGCGAGACAACGCAGATGGTAAAAGATGTCAACTATATCTTAATGAAACTGAGGACACCTAAAAAAAATAGAAAGAAAAGTCTGATTTTAATGGCTAAGATAGAAGCGCCAAACAATCATAATGAGGCCAAGAGGGGTTGGAGTCTGTAGTAAAGGAGCCCTTAAGGCTGTGGTCGCCAGGAACGACATTTATGTTGAATCAAAGGCTGGGTTTAACCATAACAATAAGGTGCTAAAGGAAAAAATGTTTTGTGGGGACAATGCAAATAACTGCATCTTACTCACAGCCCGAACTTAAGCCATTAAATAGGAGCACACTGCAAAAAATCTTTGCAACCATTCCAAAGATGGATGGTATTTCAAGAACAGATATTAAAGCAATCAGGTGTGTGTTTAATGCCAATAACACAATACACAGGTAGCCTTCTACTCTCTGATAATGCGAAAAATGGCAACTGACATGGAGGGAGAATTGTGTTATGTTGTCTTGCTAATAGTCTTCAATCTTGCTAATGATAACACTGGAAAGATGGAGACACAGCCCCGGGGCAGCTGTAAGCCCTTTTTCCCTTGCCAGAGTAGCAAATATATAGGACTGCTCGTCAGTTGAGTGAAAGGGAATTAATAAAATGCACAAAGAACTATAACCATAAATGATAACATTAAAGTTACTTAAGTGACAGAACTGTAAGCAACCAGCATTATCCTATTCAAAACAAACATGACAGATTGCTTCAGGAAAACTGGAAGAAAGTACAAACATGAAGAAAGGAACAAAGCGTGAAATATCAGAGAGAATATCAATTTCACAATTGTCTCATAGAACATATTTGGGGCTAATCAATGGATAAATTAGGTTGTCAAATATGAAAAACGTATTGATTGCTCTTTTATATAAGCGCAAGAGACTTGGTCCCTCACATCTCCAAACATGAATTGCTATCTCACTTTTCATAGTGCAGCTTCTTAAGTGAAAAAGCGTGCCCTGCAATTTTGATTAAACTTACATTAATATGTGTGTGTGCTGTTATAACACTTTCGCTAATAATATACTAATACTGTTGACTCAAAAGTAATTGTAAATGTTTAATTCTCTATAGATGAATTGTCCACAACTGAGAGAGGTTGGAAACATAAGATGAATTCTGCCCAACTCTTTCATTATTACAGGAGGTGATTTCAATAGACGAATGAATGAAACTGAGCTAGATGAAAATGTGATTGATGGAAAGGCTGGCAACCCAGTATTTCAAACTGCTAGAAGGTGTAATAGGGAAAATATAATATGGATCTTGCGCCATAACACTCCCTCAATAGCTGCTATGTGCTTGGAAAAAAACGTAAGAGTGGATATTTTATTGTTAAGAGATTCCAGGAAGTATTATCATATTATTTAATTAGATATAAAAACAATCAAGAAATAGAAAATTTCCTTTTGCTGTCAGAAAATATTTAAAAGGCACATGTGGATTAGGTATCTTTTGTAAGAGATGCCATCGAGAAGAGGGTCACCTTCAAACTCCTCACCCACGCCTACAAATCCCTCAACATCGGACCCAAATACCTCAACAAGAGAATATCCTTCCACCTACCCAAGAGGAACCTCCGCTCCGCCGACCTCGCCCTGGCAGAGGTCCCCCGCATCTGCAGGAACAGAACAGGTGGGAGAGCCTTCTCCTACATCGCAGCCAAGACCTGGAACGAACTCCCCGTGGACATCAGACGCTCCCCAACCCTGCACACGTTCAGGAAGGACCTCAAGACCTGGCTCTTCGACTGATCCGGAGCTGCCCCCGCCCCGCCCCCCTAGTGCCTTGAGACCCTCGCGGGTGAGTAGTGCGCTATAAACCCCCTGATTGATTGATTGATTGATTGATTGAATAAAGGTATGCTGCAATGTTTGTATAAATACAAGGCTTCATAAGGAATCGAAAATATTTAAATGATGCACCCTGCCAAGAACCCGAAGTTTTTTATTTAGTTTTTACTGAGAGTTGGCCTTTTAATTAAAATACAGAATACAAAACAGTAATCAGCGTGTTCGAATTACACTTGTACACACATGCCAATAGATCCGATTCAGGCGGAGACTCGCGATTTTTGAAGCAAAAAATGGCTTTATTTTGGCTGTCAGCCACCTAAAATTGCCTTTCCCTTAATAGAAGTCAATAAGGGAAAAAGTATTCTCCCCATTATTTTATTTTTTAAATCTCCCACTTTCGACTACTAAAATGTTGGCATGTATGCTTGTAGCATAAATCTTCAAGATAAATGCACACATTTATTCAGCATGTGGCCAAGCGTTCTAGACCACATTGAAAGCAAGTTGGTATAAGGACGATTGAAAAGGATTTTAGTTTTCTGATGTGCTGTATGTCATTTACCTGATGGTGTTCAAGTGTTATGAACCTTCACAATATCCTGGGGGTCAGAAATTTTTGCTAAAATGCTAATAAACAAGTGCTTTAAAAATACAATGCAAATGCATGGCCACAATCTGGCTGCATTTGATCAATAATTCAGTACAATAGAATTAAGGGAAATCGCCATAATAAAAAATTGCATACCCATGGTGATTCCCAAGCCAATATCTCCAAATCTGCTATCTAAGATAAACAGCCAAGTTTCTTCTTGTCTATGTACTTTTACCTAGTCATATTGAGCCTGTTTGCCTCCCACCTACTTCCCGGCTTCCTAATTCCTGGATTGACCCTCCAGACCCAAAACCACACTCATTACTCTGCCCCCGCTAAAAGTTCTCCCATAATCACTGAAGACTCCACTGATAAGCAAGATATCACTTCTGCCCTTCTTCCTCAAAAATCCTTTTTGAGCACTCATCTCAACGCATAATCCACCATCAAAACACTTCCAAAATCCATGCCCTGCTCCAGCCCTAATCAACTGCTTATTTGTCCTCGCTGACGCAACAACCATATCAGAACTCCTTTCATCAACTAATGTATTATATTCAAAATAGGTATAGAGAGAAGGCTAGAGGCAGAGAACAATTCTTCACACCCTAGTTAACTAATGACGGCCACCTAATTAAATCAAAGGGCAAGGCTGTTAAAAAAGCCTGGTCCAAACTTCAACAAATGGCTGAGCAAAGACTGTTGTAGGTTTACTGGCGAAGCAACAAACCAACATGCATCAGGCAAAAATGGCCACTTCTAATTAAGTAGGAGAATTTGTGAAAGTTAAAAATTAATTATTAAAGATTTACAAGAAAATTGTAGCCATTTAATAGCACAGGGCAAAAATGCCTTTTTTTCCACTGAAGTCTGCAACAGCTGTGTGTTTTTCTAAACAACCTGACTAGATCCACAGCCGGAATAACTATTGTTGCTTCTCTGGCTGGAGAGCCGACCGTAATAAGTGCTTCTCACTGAATTTACCCCACTCCAAACATAGGGTAATAATATGGTCATTAAATAAAAATGCACCTTCCCACAAGACACGAAACAGAAATTGTCTCAATAGTGGCCTTACTGGAGTGGCCACCACCCTTAAGAGATTATCTAATAGCTTGCTATCTACAGGGAAGTCCGCCCGCAACACATACATGCAACAGTAATGTCACAAGTACAAAAGACACGTTAAGACTCGTCGTGAAACCAAGTCCAACTTCGGACCATTGTCTGGCTTATCTTTCGTTGCAAAAGTACTGGAAAGCGTGGCAGCCTAACATATATCGTCAGACCTAGAGCTCAAACTCCCTGATATACTCTGGTACTGCAAATACCGTGGGACAGAACCGGACTAATAAATATAAATTATCTATTCTTCGAGCACAACAAAGTCCAATCTTGCGTGTCAATACTGCAGGGCACCGAGGAAAGTGTGTTCTTAGCTTAACTGTACAAGCCCGCTGAAGTGCTGGGAATCGCTTTAACCGACATCACATACTTCTTAAACGGCCCCACAAGTCAAAGTGCAGCTCTAAATTAGCTCTGAATCGCATATTAAAATTCTGCAAACCTAGCACAATGTTTTATAAGCCAGAGCTGTCTGATAACAGTGTATCATCCTCGTGGAGCCACGTTCCCTTTGGTATCGGCACTTGAGAAGGAAGAGCAATGAAAAATCTTTCAGAATGGATGTCTGCAAGCTTTCACTCGGGTTTCATCGCCAGTTTGTAATAGTATGTTGTTGCCCATCTCCTACCTCAGACAGTCTCACCTGAGGGCTGAGGCCTGGCCTGCCGCCTGCAGCTTCAGGCAGGCGCGAGCGGGCAGCAAAAGACAGGGCAGGGCAAGGCTAGCGCTAGCCAGGCAGGGGCTTGGGGCTAGTAATAATTTAAATTATGGCCGGTGACGGACGGTCCTTCTCAGTCTCTGGCGTGGCTGGGTCCTGGGATGCCTCACCTCAAGTCAAGCGCACTTTTAATTGCGCTCTGCAATGCGCATGACAATGGACCAGCCCCACCCTGAAGCCCGCGCAGACGCGGAGACAACTGCGCGCCGCGCACCCACCATTTAATTAATGAAGAAGAGCCTCTGAAGTCCGGCCGGGGCCTGGGCGTGCGCACATTTAATTTATTAAGAGGCCGGGCGTGCGCACCATCATGATGAAGAGGCTTGCCGCTTGCTGGTTCTGCTGCTGAGAGAGGGAGCCCCTGGGGCGCGGGGGCCCCCCCCGCAATGCGGGGGCTGCGGGGGCCTGTGTTAAGCCCCTGTGCTTAGACGTCCTTTTGTTACTTGCAGCTTATAAATTATAATCACTGACATTGGAATTATGCGGTAGGGAGAACCAAATTATGCAACAGTTGACTACATTTTGGGGCATGAAAAGACATATTATGCAACTTATTGATGATATTGTTTCATTATTTTGTAACTTTATAACACTGTCATCCCAGTCTGGGAAAACGTTTCACCCCATTAGTATCAGTTTAACAATCAAATACAGCAATAACAACTGAAAGATGACCAGTCAACATTTGAGAAGGGCATTCCAATGCGCAGGAACACGTGTTGCCAATTTTTTTGTAACCTTTAAACTGACTGAGCTAGAAACAATTTTTTTCTTTAAAATCTGCATATTATGCAGTAGATTAATAATTAAGTGGCAAATTAGGCAAATCCATAATTACACAGAAAATGCCGTGGCTGCTGAATCACATAATTCCAGTGCCCCTAGTTATAATCCTGCCACTGCAGCACAGTACGCTATAAACCAGAATCAAGGGGCTGCATGCAGACTGCAAAGCATAGAAACGTATTTAATTTTTAATAAATCTTTATTTATTTTGATATTGCTAAAAAAGGGTCCTTTGGGTAGTAATAAACTCTCATTAGTGCAGACAACCCCAACCACTGCGTTATGTTTTAATTCTTGTCTGTGTCACCAGACCAAGCACTCAACATATTATACCAAACAATATGGAAGATATGCTACTTTTACACCTTGTAACCATCATTGTCTTATGTAACATTTCCTATGACTTGGTTTACACACTTGTGTGATTCATTTTCTGTGTACAATATGTGAGTATGATGCAAATCGCTTTGTCACCCTACACACGGACACATAGCGCTATAAAAGAAATTAAATAGGAAAATAAATGATGCCTGTCCCTACAGAGGGTAAAGCGGCGCAACCTCCCAATGCCTGTAGTCGTTAAATCTGTAGTCAGCCTCAATATTGCTATTATTATGGAGCCCCTGCTATCTTTGGAAACATTACCTGCCCTAATTTTGGATGCATTTAACCAGCTAAATGAGTCTACTGTAAATATCATAAGGGATATGGCGAGCAGACCCAGGGGTGCAAAGCCGGGATGGCTAGATAAAGCCTGTAGGTTGGCGGGTAACCATTTGCAGGTAACCATTTGCGGGTAACCATTTGCGAGAGGCTCTCAAAACTAAACCCTGTAACCAGGACATTATTAAGGATGCCAGGAGGGTGTATAAAATAGCCTTAGGGAAGCGAAAGGCTGAACTCAAGGAAGCATCTTGGGTGGTGTCCACTTGCTCCTCTAGAGATTCTAAGGGTTTTTGGGTGGTGGTTAATGGAAGGAAGCCCAGTGTGGCTGTGCAAGATGATATAGGCTCTTCTATCTCTCCAGCCCTTTGGGTTGCCCATTACCATAAGGTATACGCTCTGGGCAAAGAACTTCCCATTCTTCTGGATGATGCTGATAAATTGTACCCACTAGAGATCCGGTTTGAGTATGAGGAGGTCTATGAGGCTATCATGGGTAGCCTGTCCAACAAAGCACCTGGGCCAGATGGGATACCAATGGATCTATATACGGCTGAACCACATCTCTGGGCTGCAGTTCTGACCAATGTTCTTAATGCCGTGACCCAGCTAGACCCTACCTGATCTCACGCTGATCTGGAAATCTGCTAGCATAGATCCCACTGTTCAAGAAGGGGAACAGGCAGGACCCTACCTGCTACAGACCAATCTCCCTGTTATGATCAGTGGTAAAGGTGGTTGGGCATATTGTCCTTCAGCGAGTGGAAGCTTGGGCACAGGCAAATTATATTATTTGCCCTGTACAATATGGATTCAGGGAAGGGATGGGCAAACTGGAACAGTGCCTGAACCTTAACCTTATCATATGGAAGTATGTTGTGGTGAAGCAGGTGCCTAGTTTTCTTGTCTTCATGGACCTCAGTAGTGCCTTCGACCAGGTGATTAGGTCTAAGCTTTGGGATATCCTTGAGGAAATGGGACTGCCAGCCCAGTTGATTGCTTTTCTTAGAGCTTTACACGTGGACGTAAATGCCCGCGTTAGATACGGCACAGAGGGAGGACAACTGAATCGTTTAGTCTCCCACAGGGGTTAGGCAGGGATGTGTGTTGGCTCCAATATTGTTTTTATTATATATTAATAACCTGAATAACTACTTGAGTGAGAATGGGGTTGACCTGCCTAGGGTAAAGTCTGTCAGCGTGCCTACCCTGCTAAATGCGGACGATGCCGTAATGATGGCCCGAACGGCAAACGGGTTAAAACTTCTGGTTGATAAGTTTGTAGAGTTCATGGATGATCCGGACCTAGATACAAACATCTCAAAGACCCATTATATAGTCTGCGGGAGGAAGAAAGCTAGAACACGACCTATTGATATCAAAGGGCAAAAAATTACTAGGGTGTCCACCTTTCCCTACTTGGGGGTATCATCAGAACAACTGGCTTTCTTGCTTTTACAGTCGCTGCTCCAAGTTCACACAAGCCTACTGTGCCTTGTTTAGATTTTCACTGTCGGTGGGTCATAAACCCATCTTGCCCCTGCTGCAAATCTACAGAATGAAATGTCTCCCAGTTCAGACATACGGTGCAGTCATTTGGAGGTACCGTAGTTGTAGGACAATCCAGCTTGAAGAGGACCGATTCTGTAGAAAACTTCTGGGGCTTGGCCCAAACAGCTCCTCGTTTGTAACCCACGAGGAACTGGGTTTGAATTATGTGGAGGATCAGGTTAAACTGGCTCCACTGTTACTCTGGATATCTGTTTGGGTAGACAGGAGACAGGAGTGTGATTGAGGATTGCATGGATTGCACGTATGGCCATAAGATACCGTGGATTAACTATATAAAATCCCTTGCCCGTTCTTTAGACTGCATGGATCTTTTTAACCAGCCATAGCTACTTAAAAAGGGCGACAGTGGTCTTTTTAAGGAACAAATTTTAAATAAGTTTAAAGATGATAGAGAAGTCTGGGCGCTGGAGAAAAACTCCAACAGATCCTATTTACTGCTGAAATTCGTTGCTGGCATTGAACCTTATCTCACAGAAGTCAAACATCCAAGGGACAGATCTTTGCTTACTAAATTTCGTTTGGGTTCTATACGCTCAATGATCTGTTTCCCTCCAGGCCAGTTCGATCCCCATGCTCTTTTAACCTGCCCTTGTGATGACAGTTCACCCCAGACCTTGATACACCTGGTTTTATTCTGTAAATATTATGAATTCTTACGTAGAAAGTATTTATTGCCACTTTTAAAAGCGAGGTGTTTTACTCAGTTTCGCCCTGCCTTTTTATATTTACAGCTATTATCGGATCAGGAGGTGATGTTGGCGGTTACTAGGTATTTAAAAGGTGCCTTACACTGGAATAAAATAATGTGTGTCTAGTTGACTAGGTTAGGCTGGGTTGCAAATTCTTATAAACATTTTATAAGGTCCATAAATGCTCACACATTGTTTCTTGGAATGAACTGTACTGTATTATGTTTAATAAGGCTTTTTAAGGTTTTAACGTGGCTTTTATGTATATTTTTTTATCTTTTATGATTATGATATATATATAATTGAATAAAGATTAATTAATTGATTGATTAATTGATAGAATTGATGCCTGTCCCTTACATACAGGGGTTGAAAAAAGTCAAAAAGTTGCTTTGAAAGTGGAGTTGTGTAATACTTGCTCTGCATTCCTGTGAGCAAGCAAAGCGAGTATGCCCAACTTCAAGGAAGGTTCATGGGGTGTCTCCCCTAACAAACGTTTTAAAAAGGAGGTTAAATAGTGTGCTATAATGCAGAATTTTCACATAAACCTGCTCAAAAACCATTGTCTCTCGCACTTACTAAATACTGAAGTACTTTAAAGGTGTGCCAAGTCAATGAAAACGTTTGACTCCCATTTAATTCAAAATGTGCAGCGGGTGCCCCTATATGTTAATAATTATCTCCATGTATCAGGGTTAGAATTATTTTGGTAAAGATGGTTCCCATATGCCATGGGCACTCTGGTAATGCCAACAATTACATACAGTATGCCAGTGGCACAATGTTGCCATTGACTGCATTCATATATATGTGATGGGTGACCCAAAGGTCAAAATTACCACTAGAATGTCAAGGCCAGAATTTTGTTGTGGTTGCGTGTGTCCACCGCCCAATTTGCCAGGGTTGTCCTGACTAATGTCCAGAATTATCTTGAATATGGTAGCACCAGCATTTTGCTATAGGTGTCCCATATGCCAAGAATGATCTCCAATATGCCAGTGCCAGCAATTTATCACTGGCGTCCCATAGACAACAAACTACCTCTAGTGTGCCAGCATCAGCATTTTGCCATGGGTGCCGCATCCTATATGCCAAGAATTACCCCCAATATGCCAGTGCCTGCATTTTGACATAGTTTCCCTTGTACCAAGAATTATGCCCAGTATGTTAGCACCAGCATTTAGCCACGGCTATTCATATGCCAGGAATGACAGCTTGTGTGCTTGCATTTTACCTAGGCACATCATATAACAAGAATTACCCCCTTCATTCTTCTTCCTTCTCACTCACTCAGTCACTCTAGCTCACACTCACTTGCACTCACTTTAACTCACTCTCTAATTCTAACTTAGTCTCAATTATTCCCACTTCCTCAGACTCCATCTCACTTAGTTACACTATCACTCATATACACAGCACAGCACAACATTTCACAGGGTTTGATTTTACTTACTTACCTTCAGCTACCTGACCTGTTGTGCTTCAGATAATAGTATTGGATAGACTCTCAGGGCAGGTACACAGCTTCTTCCAGCCTCTGGAACTAAAGCACAGACTTGGACTCTTCATAGTGATGCATAGGCTCCAGCTGTCAGTTTCTTGCTTTTTCATCTCATCTTGTCATAAGGTAGGGTGCGGTGAATGACGCTCTTGCCAACCCCTCTCCCCGTGATGAGATGGGAGAGGATGAGCTGACAGCATGACTGATGGGTAGTCCTGGGCACGGTAGGGATTACCACAACAGCGCCCAGGGCTGCCTGTACCAGTGACACTACAGCATGTCACTAATGGGGAGGTCTTGAGGCCTGGCAGGATCCAGAGGCCAAGGCTAAGACTTTGCTAGTCCTGGTCAATCTCGCTGATGACTGTTGCAGGTGCCTCTATGCGCCTTTGCCAGCCATGATTTACTGCCTCAGGCCGCAGCAAGGGTGGGCATATTTTTTATTATACTAGTGAATCATAGGTTATTATTAATTACTCGTATTATAAAAAAGGGGGCCGAAACAAGGGCTGGCGCTACTGAAAATAGCAGGTTTTATTCTATGAAACCCGTAAGTAGTGAATCAAGAGGATTAATTTCAGAGCTGCTTTTTCTCTTTCACTTGTCATTGTAGGTTCTTTTCCCAGGGATCCTGACCTAACCTATTTTGCCCCTTCGATTTGTACTAGATTTCTGATTGATGTTATAAATAGAGTCGAGGACCTAGTTGATTGAGAGCAGGATTTTTGCAACCTTGTACAATGCGTTGAGACTGAAATAAGTATTCAGTTTTTACAGCTGCAGTTTTTACAGTCTTCACCAATGCTACTGACCCTTCAAGCTTAAAAATGCTTAATGTACCACAAATTTCTCCAAAACTGAGCCTCCTGATGCTAACAAAGCAATGTTTTGTGAAAAGGTTGCGCTCCTTAAATGTGGGCCACTTTTTTCGGTCTGCCTGGGCCTATTTTTGGTCCCAATCCAACCCTGAATTTCAGCTGCTTCTGTGCCTCCCCTAAACAAAAGAGCCTTCTTATGTTGAGTGATATGCTCCTACCCAGCACAAAGCCATTTTGATCTGGGTGCAGTAGTTGCGGAATAAGTGGCAACAAACATTCTGCCAATAGCTTACTCAAGATCTGATAGTCGGTTTTCAGGACCATCAAGGGTCTGTATGAGGAGAGATTTGAATTGTCTCTGCCTTACTTTGGGATAGAAATGAGCATGTCCTCATGCAGAGACACAGGGAGGCTACGCCCACCAGTGCAGACTAGTATACTTGTGCCAACCTCGGGGCTAAGAGTACAGTGGGAGTCCAGCTGGACCTGGGTTTTTTTTGGGTGGCCAATGACCTAACCTCTTCTATCATTTCTGTAGCATTAATAGGAAGAGTCAAATCGTGGCTCTGTTCCTGAGTAACCCGGAGCAGGATATTGGACAAGAAGGGTAATGTCCTCTCCGCCAGTGGGGGATGCTCTGCAACCTATAGGGCTGAGTCGTGCTCGACAAACGCTTTGCATGCTTTAGCCTGAGTGTTCAAGTATGTATCTTGAGTTAGCTGGAGGAATTGGATGAGGCTATTAGACGTCTCCTACTTAATTAACCATGCGAAGAGGCCCGAGGTTTATCTGCTTCTTTATGTTTTCTTACTGCTTGCACCACAAAGTTATTGCAATGCTGTCTCTCAAGCAGGTTGGATTCTTTCACGTGAGCTGTCAAGAGCGATGGTCGATGCTCTGCCTGCTCAACCACTCTATTCTCCAACTCTATCAGGAACTCTTCACTTGCATGCAGTTTTGCTTCCAGCTACCCCCCAGGCCCTCACCACCACTGATACACACTGCCCTCTAATTGTGACTTTAAATGCATCCCACTCAATCAGTTAGTTTGAGGCCGTACTAATGTTGTGATGGAAATAATCAATTTTGTTGTTGTGGATCATTGTGCGGAGCACCTGATCCTCCAGCAATGAGGGTTCAAGCCTCCATATGGGAACTTGGGGACCTGGCGTGCCCCACCAAAGCTCAGCAAACAGAAGATTATGATTGGAGGCCATCCTGCCCCAGTACTCAGCGTGTGTAAAAAGGGAGTCTGTATATGCAATGCAAATGATTCTATCCAGGCAGGTGTGGAGCATGTGGAAGAGGGAGTAAATAAAAAGAATATACTCTTATACTCCTGTGGTGAGTTCACCATACATCTTCCAAGGACCACTGATGCAACCACCTAGATAGTCGCTGCGCGTTGAGAGTAGTTAGGACTTGTGGAAGAGGAGGAAAGAACCTGTTCAATGAGGTATCCAACACGCTATTATATTACTTGGATACCAAGTATCCAAGTAATTTCAACACATTGCGCCAATACACCAGACAGTTGTTCCCAAAAACCACCTGTTCTGAGTTAGGGGCATAGATGCTACCTAGGAGGAGTGGCCTGCCATCCAACCAGCCCCCTGCTAGAGCATACCAACCTTTTCCAACCAGGACGGTCATTCGTGGTTGGAAGGGGACCCCAGCCCTCATCCAAATTAGCATCCCCGAGAGTAGGCTGAGTAATTTGTGCAATATAGCTGGCCACGTCTTGAGGTATAAATACACAGATGTCACTTATTAGCTGAACCTTTATACTCCATGTGAGAAAATAAATGTCTGACTCTAACATAGCTGGGTGGATACGGAGTGGGAGGGGTAAGTGCCGTGCCACCTAAGTGGGGATATAGCATGATGTGCCCACCTGCAGTCTCCCCTAACTGAAACCAAGTATCTTGTATTTGCCTCCACAAAAAGAACAAGATTAACCAGAACATTAACGCAAAAAGAAAGGGCAGATGGCAACATGCCTCTCCGTCCAAACTGCCTATTGTAAACACAGTCATACTGTATAGAGCATGAAATGCCATGTTAGGACCATGGCAAAAAGGATAGTAGAAGGGCACCCACTGGTGGACAATAGAGGTGAGGTTATCATCTCCTCAAGGAGCAGTGTGGTGCAGAGCTTAATGGCAGAATAACAGTTGTGAGTTGGAGTTCTGGCAAGTAGTCTGCGGACGTCGCCATCAAGGAACCGCATCAGATAGTGTGGCCAGAGAGTTGAGGATCTTTTGGAGTTGCAAGGAGAGTGGGAAGCAAGTGCTCTGCATCAAAGCCCTCATATCAAGTCATCAGCAGTTTGAGGCATGACATCTTGCGGGACCCTGAAAGTGAGATATGGGATCCAGAGGATTCCTTGCCCCTTCATGTTGCAATCTCATTTCTGGTGTGCGGTGATCTAAAGTCTCTCAGTGATGCTGCTAACTTCAGGTTAGATCACCTATGAACGTCAATCTGATGCTATGAGGGTGCCACATCACTGGGAGCTGCCTCTGCCATACGCAGGCAAATATTTTAAGCCTGCACCTCTATCGAGGGCATCCTACAGTCTCTCTGTCCGATGACCCATCCGTGTCCATCTGGTGCTCTGCCCAGTCTCATGCCTCCACTGGTTCCTCAAAGAAGTGTGACTTGTATGCAGCCACCACAAAAAGTCACATGGGAAGAGCAGCGAATATGTGAGGCCGAGTTAGCAAAGCTTGTGTTTCAACCCTGTGAAGGAGGCTTATTGCTGCACCACCGCCAGGGTGTAGTCCCAATTCAGGCAGGGACAGGCAGTGACCTTCATGCAGGTTTGTGTCACTGTCTATATAACGGTGTAGCTTCTCAACTAGTGAACGGGGAGGTGCCCTAGGCGGATGACATCTCGCTGGGACACATTTCAACTGGTTTATTTAAAATAATTAATACAGCTTGGTGGACAGCATGACGTCTCTGATACATTTTTGGAGGTAAGCTGCATATCCTGCCCTCCGTTCCTTCCACCAAACCAATGATTCTGATATTAATTCAATGGGAACTGCCTTCCACATCTTCTGCACAAGAAATTGCATCCTGTCAGTTAGCACTGCGAATTGCTTTTGGGCATCCGTGCACTGTGGGTAAATATCCTTAAGGGTGTTTTCTGATTGGGCCACTCGGTTCTAAGCTTCTGTAATTGTCCCTATGAAGGCTACGGTCAATGGCTCCAGCATCGATGTTCTCTACAAGATATGTCCTAGAGTGTTTGATTGCAGAGAGGATACTGTCCAACTTTTCTGAAGTGCCCCACGAGGTGAGTGTTGAGCTCAGCGCACCCTTTGGTACAGGGCCGGATTCACATGCCCCGGTCATCCGTGACGCCGATGTAGATCTGAGCTTCCTCATGGTGACCAGAGCAGGGCTGATAGTTAGATGCTGCAGGATGGTGTGTCCAGGCCAGGTTGCAGACAGCGCAATTGTTAACAGAGCTTTGTCTGCAGCATAGGCAGACAGACAGCAGGGAAATAGGTTCTAAGCCTGTTAACGAAGGGGAACAGTCTATCCTTCTCTGGGATAAGTAGCTAACCATATACTGAAGGACCTCAGTGAAGTGACAGCTCCTAATACAGTCTCTGCCATCCGTCCCTCCCCCCTCCAGCAATGTTCAGCAAGATAAAATACTAGCAAGTAGGTCCGTACACAAGGAGGGACAGAAGACACCCTGATTCTTTCTCAGCACACACTACCCCACTGATCTTATGAGCTCCATCAATGTTTGTCAGAGCAGGCCCATTTTGTGACCTCTGGGTCTGCACAGCATTAGGGATTCTGCACTCCTCAGCGTGGGCACTCCCCCGTCTCTGCTGCCACGTGCAAGGGCCTTCGCAGCTCACTCGTAGTCTGGAGACCCAAGCCCCAGAGGAGGCATCAAGTCATCCCCCAATACTACCTCCCTCACCACCCTCCAATTCCAATATCGTGGGGGGATCATGAGCAGTCACCAGGGAAACTGCAGCATTATTCCAGCAGGGTGGGGAGCCACCAGGCCACAGCGGGAGAACACACTCACTCCCAAAGCCTCTAACTTTGTCGATCATGCGGTCCAGTCAGGTCTCCCCCAGTATGACCAGGCCCAGTGGCACCTCACCTGTAGGCTGCGCAGTAGTGACGGGCACTGATTTCCTGCAGTTGTCCTGGGGGCAGTCATTGACACCGACATCTCGATGGAGGGGGGCCCCAGAAGAGATGGGAGAGGGATTTGGAGGCATACTGCCCTCAGTTTCCGGCTCAGTGGCCCTCAAAGGACTGCAGCGTCCTCTCGCTGGTCCTCCAGGCTACGGGTCGTCCAGTCATGAAACGTATTCGGCCCCATCAGCAATTCACCTTCTCAAACAGCCGCAGTCCCAGGTAGAATATCTTAGCAGGCTGTTAGGGCTGCCTACAAGCAGGATAAACAGTAGATTAAGGGCCACGGTGGCAGAGCTGCGAATCTATGCAGCCGTCATGTTAGCCAGCCAAACCACTCCAGCAGAGGTTTGGATTATTTTAATTGGTGTTTTTGTGAAATCCTTTCGCATTGGAAATTCATTTATTCACATCTTTAAAGTTCATTACAAAAGTCCTTACAGCTTTACCATTGATGTTCATTTTTGTTGGATTTTACTATTATTCCATTATTTTCCTTTGGGATATTTTAGATTTTGATTGGTTGGCGGTCAGTTTTAATGTTCTACCATTTATTTTGAATTCTTATTTTTTCTATTGATCTATGATTCGTGATATGCGATGGAACAATTTGTAGCATTTAGTTTTGGTGGCAATTTTGTTCGTTATTTTTGATTTTCAATTACATTTGAATGTGACCACTTTTTATCATTTCACGCCTTGCTGTAGGGTGTTAGTGTAGGTTTTTATGCAATAAAACCTTTTCTAACAATTGATTACAAGTTTTTTCTGCAAGCGGTCTCATAATATGTAATAATACCTTCTGTATACCACATGCAGAAAACTCAAGAACAAAGATTACAAGTTGTTCGTAAGCAGGGATCAGATGGCGCTCCTCCGCCTCAGAGTAGGTGGCAAACCTTGCATATTTGAAACAAATATATAAATCACTTTAGAAAGGAGGAAAGCCAATGCCATTGCCATGCTTTGTACTATATATTTGATCATGTTCCTTGCGTCGCAAGCGTTTACACATGTTCCCATTGCCTAGTTTTTACACTTAAAAGTTTGTTAATGCATCAATTAAAAAACTTGGGGGCATATTAGCAAGACCCACGTTAAAATTATCGCCGTTTTAGCGGCAGGAAACTGCCGCTAAAACGGCGATAATGGGCTTGCTAATATGCGTTATAGAATTCCAATAGAAGCCCAGGTTAGATGTCCTGCACATCTAACCTGGGCTTCTATTGGAATTCTATAACGCATATTAGCAAGCCCATTATCGCCGTTTTAGCGGCAGTTTCCTGCCGCTAAAACGGCGATAATTTTAACGTGGGTCTTGCTAATATGCCCCTTGGTCTGTTAATAACATGCTGACCGACTTCGATTCTGATGTAGCTAATATAGTTCATTTTTGCTCAATCTGTCACATACAGCTGTTGCATATTTTCTGTTGCTGCCGTTAATGAAAGTCAGAAAAGGACCCTTCCGTTGTTTGCTGTGTGGGGGCCAAAGGGTTTGCTTGCAGAATGTGCAAGTTCTGTGCCAGAGGAACTAACAGATACAAGACAGCAGCTTCTGCCTGCTTCCTAAGAATCAACACAAGAATTGTTTTTATTATCTGCAGAAAATGCTTGATCTGAGTGTTAAAATGCCCACCCTTGCTTCATAATCTATATTATAAGAAAATGCTATAATAAAACACCTAACATTGGGTTGGGGTTAGCAGTCTGGCTAGTTGCTGGAGAGAGATGCTGAAAAAGGTTTGATTTTAGGTTTACTGGCATAGAGCTATGCAGGTGGCATTAGATGACTCTGCAAATGTTTAATTAAACTAATGCTTACGGTGTGGGCAAGCTCGATATAACACGAGTAAGGAAGCAGACGAATGGTTTAGGGATGAATAATCAGGTTGATGTAGGCTTCACCCGTCATTGTTTTTTAGTTGTTGAGATGTTCATAAATAAGATGGCAATTTATGTTCACATCTCTACAAGAATAACATATAATACAGGTTATGTTAAAAATATGATTATTCGTCTGTATAATAATTCTGGAAATTGGGTTGGGGCTTTGCAATACCACCTACAGAGGTGAGAAATTCTCTGGCAGGTCTGTCTGACTCTTAACACCCCTATGTCCTTTTATCTTGAAATACATCAAATGTGAAGGGTGTACAAATGGTATCCTGGCATTGGAAAAACTGACAAGGACAACCAGAGAGACGTAAGAGATTAACAAGAAATAAACACGATATCATTTGTATATGTAAAATAACTGTGCTCTCTTGCATCTAACAGATACAAGAGTGCACAGTTACACTGATTAAGTGTCTGCACTCACAGGTACGCACTGACCAGATAGATCTTGTGGGTGTAAGATACACATAAACAGCCATGGAACAAACATCCAATTTCAGAGCACTCCCATGTTCATCTTACTGTAAGTCTATGCATTACCCTCAAGTCAGTAATGGACCCTCAGATTATCAACATTATTGCATAATTCCCACATTGCCCGTAGGGGTGTCACCTGTACTGGATTAACATTTGACAAATGTTACATACAGATGCATGTCATTAGATGGGTGTCACCCAAGTAAACAATGGTACATGAACATCTGTATTTGTGTCATCAGCATTGCTACCATAACTGCTTACCTACCTGTCTATACTCTCCAGGAAACTCTTGGGCCCAGATTTATGAAGCCCTTGCCTTGCCATTAATTCACGCAAAGTGACACAATGCAACGCAAGGGCTTCAGTGAGATTTACTAAGACACACACAGCCCCCTTGCATGGCTTAGTAAATCTGGAGTAGAGCAAGGCTGCACAAGTCGATGCCTTGCGTTAATCTGCCCTGGGAAGCTGTTCCATTGGTGGAGCGTGGGTGTTCCCACGCATCCACCCATGGATTTTGGCACATTCCCAGATTTACTAAGACTAGTAAACCTAGGATTGTGCCAAATTGCTGCTCCTTCCCAGTTGAGGCGTAACAAGAAGAAATATGTTTATTTCTCCTTGTTTCCTCTTTCTCCATGTGCTGAATTCTGCAGCACATGGAGAAAGAGGAAAAAGCTTCAGAGAATTGCCTTTTTGGCAGGAAGGTGTCCCTTTCTTCACAAAAACAATCCTGGCTGTAACACAGGCACCATGGCACATGGGTGCCTGCGTTGGCACTCAGTGCACCAGTACAGGGAGAGAGCAGGAATGCGCCCTATCTTAGTATGTATGACGCACTCCTGCTCTCTCCCTGTCACGCAATGCAGCAAGTTGTCTTGCTGCGTTGCATTGTGTGACTTCTTAGTAAATCTGCCCTTGGTATCCACGGGGGCCCGGGCCGATGACAACACTTCATGAAACTACAACTGCACTAGAACAAGGTAGCAACCAAGGACACACCAGGATGTTCAACACTATGAAGAGAGCATTTGGACTGTTAAAGGACCGTTTCCACTGCCTTTAACTGCACTGGTTCTGCCTTGGCATGTGCTTCTGATAATCGTATACCATCACACTTCTCTGTCTTACGATGCATAAAGTTGCAGTTAGGCAACATGTGCCGATGACAGAGGGGTTGGGGTGTTAAAGCCAGTGAGAACCCAAGTGATGATGAAGATACCAAGTTAGACAGGGGTAACAGTGTCAGGATGCCAATGGTACTAGCATCAGGCACCACCTCATTAACAATTATTTTTAAATCTAATGAACGCACTCCAAAATATTTTCTCGCTAAATGGCACATTACTTCAAACTTTAGATTTTAAAAAGATTTTTGAAAGAAGAACGCCAGTCCCAAGGTCCAATATCATATTTTCCACTCTACCACCCAGTTCCTCTTCATTTTTGCACTTGCACCGTTCAATAAATCATTACCTATATGTCCTACCATGCTTCCCACCCTATCCCCAATTATACCTTTTGCTTGATAGCTCATTCCAGCTCCCACCTCATCATCAACAAACCCGTCAACTATACCCGCACTATATTATATCACCTTTCTATGCTATTATGCTGTTCCTGGGCTGGTGGACATCGTCTGCCATCCCGATGTTTAGAGTATTTGATTCTGAACTAAAACCAAGGCCAATTGTCCATGTGCCAGTTGTTTTATCAGATTGTTGATTTATCATGCCATATACAGTAGGGCCCCTTTTTACCCCCCCCCCCTTGTTTTCCCAAGACCTGACAGTGCTGAGCTGCCTTTGTGTTTTTGTGTTATGCCTCAGCTGTATGTGGTGGTGCAGCAGCATTCTGGACTCCTGAGGTTGGACAGTCAATAGTCTCCTTAATGAGGACTGCATGGCAGCCATGTTGTTGTGTCACAAGTTTGTGCTCGTATGTTGACATTCCAGACTTCATTGCAGCTACCCTGTGCCCCATTTGGACAAGTGACATGGCCACATCCAGTGAAGGAAGAAAAGCTGTGGGAGCAAGCCCAGTTGGTTCTTCTGCTTTTGGATCAGTGTCTGGACCCCATGCTGCATTGCAGAAACCTGCAAGTTATCTCAGAGATCACATTCATGGTTGATGCTGCTTTGGTGACACAAGTAGTGATGACAGGTGCAATGAGGGTGGTAGCAGTGGCAGCAGGCACAAAAGTGGCAGTGGAGCCAGAAAAGCAGGAGGTGCAGAGGTGGTGGTCAAGGCAACAATGGATACAGTTAGTAGTGATTCCAGCAGCAGCAGTTGCAGTGGTATGGGTGGTCACAGCAGCAGCAGATGCTGAGGTGGTGGTCAAAACAGCATCAGAATTGGTGGGTGGACAGGCAGTGAAGGCCGAGGTCTGACCAGAAACTGTTCACCACATGGTTTGTCAATGGGGCACAGCTGGTGGATGGCTGCTGGTCACCTCAAACTCCTCTGGTGTAGTGTCATCGTCCAGGAGACTGGGCGATCAGTCATAGGCTGCTGCGTAATCATGGACAACAAGATGAACGTTGTGCATTGATGTGACATATACTTTCTGATCCTCCTTGGGTATTGACTGTGGGGATACATTACATCATTCACAGGTCCACTCACATTCCAATTTTAACTCCTATTTTGTAATGGGGAATTTCCTACTATTGACTTACGTGTGAATTAGCCTGCATATACTCACGTCAGTAGTGTGAACATTACACCAAGATGGTAACATTATATCTGCAGCATTCCTAGGCCTTCTAGAGTCTGGGAATAATCCACATGGCCCATCCTATATATTCATGATTCTATTTATGTTCCTATCCGTGGGACATTTGTCATCATAGTGTGTGGAGCAGTTGTGGTGCATGGCCAAGTCAGCTCCACTTGACCATGTTGTATTTGAATGCAGAGGCCCCTTTCATTGTAGGCCTATTTGCTCACAGTTATTAGAGAAATATTTTTACTGCCCATCAAAATTTCACAATTGCAGTTAGTACTGATAATCAGTAGACACGTCATTGGTATTGTTGTTTCTGCTACTACATGATCTGACAATGTGTACATGGTGAAAACCATTGCTTCTTCATCAGGTATTTCCTTCAGGCTGGACAGGCTAGGGATGTGCCTCATAGTTTTCCCCCATGGCTACAGTAACAGTTCAGGTGCAGGGCCGCCCTCAGTGGTCAGACATTTCCTATAATTTCTTGGGATAAGATCCCCACTATCCTCTTTAAGTCTTTGAATCATTTTTTGTAGGCCTCAGTGTCTTAGGTTGTGATGAGCTTGAATTTACCTTTTCAGTGATGGGTTGTCAAACGCACAATTGGATCTTCGGAGCAGTTGTAACTATGAGGAGGCCTATCGATCTGGCCTCCTATTTCTGGATTACACACGCAATCATGTATCAATGGACCAGATTGCCCCTGTGTTATCAGTATTACCGGTTGTGGTATTTTTGCTTGTTAATACCTGGTAATACCTAAATTCTTAATTGGAGTCTGAATATCCATTGGTGGTATTATCATTTTGCCTATAATGTTTGAACGCCCTTAGCCGTTCTGCTTGATTTTTTTAATCTAATTCTTTTTGTTAGTCTTTTTGCTTAAATTGATCATTGACATTGAAGTTTTCATTTCTTACTGTATTCTTATTTTATTGGTTTGTTAAGCATTACACCTACTTACACCTTCTTTGAGGTGTGTCTTCTTATTCAGACCAAGTGGCTAGAGGTGAGAGAATCCTGTCCTCTTAAAAACATTTTACCTTTAAGGACTCCACAGGTCTGTGGACTTCAGTTCAGCTTCTCACACAATTTTGGGCAAATACTCTCAATCACTCCCCTTTCTTCTATTTCAACAATACTTGTATGTTTCCTAAAACGTATGACTTGTTTCAGAATTTGGAAACTTTGGGACTCTTTCAAAAGTAAGTGTGTGGTCTGCTAACCAGCTAGGTTTGCAGAGATCATTTCCCCCTCCAGAACTGCCCATCAGATCCCTGGTGCATCCATGCACTTTCATCACTGGGGAATGCCAAGGTGCGGACGTCTAGTGGGCCCACTCGGTATTCACTTCTTTGACGTTTTTCTGAAACAACCCCCAAGAGCTATTGCTGAAAAGCTAGACTAAAATGCCCCTGAATCTCGGGGACTCTTCTGCTTGTGCATCAGGGATATTGTTATATTTTTCTAAAGCAGTGATGGTATACCCACCCTAACATGCAGTGGCGGGCGCTTTGGAAAAGTAGTGGTAGGGCGGGGAGAGAAGGGGGCTCGATTTAAAAAAATAAAATAAATAAAAGTTCACTTACCTGCAAAGGGCCGCCGCCTCTCCTCCATACTCTTCTCTTCCTGGCAGTACAGGGGCACACAGGCTCCCAGACTCCTCTAAGCCAATCATGACGCTGCTGTCACCAGCATGACAGCAGCATCGTGATTGGTCTGAGCGGCCTGGTTCAGCACTCAGACAGGGAGTGGGAACCTGTGCATGTTCTCTCCACCCGGCTGTGCAATACAGCAGGGTGGAGAAATGTTAAGTGTGCATGACGGTTTGGCTGGCCCAAGACGGCCGGCTAAACCGACATGCGCACTTATGGTGCACATTATACCGCTCCTCCTCCCTCTCCCTGTGACACAGCCTAGCCCCGCCCTGCCCTAACCTGGCTCAGGCTCCATACAGAAAAAAAAAATGTTAATAACGTAATGTAATTAACGTTGCGTTATTATCATTTTATTTTTTCTTTTACACTCAGTGAGGCGACCCTCCTCCACCTTAGCGGAGGAGCTGCCTCTGCAACATGTGCAAGGTTAACCTAACTGTGACTTGGCAGAACAGTGGAGGATGGACCACAAGGTCAAGGGTTTCCAAGGGAAGATCCAGCTGAGGCTCCACTAGTGGAAACCCTGCAGCTCCTCACCTCTAAATGGGGCAGTGGAAGAGTGAGTTTGGGGGAGGGGGGCGGGGAGTGGCTGCTGCTAATTTATGGTGGTGCAAACATCTGACAAAGTCTAAAGAGCCCTTTGTCTGATTACAACTGGTGATCTTTACTGGTGCTGAAAGTCACATATCTTATGGTAAGCACGTATAGCACATACAGGTACTTGTCGATGGCACGCCTGAAGACCCCCGCAAACTAATACTACAACCCAACCCAATTACGCTGAACCTGTTCTCTGTAGCGGCCGGCATGGGTCGGGGGTAAGGCGATTATTAAAAAAAAGAAAAAAACGTACCTTACTGCCGCATCTCTCCGTCGTCTCTCCTCAGGAATGGAACAGGAAGCAGGCAGCTAGGCTCCCCTGACCAATATGCGGCATTGTGATTGGTAAGCACCCAGACTCCCCTGACCAAGCACAACGCTGCAATGCAGCATAGTGATTGGTCATAGCGCAGTGGTTCGGCGCTCAGCCAGGGACTGGGGGACTGGGGGACTGGGGGCCTGGGCATGTTCTTCACGCAGGCTGTAATGCAGCCTGCATGGAGAACATGCAAAGTGCGCATGACTGTTTGGTCGGCCCCAGAGGGCCGGCCAAACAGTCATTGGCCAAACAGTCATTGCGCACTTAGGAGGGTGCTACCACTCCTCCCCTGCCCTGCTCCGTGAGCAGAGCAGCCCCGCCCCGTCAAGCTAAGCTTTCGCAGCAGGACAAAATAAAATGATAATAACATTACGTTATTATCATTTTATCTTTCCTTTCTTTCACTGCTTCAAAGCAGTGGGGCAACGCTCCTCCGCCTTAGCGGAGAAGCCGCCACTGCCTATTCTGGTCCTGGATACTGTGAAATGGCAGATTTGCGTGCACATGAGCAGACATGCCCCTTTCTGAGATGACAGAATATTATAGTTCAATGGGGCAGTAGCACAAATCAAATGGGCGACGTTCTTGTGTTTGACCTCTGAAAGAAAGCCTTGTAGAGGAATCTAGACGAGCAAATCTAAAACTCAGAGCTCAGAATCAAGCACCGGCCCTGCTCTGCTGCGCTTTGATTCGCCTGGTACGTTAAGCCCTCCATCATCCCTGGCTCTTGTACCTCCCTGGCCAGACTTAATGTGGCTGGAGCTGATTTAGTTCATGGTATGTGTAGCATGTCTTTATCAATCAATCAAAGAAACAGTCAAACATTTTCCAACAGACAAGGAGCGCTGACAGAGGCTAATTTTCCCCTCTCCGTGTAAGAGAACAAGATCTAAAATAAAGCACAAAAATGTGGAAATCAGGAAAAATATGATTTTCCAAAGAAAATGGAGCTTTAAAATAAAACGGAATCATAGGAGTATGTTTATGTAAACGAGAGCAGCCTAACACAAAACTTGGGCATGAACCTCACTGGATTCTGTGAATTCAAACTATGCATCTTTTCGAGTGTGATGAAATTAAACTCCCCAGAACTAAGGCATGCAAAAATATCAAATCACACATTACCTCGAATTTAAGACTAAGACAATCCATTCACAGATGGCCTCCCGCCCATGCCAATAGGTTTGGTATTTTTTATGAGTGTGAATTAATTTGTTTTTTTTGTATGTGTGGTTGATGGATTCAGTCACACATTCATCCATCCACGGCCTACATTCATAAATGCATTGAATCATTCTCGCACTGAGTGATGTTTAGGCAGAAACTCACCGATCAGTGAAGAAGCACTTTCTTCCGGGTGTGGATCTGCACACTTCAAAGAGGCACGTGTTGGATGACCACAGCCAGCTCCCTCCATTTCAAAACAGCAATGGCATCTCCAATCACTGGCAGCTTTTCATCATTCGCCAAGGTCTGGGTGACGTAGGTCAATGTCTCCTAAAGCATAACTTCCTTTGGCTGCACGTTGAAAGTGCCTACTACTGAAAGGTCAGAAGATTTAGATGAATTTTAGTATTTCAGTGAAAAGTAGGATCAGCTCAGAAAAGCACCTACAAAGGCCATGGCTAGGCAGGATGCTCTCACAGGTCAGGTGAAGGGTGGCTCTAAGGGTGGGCGGACACCGACAGACACTCTCACAGCGCTAAAAGGCCCCAGCATTGTGAGAAGCACACTGAAAATACATGGGACTAAACGCGTGGAAGACAGTGTTCAATTTATGGTATATTTTCCTTATTGATACAGGCATATGATTTGCAAAAAACATCATGACACCAGACAGACTTTCTGATCCGCAACCCCCAAGGCTTATTTTTGTTGTGCGTGTTTTTTAGACTAGGATGAATTAAAACATTAACAGTCCATATAATGTATTTGGCACAAAGAAGGGGAGGGGAAAGGAGGCTCTCTACGGGTTTGACACTGACCTCAAAAGGATTACAGGACACCACCCTCCAGTCCTTTGTAAGCTATATATTAAACAAAGACTGTTTTTGAGGTCAATTTAGTAGTCAAATATGAAACTTCATAGTCAAGAATTATTGAATTAATGGAAAGTTTATTGATTTCCGGCCTATGAAGGATCCAGAAATCAATAAACTTTCCATTAATTCAATAATTCTTGACTATGAAGTTTCATATTTGACTACTAGATCGACCTCAAAAACAGTCTTTGTTTAGTCCATATAATGCTGTGTGCCTGAAATTAACCTGAGCTATTAAATAAAGTTTAAAACATACTTTAATGTTTGAGGAGGTGGTCTGGCATACTTAGGTGGTGGTTGTGGAGCCGTGGAGTCAAACCTAACCCTGGCTTCCTTGCTTGACAAGAATTGTGTGATCCTTGGCATTTAATCTGTTCTCATTGCCAGGCAAAACTGACTTCTGCCCCAACACAGGAATAGTGGAGCCACAGCATAAACAAGTCTTGAAAAATAATGGACTGTGACTTAAGTGGATTGCCACATTTATGAAAAGATCAAATGTGTTCCATTGACTCAACCATTTACAGTTTCAAAGGAAGGCGCTCTGGCTCATTGGTGCCTCATAGCTTATTTTAGACGCAACGGTGTACGAGGACTATTAGATCAGCATTTTTCCTTGACAGAGGCACTTTAATCTTAAATAGAGAACTCAGTAAATTCTACTTTGCATCTCCAACATGTTAAGTAGCAAAAAACAAAGGCTCTCATAACAAGTTAGGTGGGGTGAGGTGTTTACTACATGTGGTAAATACCTCTGGTTCTGACTTTTTAACTTGAAAATGAGTCATAACATTCAAAATCGGTATTTAAAACACCAAAATATGCATGTATTGACTCTTTTACAGGCCTTACCCCTCTCCCCCGATAAATTTCGACAAGGTGTGATAATTATTACACAACTCATAATTCCAATCCCTTTGAAAACAAACATTTTCATAGGGATCGGAATTTAGCCCTGGACTTTTAATGAGGTTTTAAGGGTTTTCAGTACTCCACAAATCATCCAATCTGCCAGGCAGAAGTATCAATAACACATGTAGTTTACAAGGGATTCATTTGTTAGTTTGAGTTGCTTTGGCCAAAGATGTTATGGGTGTGCACATAAAAGGTGCAAACATATGGTCAGAAGATCATGGATGCCTCCGGTTAGGAAACCATTGCAAAGAGCCACAGCAGGCTGCACTCTAATATCTCTGAGATAGCAGCAAACTGCCCAAGGAGTTCAGAGTTACTGTGTGGGCGCTCCGAAGGACATCCACCTATGGCATTATAGTTTATAGTAATACCACACGTAGGATCCAAGGGAGATCAACAAAGAATATTTCACTCCCTATCTGAATCTAACAACTCACTAAAGATATGTTCTGCTAGTAATGGGGTTAGTGTGATGTGTATGTGGGAAAGAGATCTCCTTAACGGACGAGAACCCTCACTCACCCAAGGGTGACATGCTTCATCATTGGGCTCCCTCCGCACATCGGGGCCAAAGGGTCCCAGATGTGGGCTACAACTCCCCACCTAGTGTGGTGGTGTGGGGAGGAGCTGAGGTGTTTTAAGGCAAAGGGATGCCACAAAGTGATTCCGGTGAGTGAGGGACAGAGTGCAGTGAAAAGTGCAAGAAGAGTTAAAACTATCTCAAGGGCTCAAATAGTTTTATTCAATAGTGTCCTTGGATAGGAGTAAAAAAAGCAGAGGACGGGGGGGGTTCAAAACAAATATACCCCCTCAAAGGTTAACATGTTTCTGCCTGTTGTCGACTCCAAGAAGAGTTCTTAGGCATTCATCAGGACCAAAATATAGATACACTGTATGGATGTATAACAAACTCATATGTAATGTAATAAGATGACTATACTGGCCGTTTCAAAAGTAGGCACCCAAGGTATGGGTCATTTATCCGCCATCTCCATCTGTAACACAAGAAAGAGCATGATGCACTTTACCTATCTATATTATGTGAAACACAACATAACCCACAAACACTATCACAACCTTACATAGATAATCTTTTTAGAAAAACAACAAAACATACTAGTGAGTGAAGTCGTGAATAAGATTACCTGTGGAAGGAGACAAACTTATACTCTCTATAGCCACAAGGTACCCTTCGGCCACTTCGGCTCACTGAACTAAAATTGGAAAGAAAAAAGAAACAGACAAAAATGACAGTGAGGGGAAGAGACTAGGCAATTTCTTTCATTATGTACTCGCAATCACTCTAAGTTTCTAATGTATTGAGACAGAGATCCAGCAGACGTTCATCCACCGACCAACACATGCAAAGAAATGAAAAAGAGCGATGGGTCTCTATCAATGAGCTGCAAACAGTGTCCTAAAGCGTTATCCTAATTATGCTTTGTTACGGATAGACAAAGTGCATCAACAGGCAACCTTTTGTAAGCCAAGCAGACACATGGGAGCTGAGGCCCAAAGTATCCCTCGTTCCCTTTGTAAAAAAGTATGTTCGTGATCTGCGATTGCGATGAGAAAGCTCAAAACGGTCGCACGATCCAATACAATGGGGGGGCAACGATATAGTGTCTCTTCTGACCAAAGGGCCCACAACTCCGTAACATCTAATAGCACAAGAACAAGGACCAAGGGGTAACGGTGTTTTATGTCACTCGTCTAAAATGCGGACTCAAGCTGTCTCTGAAGTGAAAGAGACCGCTACCGAAATACGGGTCCCATTAAGCAGCATCCCGTATAGCAACCTACATTACCGGTAAAAACAGGACACTGTCAGGGTACTCCCCACAGTCCTCAGCCGAGTGTACTGTGAAGTTAGGGTCCTGTTGAGAGTGGCGATCCCCATGGATTCGCTGTATATCAAACGCAACAGAAGTGTGTCTGCCGAACGTAACCGTGATGTCATTTCCGGAACGGAAACGGAGAAGTGATGGGTAATGTAGTTGCCGCGCATGAAGACGTACTATTGAAATGAGAGGCGATATGCTCCTCTTCCTTCTATGGGAGTATGCAAATGTCTTAAAGACAACGGGGGAAAGGGAAAAAAAGGGGGGGGAGGGTTCATCACTTTACACCAAAGTTCTCAACAGTAACGAAAACAACAAAAATTGCAGCAATACAGTGGACCATGCAGGCACAGAAAGTATACAGAAAGGGGTACAGTGCGCCTCCATAGTACGTTCAAATCTATACATATGGCCCATGGCGAGGCCAGGATAAAGAAACTCACTCAATAGGAGGTAAATGAACGAAATGTTCAAATGGTGGTCCGAGGTTCATCTATCCAAAGTGTGCCAAGGAATCTCGTTATTCAATCCTTGGGTGTCACATCTGAGCCTATAAATCCATCTTTGTTCCCTGCGGAGCAAAACCTATTCATGATGACCCATCTCTTTTACATATCTTGACCTGTCAATGACCGTCCAGCGGATATCGTTCTCTGAATGGCCCAAATTCAAGAAGTGCCTTGTGAGTTTCGTGTTATCTTTTCTGCAGCGTATGGAGCTACGGTGTTCTCCTATCCTCACCTTGACTTTGCGTGTCGTCATGCCAATATACAGGAGATTGCACGGACACTGCAAGCAGTAAATTACCCCCTCTGTATTACAATTGGTCAAGGAGTTCAATTGCCATGGGGTCAGTAGGCCTAAGTCTATCGTTAGTGTCTTTGAGGTGAAAGCGCAGACCGAACATGAGCCACATGGATAATGTCCCTTGGCATGTGTAGTCGACCACAAGGTATGTTGCCCAGTATTAAGTGTGGCACTACGTGGACGTGTGTGCACAATCATGTCCTTGATGTTCTGACTACGTTTTAGTGCAAACAATGGCTTAGGGAGTGATACGACTCCGGTGTTAAGAATGTGCCAATTTTTATTGATAGACTTTTTCACAATGTTGGTGAGATGACTAAAAGTACTAACACAGACCAGACGATTAGAGGGGTCCTTGGTCACAGTGTCCAATAGGGCATCTCATTTGTTATTCCTGTCTCGTTTCTGTGCTCCCCGTATAGCTCTGGAGGGGTAGGCCCCCTGTTGCAGATGGAGACTCAATGTTTGTGCATGTTCCTTGTATTTGTTCAGTTCTGTACATTTACGTTGCAGTCTCAAAAATTGGCCCACTGGTAGGTTGTTCTGTAACGAGTGGGGGTGGAAGATGGTATACTGCAGAAGTGAATTACGGGCCATTGGCTTGGTGTATAGTTCAGAGTAGATGTTCCTGTCTTTCGAGTACAGCAGTAAGTCTAGAAATGGCAAAGAGACTTTACTTGACTCATGGGTGAATCTCAAATGTGGGTTTTTGGAATTCAGCCAAGCAGCAAAAGAATCGAGGGTAGTTGTAGAGCCCTCTCAGACTACCAGGATATCGTCGATGTATCTCTTCCAAACCTTCAGGTTGGAAGAGTACGGATTATCAGTAGGGTAAATATGCCTGGTCTCAAAATCGTGCATATATAGGTTTGCCATACTGGGGGCAAATGTACTGCCCATCGACGTACCGGTAACCATGGAGGTACAGATGTTCACCTTATTGAAAGAAATTCTCTTTCATGGCCAGTCTCTCACACTCCAAAACGAAGGAGGTGGGTGTCAAATCTGTTCTTGTTCGTTCTTCCAACAGAGACCTTTTTGTATTTAGGGACTCATCTTGAGGGCTATTAGTATAGAGAGATTCCACATCAAAAGTTACTAAGATGTGGATCTTTGGGTCAAATGGTATATCCCTCAGCTTGTTCAATATGTGCTTCGTGTCCTGCAGGTATGATGGCATCTCTGCAACTAAAGGACGTAGAAACCAGTCGACAAACTGAGACAGGGGTTCTAACAGTGACCCTGTCCCGGAGACAATGGGTCTCCCCGGTGGTAGTCTAGTCAGTTTGTGCACTTTAGGTAGCACATAAAAGTAAGGTGTCTTAGGTTGTGTATTGGCCAAAAAAGCCACCTCTGCTTTGGTGATCCAATCAGACTCTAAAGCATCTGTCACCAATGTCTTGATCTTCTTAGACAAGCGTGGTGTCGGGTCAAGGTTGAGGCGCTGGTAATATTTGTCATTGTTCAGTTGGAGGAGACTTTCCGAATGATATGTCTCTGTATCCATAATGACAGTTGCACCCCTCTTTGTCCGCTGGCTTAATCACGATTCTGGGGTCAGTGCCCAAGGAACAGAGACAGTCTTGTTCCTTCCTGGAGATATTGAAGAACGGAATCTTGGCTGAGGGTCTCAGTTTTTCAAAATCTTTAGTCACTGCCTTCTCGAAGGTTGCAACCTCTGGTGGCACCAGATGGAGAGGTGGATTAAAGGTTGATTTGGGTTTCAGTCCAGTGTTTATCTCTTGTTCACGACTCTCATCACTCTTATCCCGAAAGAAAAAGTTCAGCCTTATCTTCCTGAAAAATTGTGCCAACTCAGTACGAATGGAATAATCATCGCCCAGATTTGTGGGCAAAAAACCCAGACCCTTATTCAGGACCTCCATTTCTAAATCAGACAGAGTGCGAGAGCTCAGATTGATGACCAAGTCATCTACGTGCTTGTAGACGGAGACGGGTCTCGTGTCATACTCCAGCGTATCCTTTGTTCCAGCGCTGGGTCCCACTGCACCCTCTGTGTGTCTGGATAGTTGTTGGTTCTGTTTCCTCTTCTCCTTCATCCCCTTCCTCCTCTGCTCTGCCCTAAAAAAGGAAACAACGGTTGTCCATAGGGCATCGATTGGAATGGGGGTGGTGGACAACCCCATGGTTGTGGCAGCCACCAGGGGCCTGATGGAAATTGTACTGGGGGCCTATCAAATCCACCTCTATATTGGCGATTCCGTGTGTGAGGTGGTGCATTGGAATTACTTGAGTCAGAGTCTCCAGAGATGCTCCATTCATCAGAATTCAAAGTCCACTCATCTGTACCCTGCCTCCATCCTCTCATGCCTCTCTGGTTTGTGTTCTTATTGGATACCGGGACGTAATCCTCTTTGGTGTAGGGATACACTTTCTCATGAGTGAAACGGTCTAGATCCTTTTTCAATTTATTGATTTTATATTTCAAGATCCCTGTCCTTGTATCTGCTAGTTTGTCTTGTAGTTTATAGCCCAGTTCTTTACCATCAATCCCTCTGCATACCTGCCAACTTACAAAAATACTTCACTGTGTGAGGAGGGGCGGGGCCTTGGAGGGGTCGGGACCTGGTGCCGAGAGCTAAGAGGCACTCTGCCCCTCACCAAGCCCCCACCCCTCTCAAACAAAACCCAAAACAAAGGGTCATTGAGGCTGTCGCAGGTGTCCTGGGGTGTTTTAACACCTTTTAATGGACAGCCTCCAAAAACGAGCTGTAAATCCACTGCTACAGAGGTTTTCAGCTTGTTTTCCCTGCCACCGTGTGATTTTGGCTCCTCGCCGGGTGACCGTGTGAAGGGAGTCGAAATCCTGTGACACACCGTGGCACCGTGTGAGTTGGCAGGTATGCATCTGCAGACCAGTACATTGTAGCCTGGCTCACCCCTGCACACCTTTCACTTTTCTTCAACAGACAATTGTGTGCACAACTCTTACGGCCATCTGAGGAACCAGTTTAGTCGCTCGCCACCGAAAGAGTCTCTTTAACAATGCAGGGGTTGTGGACCAACAGCACTGGTTATGTCAATATAAAATTAAGCTGTGTCTCATGTGCAACGGCCCATGAAGCAAGGGACTAAAAAGTACTTTAACAGAATAGCCTTCAATGTAAATTATTGAATTGGATTGTGCCCTTAATTGGTAAAACTGTGAGACAGAGACTGACATGAGTTCACTGAACCTACTAAAACAGTTCTTCACAATGGCTCACTTGTTAAATGGTAGTGTAGCAAGTTTTAAGGGTGAGATCCTGCCTGTCCTAGCAATGCAAAGGGCAGATTCTTCCCCATGGCATAGATACAGGAAAAACATCCTTTATTGTATTAATTAATTTTATTTACACAGAGCCTTCGCAACATTTTTTTCAAAACAAGAATTTAAAACGGTAAATCCGTGCAACAATACGCATTGTTAACAAACAAGGATGCTTTTAGAACTTCTCAAAATTGGGTGGCAATGGGAAGTTTCCCAGTCTTGAATGCCCATGTAATTGTGTCACACAGGTGTAGGTTGTGCCAATTCCTCAATGCACTAAAAAACAGGCATAACAATACAGGAAGATCATACTTTCTGTTCTGGAACTTTCTGCACTGTGCTGTTACAGAAAAACAAAAGTAGAGCTACTGAAGCCTGCAATGAAGAATCGTCTGGAGATCAAAGCATTGTAATATCCTCAGCTGGCTTTGAGGGGCTATTGGAAAATGTGCCTTTTTTGCAGGGTCACCAATGATTTCTTTTTTGCCTTTTTGCTGAACCCTATTTTTGTTGGCAATAGTACTCTGTGCAATTTACCTCTGCTAACTAGTGGTAAAGTTTGTACTCCTCCTTTCAGTATGGTAAAATTGTTATACTCATTGACATATTTAACTATTGTTGGAAATTGCCATTTTTGCAGGGTCACCACCAGACATTTTGCCCTGCTTCTCCTACTTTTTGCTGAGTTCGTTTTTGTTGGACTTAGGACTCTGGACACTTTACCACTGCTAACCAGTGCTAAAGTGCATGTGCTCTCACCTCTAAACATGGCAATATTGGCTTAACCCTAATTGACATATTTGAGTACTTATAAGTTCCTAGTAAGGTGGCACTACATGTACCCAGGGCCTGTAATATTAAATGCTACAAGTGGGCCGGCAGAGCCTGTGTGCAGTTTTAAACTGCCATTTCATCCTGGCAAAATAAACCTTTTAATAAAGTAAATATTTCAGCAATTTCATCTGATGAGATATACATTTATTTATGCTCTATTTCTATATTTGTTTTTTTCTTCATCAATTTTTCATTGTAGACAAGAAAAAAGGTTTTACAATAATTCATGAAACTCAGTGCGGCCTAAACATACATAAATAACAATGTCACATCTCATTGTATCATGTAGTAACAGTCTTTCCCCTGTGCTTGTAATTAGATTCCCAATGCATTTCAGGTTCCTTTGAACCCTTCTTCAGGGGCACTGCAAAAGTAACATACATATTTTTACACAATGTAATTTATAGCTGTTCAGGAACAATTCTTAATGTTGTTGTTATTTACGCGTGTTCATACATGCTGTGTCTCAGCATGGTGCAGTTTCAAAAAATGACTGTGTTCTCAAACCCCCATGAAAGTACGTTAGTGTGACAGAGCCAACGGTGAATTAGCCCAGTAAAACCAAATGTCAATAACGTATTACAACCGTATTTGGTGGTGACCATGGTTCCCTGTAAACTGCGCGCCTGAGCGGGCGCGCACGCCTGTGTTTCCCTCCACGCAGACACCTAAAATCAGCGCGCACTACAAAGGATTCCACTGCATTCATTCAATGCTTCATTGGAGCCTTTGAAGTGCGGCGGATGGTGATGACGCTGCGCTTCCAAATGCTTTTTTAAAGACCTGTTTTTGGTCTTTAGAAATGCTAATGGAAGTCGTTTAAATACCTGCAGGGCAGGCATAAAACAGCAGGAGAGAATTCCCAAAGCTCTCCCTGCAGCCTGACCTTCGGCTCCTCCACCTTTTGTTTTCTCCTTCTCTGTCTTTGCACCTCGTGGTGTCCATCACACGTGCTTGTCTGAGCGGTATGGGTCTACAGGCTGGTCTCAGTTCAGCAGCACTGTCTGCTATTGTTCTGGCCATGCACCTCTGCAGTGACTCGTTAAACGCTATACAATGCATGCTGCACTTTACATCACAGCCTCTCACCAGATCACCTCTTGATTTCTCCAGTTCATCTCTTTTTTTGCACTTTGGCGTCACTGTGGTTTCACACGTGTTTTTCTGAGATCTCATTTTGTAAATTGATTTCATCCAGTACAGCACATTCAGCTGTTATTGTTGGTCAGTGACCTCTGCAGTGACTGTAAAACGCTTCCTACTGCGTGCTGCCATTCACATTCGTCTCCCCCTCCAGAAACTGCTATGTTATTCCAACCAGCACCTTTCTAAACAGCAATTACAGACACAGAAGCAGGCCTGTTTCTAGGGTTTGTGGGGCCCAGGTTAGACAAGGAACACGCAAGTGCACTTTTTCATTTCTTTTATTGGTGCAACAGGTTATTGCCAACAGTATACACTTAAAGAAAAATACGAACAAATAATGCAAAGGTTTTGAGGCTTAGCAGAGAGTACACTTTAAGTGGCGCCTGAAAATACATGCCCAGGCACTTAGTACTTGAAAGGTCATCAGGCATTTAGGGGAATTTGGGGAGTGATTTCATAATATAACTTACCTGATTACAAAAACAAAACTGCCAGTACTTTGGAACGTGAGCCTGAAGGCAAGGACTCACAGCGGACTTCCCAAAGAATAGGCCTTTCTCACAAACCAGTTCCCCGTGTGCTCCCACTCACCTCAGAGACCGTTCCAGAGAGCCCACAATGGAAAGCTGAAGGCCATTCCCAGGGTTGGATTGGGGCCACAATTAGGCCCAGGCAGTCAAAAAAAAGTGGCCCACATTCGCAGATCACAACCTTTCACAATACACTGCTTCGTTAGGATCATGGAGCTAAATATTGTCAAACATTTGCAGTAATGAAAGTAATTTTAGCCTATTAGGTCCAGTACTTAAATTGGAAATCAACATTTAAATGGAAAAAATATACCTTAGAAGCTCAGAGTTATGAAAAATACTAGGAACTCATGTTAAATACATTTTTTAACCCTAAGTTTTCTCTGGATGGTATGCTTAATGTCCGCTGGGAAACAGGACATGGCACAGACCTAGACTGCATTTTACACTCACCCTGGGCTTTTTAGATATTCACTTTATTTTTACAGCACTTAAAAGAGGCCCTTCAATCCTCAGAGACTGGTGAAAGGTGCATCAGTTTTTTTGTTTTACCTGCTGCTAGCATCACGCGTACGTTCTGACAAATTCTGACAAATGGAATGATGCTAGTGTGTAAATGCAAAAATAAAAAAAACTAGTGTCACTTTCCTCACATACATGCACTTTTATATAGCACGAAAATGGCACAGAGGCATTGGAGCACTTTACATGAGCATCAGATAACATTACAGAGGGAGAAATAAAATTTTTGGGCCCCTGTAGATTAAGTGATTTGCCCAGGATCACAGGATGTTGAACTGATGCTGGGATTCAAACCCAGTTTCCCAGTTTCAAAGCGGGTTAAGGCCACAACCTCTCCCTCTTGAATGCAGGAATTGATTTCTGGCAGGCAAAGGAGAACAGCAGAAACAAATGTATCTCTTCCTGCTCCATGTAGTGGAGGGAGACAAAAAATAACCGAAGAGCCCACTTGCTGGCCTGCATCAACCCCCCACCACCCGCTCCAGTCCTCTCTCCTGACCCAGTGCCCTGCAAAGCAAGTGCAAATGATTTCCCATCAGCAGCTCCATGAGGCCACTGTCACACCTGGAGGAACCACTTGGCAGACGCACCTCATTTTGTGACATCCGGAGCAGCCCATTGTCATTCTGCCTCTGACAATGAGACTGCCTGACTTAATGTGCATCGTGTCAAGCTGCTTAGATGTATGCAAATTCTTCAACCACAGCCTTTGATGTGCCCTTGCGGTGGAGACTGAGACAGCCACAACAAAAACGACCCACCAACAGGCCTCAACAACAGGCCCATCGGCTGATGGCCAATTGTCCACCTTGCCAGTCTGAGGCTGGCCATTCCAGACAAACCAGCCCCAGCGTGCTATCTGCCAGTTCATTGTAGAGATGTGACATTGTCACCCTCTGGGGCATTTCCGCTAAGTCACTGTGGAATCAGATAGTCCTTTCTAAAAAAGGAGATGCACCAAAGTGCATTCAGCTTGCCGACTGCACCCCTCCCCCCGCCCCTCTTTACGATATTCTCAGCCCATTCAGGAATGAAAATTAAGAGCTAAAGATAAATACATACTGTATTCATCCTTTCCATTGGAAACTTTGCAACTCAAAATAATTCAAATAATCATAATCTTTATAAAGTAACTATTTGAATGAATGGATTAGTGAGTATGCAAGTTAAACAGCGAGTGGTGAAAGAATGAGAAATGGAGTGAATGCATGAATGAATGGGCTAGTGAATGGATTTGTGGGTTTTTGAATGAGCATATGACTGACTATCAAAGCGAGTAAGGGAATGAACAAGTGAGTACATAAGTGAAACAGTGTTTGAACGGCTTAATGAATGAAGAGTGAGTGTTCATGTGATTGAGCAAGTGAGTTGGTAAGCAGTTGAATGTGGGAATGAGTATGTGGCTGAAGCAGTGAGGGACTGGATCGCAAGTGTGTAAATTAGTGAGTGAATAAGCAAGCAAAAAATCAATTAAAGGGTGAGCAGCAAGTAAGTGAGTGGGAAAGCAAGCAAAAGAGAATGGATGTCAGTAAGTGACTGAACGATTATGCAAGGGATTGAGGTGAGTGAAGGAGTGTGCAAATCAGTAAGTGACTGAGCATATGAGTGACTTGGTGATTATGAGCTTACAAACAAGTGAATAAGCAAGTGAGTGAGTGAAGCATGAAGTGAGTGAGTGAACAAATGATGATCAAGAATTTGAAGTGGGGTCTGAAAAAATTAGCGTGTGAGTGAACAAGTGAGGGAATAAGAAGCTAAGTTAACTAGTGCAAAAGTGTTTGAGTGAATAATGAAATCAGTGAGTGAAAATAAACATTTCTGCAGTGGGGATCCTAGGCAGTGTAACACAGTGAATCCCTTAGTCAGACTGCCTCTACCTCTCCCCAAAACACGAAACGTGACTCAGCATATTCTTCAGAGAAGAATAAATAATAATTTTCTAGAAATACTATCCCTTTTTGTCATTATTTGACACCATGTTTTGGATTGGGAGCTTTGGGCTAATTCATTTTGCATCAGACTCCCTAAGCACCCCAAAAACGACATAAACAATATCTTCGGAAGACCTGACAGGTTTATTTGTCTGCTTTTATAAAATATATGTATCTAAATGAGGGGCTTTCGGGCAGCCCTCGTCTGACGCTGGTCTGTATGGTTGTCATTTACACACTTCTTCTGTCCATGACAGCATTGGGTTCCTTGCCCTGTAAGTGATGAAATTTTTCTGATCACAAGTGCACATCCGTCTGAAAATGAGTGTGCTTCAGTGTCCAAGCTGGTAGGCCGGTCTTTTAGTCTTCCATTTGCTACCTATAGGTGCCTTTTTTATTTCTTTTCTTCTTTTTGAAGCTACAGCTCCAAAGACAGTGCTATCTGTCTACTTGCTCAACACTCACTTCATATCCAGTGTGCTGCAACCTGCATCTAAACTAGCTGACCATCATGGAATTATACTATCCACACTGTATCATTGTTTTTACCATTGCTAGATGGCAAAAACAGTTCTAACAGGCGGTAAGCTGGAACTATACACAATGGCCCAGATTTATCATACTTTCATGCAGCACAACACAGCAAGCCACCTTGCTGCACTGCGTGAAAGGGCAGGAATACACCATATTTAATATTATGTGGCGCATTCCTGTCCTTTCCTTGTGCTGGCAACTTTTGGCTGCCTAATGCCAACGCAGGGACCCTTACATCATGATGAAAGGGTGTCTGTGTTGCAGGCAGAATTGTTTTTGTGCAGGAAAGGACAATTTCCTGCACAAAATCAATCCTCATAGGCATTTTCCTCTTTCTACCTGTGCTGCAGAACATGTAGAAAGAGGAAAACGAGGAGAAATAAAGATATTTCCCCTCGTTACTCCTCTGGGGAGGCAGAGCATTTTGATGCATTCCCAGGTCTACTGCTAATGGTAGATCTGGGAATGTGCCAAAATCCATGGGTGGTGCATGGGAACACCCACGCTCCACCCATGGAAGCCTACCATGGCAGAGTAACGCAAGGCAGCAATTTCCGCTGTCTTGCGTTACTCCAGATATATCAAGCCATGCAGGGCCACGCAAGGTGGCCTTGCATGGCGTGATAAATCTGTCTTTAGTGCTGCGTCGCCCTTGCACCCCATTGCGTGGCGCTAGGGCATTGCAACACTATGATAAATCTGGGCCAATGTACAATGCCATTGCAGGACGTACACAATTATGTACTATACCATTGCAAGATGTCCACCTGCTGCTTTGTTTAATTTTGTTATTGCAAGTTTGTGTCTGCCATTTTCAGGCAATAGCATGTTTTATTTTTTCAACTTTTATTCTTTCAATTTATCTTGCATATGTGGCTAACTTGTGTATGTGTTGTATTGTGGTTGTGTAAGTTGGTGAATGCAAGAATGAATAAGTAATTTATGGATGCACAAGTGCATGGATGAGTGACAGGGTGCATCTGTGATGACTTATTCAGTGCTTAAACTAATCAGTGACTAAGAAGTAACTTTAAATTAAAAGCAAGACTTATTGGCAGTGCCAATGCTTGTTATTTACCTTTAAGTGGTAGCTGGTCGACTTGCCTTGTTGCACATCTCATCACTCAATTGCGCACACAAGCAAGAAAAGTGTGCACACCAACATTCTATTGCCGCACATGAGAAAGAAAAATTAGAGGGAACATTGGTGGTGACATGTGCCCGACTTTATGCCAAGCGAAATATTTGTTTACAAAAAATTGAAAAATTAGCCAAGTGCAACAAGTCGCGAATAGTGTGATAGAACCATTTTTTTGTTCTGTATGTATTGCATTATCCCCAACAGCCTCACCGAAAATCAAAACAAACACCGGTGACATCATGTGCAGTATGTGCTAAATAGTCGAATCTGCAACATACCGGAAGACTCAATAAATCTTATTGTGCAATCTGTTAATTGCAGGAAGCGTGCTGCATCACTGAAAAAATAATAATAATGATCCTCCTGTTAAAAACTGAAATATCGGAAAACACTATCAGACTCGGTGTGCACCGGAAACTCACCCCCCACAAGCAGCATTGAGTGTCGACGTCTGGAGCGTATCTTTTACGTTGCGCGCAATTGACTGGTGACAGAATGTGATAAAAGACAAAAAGGCTGAAAGTGAGACAAAAAAAAAACTACACTATTGATGGGCAGTCTATTCGCCTTGCTATGAAAAAGTTTACAACGGTCCAAAAGTGATATGGATAGATGGAAACATACATGCATGAGATTGGAAAATGGTGATAAGTAAAAACCGTACCGAAAAAATGAAAATAAAAAACCAAACACTAAATACACATTGCTTAGAAGTAAACGGTAAAAAGTGAAGAATGTGGTAGTGATGTATACCAAACTGTTGTAAAACGTTTTTTGTTCTATGTGAATACTTTACATGTGTACTGGGAATACACATAGTCATACATAGCCTGAAATGATGAAAGTGTTTGCATGGTCAATAACCGATCCCTATGCAAACTCATTTAGCAGTTACAAAACATGTAATACGAATACACTCCAAAGTCAAAGTCACAAAAAACACAACATTTCAATTTTGCTATTGAGCCCCTTTGGTATTAAGGTCTGCAGTTGTTTGATCCAAAAAGTTTCACTCTGGGCTAACAATTTGTGTGTGTTCCTGTTAGACCTGGCACCATTTGCGTGGGTCTCCCTTCCTTTTTTCGCTGTTGTCTCCTCTGTTTTTGCTGGTGTAAGATGCTCTGGGCGCTGTGCCACTGCCATTCAGTGCCACAGCGCGAATGCTCCCTGTGTAAATATGACATGTGAATTGGTATATCCATGATTGGCTTGTTTGGTTTACCTGTTAGTCCCTAGTAGTGTGGCCTGTGTGTGCCCAGGGCTGGTAAACCAAATGCTGCTGGTGGGCCTGCAGCGCTGGGTTGCGCCACCGACAGAAGCAGCTTGTAAAGTGTGTCTCAGACCTAACACTGCAGAGTCTGTGTGCAGTCCAGAACTGCCATCTTGGCTGTGAAGTGCACTACCTGTTCCCCATAGGCTAGAATGGGCAGTTTGACTATTACATCCTATAGTCCTAACTGACCCCAGGAACATGGTAGAAAAACGAATTTAGTATGCCTGAGCTCAGAATATTAAAATACATCTTTTAGTGAAGTTTATTTTTATATTCTGTGTTTGAAAATACCACTTTTAGAAAGTAGGGATTTTCTTGCCTAAGCCTTCCAGTGTGAACTGCTGTTATGTGTATTGGCTGTCTGGTTTTGGAGGAACAGGGCAGGCTGAGTCAGACCTGGGTTGAATAGAGAGATCTGCATTTAGAGTATGGGGAGGGGTGGCTCCTTGACCTGAATAGGGCTGTGCCTGGCAAGGTGAATGATGGCTCCACCTCCTACTGTGTGTCTGATAGCAGACCCCCTCTTTCTGAAAGGAAGGATGCAGCCTGGTAAACAAAGTGCTCCAGGACTGACCAGAACTGGTTCTGGCTAGGCTCAGTGACTTGTAGCTTTTGAGAACAAAGACTTTTGGGGTATAAATATCTGTGCTGAAACACCTACAAGGTGTATTGCTCCTGGATGTCAAGACGAACCTCTGTCCGTGTAACTGAAGGAATCTGCAGGAGGTGACTATCCTTGTGCTTGTGTGCTGTTTCTTGGATTGGCCTTCAGTGGTTACCATTGGACTTGGAAGAAGAGGGAAAAGGACTTTGAGAGAACTTTTATCAATCTTGCTAAAGCAATCACCCAAGGGCTAGGAGAGAGCTAGCCTCCTTTTGAAGTCTCAGGCACATCAGACTTCACCACCAGCCTCCTGATTCCTCCCAGCGAGGATTTCTATCTGCAGGTGAGGCTCCAGTGAGGTCCAGGGCCTCTAGTTCTACTACAGATAAGAGAGTGCTGAAATCGTCGCTAACTCACGTTTGCGAGCCGCCGCAGCCGAGAGCGCCCGAAAAATCATCGCGCTGCTGCCGCCGAGTGCTCGCAACCAAAGATCGAGTCATCGCACCGAGATCATCGCTTCACGACGTCACAGCGTGGACGTCGAGCGTCCGCCATTTTCATCGCATCGCATCAGGATCGTCGCTCCCTCGCGGAGCGCCATTTCTTCGCATCGCAACCCGAGCGCACACGCAACAAGATCGTCACCTCGCCTCCTCCCTTGCGGCAGGGAGTCATCGCATCAACGGTCTAGCGTGCAGAAGTTTGTCGCATCGTCTCTACACGCATCAGCAGATCGGCGCATCATCCTCCCTCGCGGCAAGGATTTAACGCATCGCCGGCCTCGCGTGCAGAAATTCATCGCTACAGCTTCTTTGCGACAATTTGTTGGTTTTGCTACGAAATCCAGGTACTTTGTAGGTAAAAGGGTCGCAGAGACCACTGCTTTGAACTGAACTCCTCTTTGCGCACTTGAACTATTTTTGCAGCATTCCAAGAGTAATCCTATTTGACAGTATTGTGGCTTTTTATCGTTATTGGTCTTGTGTTAAGTCTATATATAAAGATACTTATTTTTGATAACTACTTGTGTGGTGTCCCTTTGTAGTGTTCCTCACTGTGTTACTGTGTATGGTCATAAATGCTTCACACACTGCCTCTGAGATAAGCCTAGCTGCTCGTGCTACGTTACCACAGGGTTGAGCAGGGGTTATCAAAGGGTGGAGCCCTCTCACTCTGACTTAGGAAGAAGGGTCCCTACTTGGACAGTGACCAGCCATTGCCAACTAAGAGACCCCCATTTCTAACATTGGTGGTCAGCGGTGAGGATCTAGACTTGCATTTATGATTGCATACAGTAATTATAGTGTACACTACTAGTGAGTGCAGACCATAACGCAACCACATACGTTTTGAGGTTTTTTCTGATTCTATTTTTGATTTCTATTGCCAGTTATTACTACAATGGGCAAGCCCAGATCCAATGCCTCAGAGGATCTCTCCTGGGAAGAAGAGAAATTAGAAACCTACAATGCCAAGCAGCTCAAATATTTTTGCAAACAATTCACAGTCCCTATCACAGGTCTCACTAGAAGAGAGGAGTATTACAAGGCGCTGAAGGCCTGGCTAGAAGCCAGGGATGCCCCTAAGAATATGGGAGAGCTTGTGGAGGGGGAAGAGAATGCAGGAGAGCAGCAGGGCGAAGTAGTAGACTTAGTAGGAGATAAAGCAATTTCCAGCCCGGGCACTAGTGTGTCCGCTAAGGGTCTGTCCCCAGAAGAGATGGAGGACAGGGAGAGAGATAGGCGGCATAATATGGAGATGGCTAAGCTTAAAATGGATGGTCACAGGGACCTAGAGAACAAGAAGTTAGAATTTGAGATTATGAAAATGAAACTTGAGCATGAGAGAATATTGAGGGAGTTGGAGATTAAAGCAAAGAGTATAGAGATCTCCCCCTCTGGTGGCAGCATACCTGTAGTGCATACTGAGCATAGAGTGTATTTACCCAAGGAGGTTATTAAGGATTTCCACAAAAGTGAAGATATTGGGCAATGGTTTGCCGCTTATGAATTAACCATGGTGTCCCACCGGGTCCCTGAGAAGGATTGGGGAGCGGGGTTGTGGGGACGCTTTGTGAGTGAGGGGAGGGATACCTTGTTGGACCTGCCCCCAGAAAGTCGAATGGTTTATGGCCACATGAAGGAAGCTTTGATGACCCGCTATGGTTTGACCCCTGAGATGTATAGGCAGAGGTTTAGGACCTGCAAGAAGCTAGAGGGTACCACCTGGGTTGAATATGTGTCTTTTTTTGCAGAGCAATGGAACGCTGGGTAAAAGGTAGCAAAGTAGAAACTTTTGAGCAGCTTTATGATTTGATTGCATGGGAGCATTTATCTAGTAACTGTTTTCCTGAGCTACGCCAGCACCTGATTGATTGAAAGCTGACTAACCCTAGGAAGCTTGCTGAGGAGGCGGACCGCTGGGTGAGCACCCGGGTTCGCAAGGGTCCAGTGGGAAACTTTGCCAAAGGTGGGCAGGGTCCCCAGCAGAGAAGTGGGGGGGACAGGGGTAAACCGAGGGAGTTCCAAAGAGGGCCCCAAAGTAATTCCCAAGGGAACCAAGCAGTGGTGTCCCAGCCTTCCCAAGAAAAGAAGCCAGTGCCCCCGACAGGTAGGCCTGTTCAGAGGGGCCCCTTACTTGTTATAAGTGTGGTCAAGTGGGCCACAGATACTATGATCCCCAGTGTCCTCAGGGGGATACTAGTGCACCACCCCGTGCACCACCCCGCCAGCTTGCAAGTGTAGCCCTGGGGGGGGAGGAGATGGGTGCCCAAGAGGGGTGGGATCCCGTAGAGTTGACCCTTGTCTCATTAGGAGACTTTGAGATGGTCCCTAAGCCTGCACTGCCTGATAACACTAAAAAGTACAGGCAGTGGGTGACCATCAATGGCCATAGAGTGGAGGCTCTAAGAGACACAGGAGCCAGTGTAACTGCTGTCCGCTCCCGGTTGGTGTCCAAAGAGCAGGTTGTCCCCCATGCATTCTACCCAGTAGTGTCCGCAGACAACTCAGAGAGCCAATGTGAGGTGGCTCAGGTTCCCTTTGAGTGGGGGGGGTCTCAGGAACTCTTCAGGTGGCTGTGAGGCCCGCCATGCCTGTAGACTGTCTGTTGGGCAACGATTTAGAGAACTCCCCATGGGCTACGGTGGAGAGGAAATCTCACTTGGAAATGTTGGGTCTGCCTGAGTGGGCGTGTGCTACCACTCGGTCCATGGCAGCCAAGGAGGGTGTTGAGAAGGACCTGGAGCCTGAGAGTATGGCCCAGATCCCTGCCTTAGAGAGAAGGGGCAGAGGGCGCGGGGAGCTGGCCCCCTTGGTTCCCACGGCCCAGGAGGGAGCAGACCCTGAGGGGGATGCCCTGGAGCCTACCGGGGAGCAGATCGCCGTACTGGGGGACCTGCCTGAGCTGACCCATTGGCAGCAGGAAGGGGGACCCACCAGGGAGGAATTTTGTGAGCAGCAGAGAGTTTGCCCCTCTCTTGAGGGTATGCAGCGACAGGCTGCAGCCCAGGCAGAAGGTGACATGTCTGGTTCACATCTGATTTATTGGGAGAACAGTCTCCTGTATAGCGAGCCTAAGGCTGCTGAGCCGGGGTCAGCCCGTGTGCTGGTGGTACCCGAGTGCTTCAGAGCCTTCCTACTGGGGTTGGCTCACGACATTCCATTGGCAGGACATCTGGGGCAGACCAAGACCTTTGAAAGGCTGGCCACCCACTTTTATTGGCCCCAGATGCGCAAGAGTTCAGACACTCATTGCAGGACATGTGAGACTTGCCAGGCAAGTGGGAAGAGTGGGGGAAGATCAAGGCCCCACTCCAGCCCTTTCCAGTTGTTAGTACCCCATTCGAGCGAGTGGGCATTGACATTGTGGGGCCTCTGGACCCCAAGACAGCCATGGGCAACAGGTTCATCCTGGTCTTGGTGGACCATGCCACCCGGTACCCTGAAGCCATCCCGCTCAGGACAGTGACGGCCCCCGTGGTGGGATGTGCACTGATGGGGATTTTCTCCCGTGTGGGGTTCCCCAGAGAGGCGGTGTCTGACAGGGGGACCAACTTCATCTCCCAGTACATGAAGTCTCTGTGGAAGGAGTGTGGGGTAACTTATAAGTCCACCACTCCTTACCACCCCCAAGGTAATGGTCTGGTTGAAAGGTTCAACAAGACCTTGAAGGGCATGATCATGGGCCTAGAAGAGCCCCTGAGGCGTAAGTGGGACGTCCTCTTGCCATGCCTGTTGTTTGCCTACCGTGAGGTGCCACAGAAGTCCTTAGGGTTCAGTCCCTTTAAACTCCTCTATGGCCATCCGGTAAGAGGGCCTCTGAGTCTGGTCAAGGAAGGCTCGGAGCAATCTCCCAGGAAACCTCCCCAAGATGTATTTAGCTACATGTTGGCCTTCAGGAACCAGACTCGGCATTTCAGAAAGATTGCTGAGGCAAATCTGGAAGCCAGCCAGGAGGAAATGAAACGTTGGCACGACCAGAATGCCACTCTGGTCGAATTTCAACCTGGTCAGAGGGTTTGGGTACTGGCCCCAGTGGAGCCTTGTGCGCTCCAAGATAAGTGGACCGGTCCATTTGAGGTGGTGGAGCGCAAAAGTCCAGTTACCTACTTGGTGGACTTTCAGTCTCCCAGGAACCCCTTGCGGGTCCTGCATGTGAACCACCTGAAGCCCCACTTTGAGAGGTCTGAAGTGGGCATGCTTCTTGCCACAGATGATGGGATGGAGGAGGAGAGTGAGCCTCTTCCTGACCTCCTGTGTGCTGGAGAGAAGGATGGGTCAGTGGAGGGTGTGATCCTCTCCACCACACTGACCCCTGAGCAGCAGAGAGATTGTCACCAACTGTTGGGGCAATTTTCTGATTTGTTCTCCCTGGTGCCTGGTGTCACTGATTGGTGCGTCCATGAGGTGGATACCGGGGACAGTCCTCCTGTCAAGCACAAGGCTTACAGAGTGACTGACAGGGTCAGGGCTTGCATTAAGGAGGAGGTCTCCAAAATGTTTGCCCTAGGGGTGATTGAGTCCTCTAGCAGCCCCTGGTCCAGCCCCGTGGTCTTGGTACCAAAAGCTGCGACGCCTGGTGCAACTCCTGAACTTAGGTTCTGTGTGGACTACCGAGGTCTCAATTCGGTCACGAAGACCGACGCGCACCCCATCCCCAGAGCTGATGAGCTCATAGATCGGTTAGGGGCTGCCCGGTACCTCAGCACGTTTGATCTGACGTCTGGGTACTGGCAGATCGCCTTAACTGATGGGGCAAAGGAGAGGTCAGCATTCTCCACACCAGATGGGCACTACCAGTTCCGTGTGATGCCCTTTGGGATGAAGAATGCCCCTGTCACCTTTCAGAGGTTGGTCAACCAGGTGTTGGTTGGGCTGGAGGATTTCAGTGCCGCCTACCTGGATGACATTGCAGTGTTTAGTTCCTCCTGGGAGGACCACTTGCGCCACCTCTGGGAAGTGTTGATGGCGCTGCGCAGAGCAGGCCTCACAATCAAGGCCAGTAAGTGCCAGATTGGGCAGGGTTCTGTGGTGTACTTGGGACACCAGGTGGGGAGTGGCCAGGTGGCACCCTTGCAGCCCAAGATTGAAACCATCCTGGCTTGGGAGCCCCCAAGGACCCAGACCCAGGTGAGGGCCTTCTTAGGACTAACGGGTTACTACAGGAGGTTTGTCAAGGGGTATGGCAACATTGTTGCACCCTTGACTGAGCTGACTTACAAGAAGCGGCCAAAGATTGTGAACTGGACTGACACCTGTCAGAAAGCCTTTGATGCCCTCAAAACTGCCATGTGTACAGCACCCGTACTCCAGGCGCCCAATTTTGCTAAGGAATTTGTTGTCCAGACAGATGCTTCAGAGCATGGGGTGGGGGCCGTTCTGTCACAGATAAATGAGGAGGGACTAGACCAACCTGTAGCCTTCATCAGCAGGAGGTTACTTCCACGGGAACAGAGGTGGAGTGCAATTGAGCGTGAGGCATTTGCTGTGGTCTGGCCACTGAAGAAGCTGAGACCATACCTGTTTGGGACTCACTTCCGGGTTCAGACAGACCACAGGCCCCTCAGATGGTTGATGCAGATGAGGGGTGAGAATCCCAAGTTGTTGAGGTGGTCCATTTCCCTACAGGGTATGGACTTCACGGTGGAACACCGCCCTGGTACAGAACACGCCAATGCTGATGGTCTGTCCAGATTTTTCCGCCTTAGTGATGAGAACTTCCAAGGGGATGGGTAGTTCTCCCCACATTTCAGCTGGAGGGGACACGTGTTAGACCTGGCACCATTGGCGTGGGTCTCCCTTCCTTTTTCGCTGTTGTCTCCTCTGTTTTTGCTGGTGTTAGATGCTCTGGGCGCTGTGCCACTGCCATTCAGTGCCACAGCGCGAATGCTCCCTGTGTAAATATGACATGTGAATTGGTATATCCATGATTGGCTTGTTTGGTTTACCTGTTAGTCCCTAGTAGTGTGGCCTGTGTGTGCCCAGGGCTGGTAAACCAAATGCTGCTGGTGGGCCTGCAGCCCTGGGTTGCGCCACCCACAGAAGCAGCTTGTAAAGTGTGTCTCAGACCTGCCACTGCAGAGTCTGTGTGCAGTCCAGAACTGCCATCTTGGCTGTAAAGTGCACCCACTTCCCAGCCCCTGAACCTTCCCTTGCCATCATGTAAGTCACCCCTATGGTAGGGCGCATTGTGTGTGTAAGGTAGGACATGCCTTGGTGTGTGTAGCATGTCCTGGTAGTGAATTACACCCAATTTTGTTTTTCACTACTGTAAGACTACCTGTTCCCCATAGGCTAGAATGGGCAGTTTGACTATTACATCCTATAGTCCTAACTGACCCCAGGAACATGGTAGAAAAACGAATTTAGTATGCCTGAGCTCAGAATATTAAAATACATCTTTTAGTGAAGTTTATTTTTATATTCTGTGTTTGAAAATACCACTTTTAGAAAGTAGGTATTTTCTTGCCTAAGCCTTCCAGTGTGCTCTGCTGTTATGTGTATTGGCTGTCTGGTTTTGGAGGGACAGGGCAGGCTGAGTCAGACCTGGGTTGAATAGAGAGATCTGCATTTAGAGTATGGGGAGGGGTGGCTCCTTGACCTGAATAGGGCTGTGCCTGGCAAGGTGAATGATGGCTCCACCTCCTACTGTGTGTCTGATAGCAGACCCCTCTTTCTGAAAGGAAGGATGCAGCCTGGTAAACAAAGTGCTCCAGGACTGACCAGAACTGGTTCTGGCTAGGCTCAGTGACTTGTAGCTTTTGAGAACAAAGACTTTTGGGGTATAAATATCTGTGCTGAAACACCTACAAGGTGTATTGCTCCTGGATGTCAAGACGAACCTCTGTCCGTGTAACTGAAGGAATCTGCAGGAGGTGACTATCCTTGTGCTTGTGTGCTGTTTCTTGGATTGGCCTGCAGTGGTTACCATTGGACTTGGAAGAAGAGGGAAAAGGACTTTGAAAGAACTTTTATCAATCTTGCTAAAGCAATCACCCAAGGGCTAGGAGAGAGCTAGCCTCCTGTTGAAGTCTCAGGCACATCAGACTTCACCACCAGCCTCCTGATTCCTCCCAGCGAGGATTTCTATCTGCAGGTGAGGCTCCTGTGAGTTCCAGGGCCTCTAGTTCTACTACAGAGAAGAGAGTGCTGAAATCGTCGCTAACGCACGTTTGTGAGCCGCCGCAGCCGAGAGCGCCCGAAAAATAATCGCGCTGCTGCCGCCGAGTGCTCGCAACCAAAGATCGAGTCATCGCACCGAGATCATCGCTTCACGACGTCGCAGCGTGGACGTCGAGCGTCCGCCATTTTCATCGCATCAGGATCGTCGCTCCCTCGCGGAGCGCCATTTCTTCGCATCGCAACCCGACCGCACACGCAACAAGATCGTCGCCTTGCCTCCTCCCTTGCGGCAGGGAGTCATTGCATCAACGGTCTAGCGTGCAGAAGTTTGTCGCATCGTCTCTACACGCATCAGCAGATCGGCGCATCATCCTCCCTCGCGGCAAGGATTTAACGCATCGCCGGCCTCGCGTGCAGAAATTCATCGCTACAGCTTCTTTGCGACAATTTGTTGGTTTTGCTACGAAATCCAGGTACTTTGTAGGTAAAAGGGTCGCAGAGACCACTGCTTTGAACTGAACTCCTCTTTGCGCACTTGAACTATTTTTGCAGCATTCCAAGAGTAATCCTATTTGACAGTATTGTGGCTTTTTATCGTTATTGGTCTTGTGTTGAGTCTATATATAAAGATACTTATTTTTGATAACTACTTGTGTGGTGTCCCTTTGTAGTGTTCCTCACTGTGTTACTGTGTATGGTCATAAATGCTTCACACATTGCCTCTGAGATAAGCCTAGCTGCTCGTGCTACGTTACCACAGGGTTGAGCAGGGGTTATCAAAGGGTGGAGCCCTCTCACTCTGACTTAGGAAGAAGGGTCCCTACTTGGACAGTGGCCGGCCATTGCCAACTAGAGACCCCCATTTCTAACAGTTCCTATTTGGTGTAGGAGTGAGTCTTTCTAAGATTGTAAAGCGAAGTTGTGGTATGGTGTGCTTCATGTCTAACCAATGTGTTGCTAAACATGAGTTACTATTCTTGGTTCTTATCATACTTTTATGTTCAGTTATCCTAACTCTGATTTTTCTTACATAGGGATCGGTTATTGACCATGCAAACACTTTCATCATTTAAGGCTATGTATGACTGTGTGTATTCCCAGTACACATGTAAAGTATTCACATAGAACAAAAAAAGTTTTACAACAGTTTGGTTACACCACTGCCACATTCTTCACTTTTTAACGTTTACTTCTAAGCAATGTGTTTTTAGTGTTTGGTTTTTAATTTTCATTTATTCGGTACGGTTTTTACTTATCACCATTTTCCACTGTCATGCATGTATGTTTCCAGCTATCCATATCACTTTTGCGACCGTTGTAAACTTTTTCATAGCAAGACGAATAGACCACCCATCAATAATGTAGGTTTTTTTGTCTCACTTTCAGCCTTTTTTCACATTCTGTCACCAGTCAATTGCGCGCGACTTAAAAGATATGCTCCAGACGTCAACACACAATGATGCTTGTGGGGGGCGAGTTTCAGGTGCACACCAAGTCACTTTCGCGTTCATTGCACACGTTCAGCAGGCAAGGCTTCACGGACTTGCACGCGTCTTTTACCACACATGCGGTATCAGCGAGGTCACTTGTTTACGATGCACGTCTTTTTACAGCTATTTTTCTTGGTACCTGCGGAACACTTTTGATGACCATAGTAGAACGCCGATCGCTTTAGTAAGTAACCCGGTAGTATGGTGTGAGTTGAGTCTGATAGTATTTTGGGATATTTCAGTTTTTAACAGGAGGATCGTTATCATTATTTTTTCAGTGATGCAGCACGCTTCCTGCAATTAACAGATTGCTCAATAAGATTTTTTGAGTCTTCTGGTATGTTGAAGATTCAACTATTTAGTCCATTCTGCACATGATGTCACGGGGGTTGGTTTTGGTTTTCGGTGAGGCTGTTGGGGATAATGTAATACATACAGCACAAAAAAATGGTTCTATCACACTATTCGTGACTTGTTGCACTTGGCAAATTTTTCAATTTTTTGTAAACAAACATTTCGCTTGGCATAAAATCGGGCACATGTCACCACCAAATATGGTTGTAATACGTTATTGACATTTGGTTTTACTGGGCTAATTCACCGTTGGCTCTGTCACACTAACATACTTTCATGGGGGTTTGAGAACACAGTAATTTTTTTAAACTTCACCATGCTGAGACACAGCATGTATGAACACGCGTAAATAACAACAACATTAAGAATTGTTTCTGAAATGCTATAAATTACATTGTGTAAACATATGTATGTTACTTTTGCAGTGCCCCTGAAGAAGGGTTCAAAGGAACCCGAAATGCATTGGGAATCTAATTACAAGCTCAGGGGAAAGACTGTTACTACATGATACAATGTGATGTGACATTGTTATTTATGTATGTTTAGGCCGCATTGAGTTTCATGAATTATTGTAAACCCTTTTTTTCTTGTCTACAATGAAAAACTTGTGAAGAAAAAAACAAATATAGAAATAGAGCATAAATAAATGTACATCTCATCATATGAAATTGCTGAAATATTTACTTTATTGTAAGAACCCTAGTGGTCTAGAGTGGTGAGCATTGTTTGTGTGCACAGTTTTCTGTGGTGCACCTTTTCAAGTTATTTACCATAGGAACACGAGCAGGTCCTATCACAAGGCAGCACACAATGAAATAAAATCCATTAAATTAAGGAACACAGATTAGACTTGAGTGCACTCAAAATATATTGTTTTTCAAAATAAACCTTTTACCAGGCCCAAACCTTTCTTTTTAGTACATATGAGTCACCCCTAGGGTAGGCCCTGGACAGCTCAGAGGGCAAGTTGCATGTATTAAAAAAGCAGGACAGGTACTTTTAAGTTTTACATGCCCGGATAGTGAAAAACTCTTATATTTGTTTTTCACTAATGCAAGGCCTATATCTCCCATAGGATAACATTGGGATTACCTTATTAAATTTTATAAGTGTAATTTCAAAATGCGAAGATATCACTAAGTCAAGTTTGGTGATGCTGGAATTCTAATTTAAAATCCTAACTTATGGTGAAGTCGGATGTTAAAATACAATTATGAAAATGCCACTTTTAGAAAGTTAACACAAGGAGATAATGGACAGAGCGTTGAAACTTTTCAGACACTCACCTCCAGTCACAGATCTGTGTTGAATCCATCATTGTTTGTTAGCTCACTTTGCCACCCCAGTTCAGATCCAGCTATATGCAAATCAGTCTTGACCCTGTGGCTCATGGGAACAGTCCAGCCTGAACTGCCAAGAAAGGTCTTCCCTGGACCGGAAACAAGCATCCTGGGACCGGTTTCGGGGTAACACCCCTCATCAACCAGGCTAGCTTGAATCCAGTGGCAAAGTGATCAAGGGTCCCACGTCTGGGCATACCTGGCCAATTTAGGGCACACAAAGCAAACACAAGGAGATGATGGACGGAGCGCCAAAATTTTTCAGACATTCACCCCCAGTCACAGATCTGGGTTGAATCCATCATCGATCTTTAGCTCACTTCACCACCCCAGTTCAGACCCAGCTATATGCAAATCACTCTTGACCCAGTGCCTTATGGGAACAGTCCAGCCCGAACTGCCAAGCCAGGTTTTCCCTGGACCGGAAACAAGCATCCTGGGACCGGTTTCAGGATAACATCCCTCATCAGCCAGGCTAGCGTGAATCCAGTGGCAAAGAGAGCAAGGGACACATGTCAGGGCATACCCTGCCAACTTAGGGCACACAAAGCAAACACAAGGAGATGATGGACGGAGCACTGAAACTTTTCAGACACTCACCCCCAGTCACAGATCTGGGTTGAATCCATCATCGATCTTTAGCTCACTTCACCACCCCAGATCAGACCCAGCTATATGCAAATCATTCTTGACCCAGTGCCTCATGGAAACAGTCCAGCCCGAACTGCCAAGCCAGGTCTTCCCTGGACCGGAAACAAGCATCCTGGGACCGGTTTCAGGGTAACACCCCTCATCAGCCAGGCTAGCTTGAATCCAGTGGCAAAGAGAGCAAGCGACACACGTCTGGGCATACCCTGCCAACTTAGGGCACACAAAGCAAAAACAAGGAGATGATGGATGGAGCACTGAAACTTTTCAGACACTTACCCTCAGTCACAGATCTGGGTTGAATCCATCATTGTTCTTTTTGCCTTTGTCCCCCTAAGTGTGAAGGATATGCCCAGATGTGGGTCCTGTGCTCGCTACGCCACAAGATTCAAGCTAGCCTGACTGATGAGGGGTGTTACCCCAAAACCAGTCCCAGGATGCTTGCTTCTGGTCCAGGAAAAGACCTGGCCTGGCAGTTCGGGCTGGACTGTTTTCATGGGGAACAGGGTCAAGACTGATTTGCATATGGCTGGGTCTAAACTGGGATGGCGTGGCGTGCAAAAAAATGATGGTTTTAACCCAGATCTGTGACTGGGGGTGAATGTTTGATTAATTCAGCATTCCATCCATCATCTGTTCTTTTTTGCACCTTTTAGAAAGTTGCCATTTTCTTGCCCTAGCCATTTGTTGCCTGAAGCATATCTCTGGTCACCTGACCGGGTGCAGTTGGCAGTTGGGCTTTGTGTATTCCTTCTAGACAGCCACATGCAATGGGAGATTAGGTGTGGCTCAATGGACCATCGCTGGCAGGATGGGAGGGAGGAGCTGGCCACAGCCTCACTTACATCTGAATATGATGTGTCCTGTCCCAGCACAAAGGGCTGCATACCTACTGTAGTTAGGTCAGTCTGGAGCCAGGGCAGGGGAAGTAGGACATCTGTGCACTTCAAAGGCATGTCTTTTAAAGTCTCCTTCACTTCAAAGGCACCACTGGGTATAAATACTGGACCTCAGACACAACCACTTCAGTACACTTATGGACCTGTGGATACTATGCCAGGAAGAAGGACTGCTGTGCTGCTGAAGGACTCCCACTCTGCTGGACTGCACTCTACTAGAATCCTGCTTTGCTGTGCTTATCTGCTGCCTGCTGCCCACTTGCTTGGTTAAGAAGGACTGGACTTGTCTCTCATGAACCCAGAATGCAAAGTGGCTCGAAGGGCTAGTTGGCTGGCCTCCTAATCTGAAGCCTCAGAGCCATAACAGGCTTCCAACCCCTGCACCTGGACTCTGCCATCTGTGAGTATACCCTGCAAAGTGGTGCCACCCCAGTCCTGGACCCTTAGAAGTGGAATTAAGATGCTAGCCAGCGGAACTGACACATCTTCTCTAATGAGCAATGCATCCCTGAGCAGAACCGACGCATCTCCTCAACTGAGCAGAGCATCCCTGAGCAGAACTGATGCATCACAGCTGCTGCGTGAATTGGGCCCGTCGCAAAAGATTCATATGGCTGTTGGAACGCGCATCTCTGGGACCGATGCACCACCTTCAAAACCCCCACTGAGCAATGCATCATTGGTGCAGGTCCTCACATCTCTCGTCAACAGCAACCTCAACAGCGAAACTCCACGTGGCAGCTTCACCGCTCATTGGGAATCGACGCATAGCCTCAGCTGCACATCGCATCCCCGCCACTGGATTTTGCATTGCGAGCCCCATCAATGGGACCCTTGATGTTGACGCAACAGGACCTCACACAGCAGCCTCGCCGCATTTCAGAACCGATGCATTGCCTCGGCTGCGTGATGCATCTTCAAGGCAGATCCACACAATGCTCTGCTACCAGGATTTAAAGTGCTTGGTTCAGCAGGCCTAACTGGGTCCCTGTATCCGACCTGCACGCCATTGTGGTCGGCCTGAATTTGTGACCTTGTTCCAGTCAGGTGCGACCAGATATCCGTAATAGCGCTTTCTGCTTTTTGGCTTTTGTTGTGCCCTTGACAGGGTGGGCTATTGGGTGGGTCCAAGGACTTAATTAACTTCAAAGAGTCCTACCCTGTCACAAGCAGATGAGCTAACATCGAGGCCTGCACTCTTTTTCTGTCTCTCGAAAGAGACCAGCCTCTATCATAGTGGGTCTCTTATTCACATTGTAGTGTCAGATGCTGCTGGAGTGTTGCTGAAAGCTCTGCTTTGTCCTACCAGACCGCTGCCTTTAAATGTATTATGGGTAGAGGGACTTCCCAAAACTGGATTTTAGTTTTAGAAGTGGGCGGACACTAGGATTATCATAGTATATTCCCCATGTACACCTCAAGGCCTCAAAGCTCCCGTTTAGTGTGGCCGAAGACTTTGGCCATCTTGCAAATGCCCAAATTACGAAGGGTTAGCCAAGGGAAACTTTAACCCATTGGTTAGGACATCCCCAGGGGTTATTCCAATCACAATCTTATGCCAGGCATAAATGTGGCATCTCCAGGCACCCACTTCAGAACACTCCTCGACCTGTGAAAGATCAGAAAAGAACAAAACCTGCTTCCTGAGACCTGTGAAGATGCTAGAAGACTGGGCCTGTTCTCTCTCTTCTACCAAGGACAAAGAAGTGGACTCAAGGGCTCATACGGTTGGCCTACTGTTCAAGCTACAGGGGTACAACACAGTACAAGAGGCTTTTTCCTACAACTGCCCAGCTGATTAGTTGCAACTGGACCTAGACTGGACATTCCTGCCTTTCACCCTGTTAGACTCTAAATGCCTCCCTTGAGTTCCTCAAGATCTTTAAAGGCATACTCCTGTGGTGAATTAGGATATAAAAGGCTAAAGTCAGAAGGTAAAATCTTTAAAGGACAAACCTGGTTAGTGTATCTCACAAATGCTCCATCGCGGTCAATGTTAAATTGCACCTATTTCCTGTTCTAAAGCACCCATTAACTATCATTGGCACTTTGTGCTTCTTTGCACTATCTTTACTTAAAACATTTGAAATTCATTGGGTTTTTGTCATTTTGGTGCAATTTTGTTTATCATTATATCCACTCTGTCCTATACTTATTTTAGCATAACCGAGGGTTCCACACATTAAATTTCTGCTTTGTCAACACCTCGAGTTATTTTTTATCTACCACTCTATTCACTTACAACACTTCCACACAGCACCTCGGACTTCACTACGGCAGCTCAAAAGAATTCTGGCAACGAGCCCCCCTGCGGGGACCATTGGGAAATTGCAGTGCCGGCCCTACGAGGAGCTGCCCTATGATGAAGCATGACTTCCCTTGGGGTGTGTGAGGGCCCTTGCTCCTGAAGGATCAGATCCCACTACTTGCTCCTTCAGGCACCTCCAACCTTTTTCCACAATAGGAGCAGCATAGACAGGGTCCTGATGCACCCCAGGGGTGGGGATAGGGAGAAACAGCTGTGTATCTTAGAATCAAGGTACATAATTGATCTGAACACTAAGATACCCATGGACTGAACAGTGGAGGGGAATTAGCCACACACATAGGTTGACAACTCCCTTTAGGAGATATACACTGACATAAGTAAGAGACGAAACAGTGGAGAGGAATGGGCCACATATATAGGATGTTCACTCCTTGTAGGTCATTCTTACATGGTTTTCCCTGAGTTTTTGATTTTGATTTTATTCTGTATTGGGTCACACATCACTCACTTTATTCACATTATCTATTTTAATAAATAAGAGTTCGGGAGGGCCAGGATCCACATACATGGTCATAGCCCACAGTCGCAGACCCTGTCTTATAGTAGAGGCAATTGAGGTACCAACTGGAATGCAAATTCCTCTGTACACACAGGGTTGCAGCCCACAGTCGCAGATATTGGTTGTATGCAGAGGGATCTCATGCACAGATCATAAAGCTATTTTCTCCCATTGTGAGGATGCATAAAAATTGAGGAATCCGTTTGAGATGATAGGTACAGTTACCTATCTAGATTTCTCAAAGGTGGGACATCTAGCGAAGAACCTGTATTATTTTTGTTTACCCTTTTTTTCCATATTGCACACATATGGGTGAAATCTTTGCCAATAGAAAGGAATTAATAATTTGGGAATTTGGAGGAGTGCATACGAATCTTATGGTGTATCCTAATACCGCAGCAGAACATACACTGCTAGCATGAACTCGTTTTGAATTACATAACGTTATTGCATTTTGCCGATATACATTGCGTAGCGGAAACACGGTTTAAATCATATAACCCCTCTATTAGCATACCGACTAACAGCAATGCACAGGGCCAGGAAGCAAAGAGTACAGTACTAGAAATTGTCAGGGGGGGGCAGTCTGACACATATAAATGTTATGAGAGGTTTTATCGTTTTCAAAGAAAAATGTATTGTGATCAGTATAATTATTACGATTGCCATTTTCTCCTCTCCTGCTACCAATGGCCAATAATGCTAACTAAATTGCCTAATGTCAAAACGATGTGGAATTTCCAATATGAGTTGAATTACGATGTATTATTAGGATCAGATACAATCTAAAGGCATAACAGTATCTCTTCTCTTTTCATGAACTGTTAATATTATTTCTAGAGGCGAATGAGCACATGATTTTTACTCGAAAAAGGCTCTTGCCGAAACGTGTCGTCTTTGTGCATAATAAATACTATATGCTGTCTAGAGGTGTACCGCTGTGTTCATTCTTGGAGTTCCAGGGAGTACAAAAAGGAAAATATATATATATATATATATATATATATATATATTTATAAAATTCAAATGTGGAATAACTTTCCAATTAATGCTGTACCCCCTCAGTGATGTTAAAAATGTTGATGGTTGCTTGTAAATGGCAGAAGCAAGATGGGGGACTAACTGGAGGTAACAGCCGTTTATTCTGCAATTTTCCAGGCTGGCTTGTAAATCTGGTGAAAATAGCACCCGATATTGGTACTATCAGCCACCAAACGTACTGGGCAAATTCTAGCCAATGATGACAAAGGCGCACCCCAGCTCAATTTTTTGTACAAATACCTGAATGAAGACTTTACTGTGTGTGGGAATTACTTGGGGAATCAGTACTTCTGATCCCCATTCCAATGATCATTCCTCATTTCACACCTTGTATTTCACCCCGAGATAAATACATATTACATGTTATGGAGCTTTTTTGCACAAAATTCAATGGTATATAAACCCACATTTCACAGGGAACCATGAAATATGGGAAATATTTCACGTCTCCCTGTGCAATAAAGATATCCTAATGTCAGTCCCCAGATACATCATCATGTCAGTCCCCAAGTCACTCTGCAGAGTTTTACGATTGTCAGGTTTACTATGATTCCGATTATGCCGCGCAGATAAACATATAATATAAAAAAATAAACATATAATATTTTTTTTAAATCACAATGAATAATGTGTCAAATTGCCCTATAATATCACATTGGGGTTCTAATGGCATTTAGGTCTTCGTCCTTGTGGTTTATGATGTCATCAGAACCGCTCAGTAGCTATATTGAATAATATTACATGATTATTGTTCTGTATCCTTTAATTATATTTAGATTCTGTTGTCTCTTTATTTAAACTCAATAAGACATATTGAACTTGAAAAAGCAATGTGTTTATTAAAGTTGAGCATTTAACTTGCAAATAACACATCATAAAATATTTGTCTATAACCTTGTTTGAAAACATTTTCCACTGTTAATACAGAATAAATATCCTGGCAGACTACCATCGAAAGTCAAACACTGCAGGAGCTTCATATTAAAGCTTCTGCAGTACTTAATTTATACGGCCTATCAGGGAGACGGAGGAGGAAACAATTTGCAGAGCAGATGCAGTAGTCATTATTTTTTCACACCTAGGCTTAACCTTTGCCCGATGAATACCACAAGGTCAAGCTGTGGTCATATTAAAAGCATTCACCTAGATTACTTCATGAATTTTTAAATGAAAGCCAATAACATGCACTTATGTCCGTATAAAAGCATGTCATAATGGTTTACGAATGCATTTTGTATTGCCATTTTTAATACATTTAGAGTAGAGAGCTGCAGTCACAGTGCTTAATTTGTAAAAATAAATAAGTACCAGGGCCCTCCAAAATAAGGACCCGGGCCCTCCTCAGGAGGCCACTGCAGTTTGCACAACACATTGTCAGTGCTGCCAATGACAGTACCAACACAACACCTAACCATCAAACTCCTATAAGTGTGACAATTCAGACTATTCCAGGCCCCAAACGCTTTAAGAATGGCTTGGGCCGAAGGTATTAGTCATTTTTAATGTACATTGAATTAATAAACAACTGTTGTTGTGCTCATATCTAAATTACACAAACAGCGCCAGCATGTGGCAGATCATCATAAGTGCCAATGATGGCAATTAAAGGCTGATGCTGAGCACCAGAAACCACCGGCTCAAATTAAGCACTGTCCTGACAGCACCAAGTGCATATACACTGCAGCTTGGAGAAAAGACATTCAACGTAGTTTTTGTTTTGTCCTTAGTAATTCAAGTTGTTTATTGCAGGAAACGGATTTTACAGTGTATTTTGTAAATGCATGAAAATAATAAATCATATTTTGGGCTTTAGAACATTCCATTTAAGTTGGGGGCTTAAATTATACTGGACAGCACTGTACCTTATAATACAAGTGATGCACTGTATCTGGTCTCCAACCTTTGCTGTAATAAAAGCTACTTCTCTTCAATGCATATCCTCTCGAGCTACTAATATTATTGTTGTAGTAGTGACCACATCAGTCAAGACTAAATTAGTGGCCTCTATGAGCAGGGTTACTAGCAGCAATCACCACAGTGCATCGGGCAGGACTGCCAGCAGCAAAGTAAAAAAAGCTTTGTCAATTTGGAATGCCTCTACATGGGTATTAGTTGATGCCACATCTGCAATACACCTGGCACCAAGATGTTGATATTAGTAATAAGTCTCCCCAATGCCACATGATTTATCATTCAAATATCCTATGGAAATATATTTTGGAAATGCATCCAATTTTCACCAAATATCAGCTTATGCAGTAGCGGTCCGTGGTAGGATTGCCGACCGGGCGGTGACGTGGGGTGGGGGAGGGGCAGGGTGGGGGGTAGTAAACCACGGATTACGGCCGAATACATGTAAGTAAACATTTAAATAAATAAAACGAATTTCGTTGCGCACACTGCATCGTATTTGGAGATGCAGCGCTCACAACGAAATTCGTTTTATTTATTTAAATGTTTACTTACCTGTATTCGGCCGTAATCCGTGGTTTACTACCCCACCCTGCCCCTCCCCCACCCCACGTCACCGCCCGGCCGGCACTCCTACCACGGACCGCTACTGAGCTTATGACTTCTGAAAATACATGCATTTTTGTCTTGAATACACACTCTCAATTTTGGCATAATATATTCATTCAATCAAGCAAAAGCGTCTAATCAGTGGGTGGGGCTGGACACAGGGGATCTGCTTATAGGGAGCTGAAGAGCTATCAGTAGCTCACAAGCTTCTGGTTGGAGAATCCTGGCCTACACACTCCCTGTACATTCTCTGACAGGAGATTTATTTTATTAAGCAGAAGCTTTCAGCATTGAAAACTGCCTTTCGCATAACAATACAAAAACAAAAATAGACAAACATAAATATATAAAATCAGAAAATGTAAATTATAAACAGTCATGGAAAAAATTATGCCTTTGTGTAATAGGTACGCATAGAATATGATATCGCATTCCGTTTACTGCTGCAGTGTTTGATGCAGGAGAAGTCTCTTGTCCCACTCACTTGAAATCCTCCATCAGGAAATCCAGACTGCAGTGGGGTTAGGTGAGTTTTACTTCTCTTTGTGCAAGGTCAGGCAAAGTTAACTCCACTCATCATCACTGAGCAATTTCCAGACTTCACCTGACTACCTGGGTTAAGTGAAAACTTCATACACTCCTACTTTGAGTATTTCAGACACCAATTACTTTAGGGTTTGCCCTACAGGTAATTGCACAGGACACGTTTTGCGGTCCTGTCAGGAGTTTTTTACTGCCATATTGAAGTAAACCCCGAGACTGAATCTGCATTGAATGAATGAATGCATGAATGAAATGATTTATTGTATTGAAATATTAAAATATCTGTTACAATAGTTAAAAACACAACTGCAAGACATATATTATTGAATTATTAAAACAATGTCTGAAATATAAAAAAAAATTAATAACATAATTCCTCAATTACCTTTTCAAGAGACAGCGATAGGTTTCTAAATGTGGTCAATTTCCCAATATATTAAGTCTTTTGCACAGAAGTAATACACAATAGCTTCCCTGATTGTCCTATAATTAGCAATAATAAATGCAGACTTTAAGGGCCTTATTTATGAAAAGTGACGCATCGCTGCGTGAAAACAGCGATGCGTCACTTTTCATTGCGCCCTCTTTGTGACATGCTGGATGCGTCATATTTACAGTATGATGCATCATGTCGCAAGGAGTTACAGATACTTCAGTATTTCTGACATATCTGTAGGCGCAAAAATGATGCATTGCTGGAGTGTGTCACAAAAGTGACGCAACTCCAGCAATGGGTCATTTCACATGGGCAAGTCCCGTTTCAAATGTGCCTGCGTCAGTCTTACGCCTGCTGTGAGGCAGGCGTAAGATATTGACGCATTTGCGTCCTAGAAGTGGCGCAGTAAAATCTCATAGATTTCACTGCGTCACTTCTACGAGGCTTACTTGCGTTGGAATGCCCACCCTGCATACATAATACCTGGCGCAGGTATAATGTGGCTCAGGGGTTTACAAAGTGACGCATCTACCTAGATGCGTCACTTTGTAAATATGACGCAACATGGCGCATTTTTTACGCCACTGGTGCGTCAGAAAAAGTGATGCACCGGCGGCGCAAAAGTGACGCAAGGGCTCATAAATAAGTCCCTAAGTATTTTTTCTCGAGTCTAATATATATTGACAAATAGATCTTGAAATCATTATGAGAGTTACATTTCTCTAAATAATTTCTCTAAATTTGATAACTGCAGTTGTAGACCAGACAGAGTCAGCGGGAATATAATGATATCACCTGCATAGGCCAAATAACTATCTAATTTGCCACCTAGCCTTGGAGAGAGGCTTTCACTGCAGTTTAGAAATTATGACAAATCTACCATATACAGCGAGAAAAGTAAAGGGGCTAATATACAGCCCTGCTTAAGGACATTTCTTATTGGAACTTTAGCTGATAAAGCCTTTTTGACTAACTTAATTTGACTTGTAGCGATATCAGAAGATGCAATATTGTCTGATTAACTCCTCTGTTCGATATTTTCTCCAAATGTTTTTTCTAGGTTACTTTGTCAAATGCCGAAGAATAGTCCATGGAACATTCATATAGGGTAAGATTCCTTCTCAAGGTTTTGTTTACTAAAGGTTTGAGGGCTGTAATGATGTCGACCGTTAAGCAGCCAGGCCTAAAGCCAGTTTGATTTAGTGGCATTAACTTTGAAATGGTAGCCCAGGTGTACAGATTGTCGGATATGAATTTTGAAAATGTTTCCTTCGGCATCAAGGAGAGCAAGAAGGGGATCGTTTTTTAGATCCTTCTTCGAGCCTGTTTTCATGTAAGGGATGTAGAATGGCCCCTTTCCACAATACTGGAACAAAGCCTGATTCCAAAACCCTTATAAAAAGATTGTGGGTCAAAGCACTCCATAAATGAGGGTCAGCCTTTAGCACATCAACTGGTATCCCGCTGGGAACGGGTGCCGGTGAAGAACATGACTTCCTGATCAAAGTGTCTATTTCCATTCGGGAAATTTGCAGGTCAGTATTTAAATAGTTTGATGGATCGTGCGGAGTGGAAGTCCTGCAGGAGTGTAGATCGTCTACGTGCGATTTCCAGATATCATATGACAAACTATACACCTGCAGCTTTGTGGAACCCTGCGCCTCCACCAATTAAGGACCAGAACAGTTTTACATTGCGAGTTTTAATGGCAAAGTGTAGTTTCGTCCAGGCAGCCTACTTATTCCACCTGCGGGTAGCCTGCATGTCTCGTCTGTAGCACTTTTTTTCATCCTATATCATTTTATCTCTGCGTGGAGATGGTTGATTCTTTTGTAATATCCTCATCAGCCTCCCATGCTTCCTTTTTGCCAGTATAACATCCACCTTGATGCCCAATACAGTATACACATGCAAATTACTTTGGGGAAAATTGTCTACTTTTATACCTGGCAATGTACAACATTCAGCAGGAGTATGGACTAAAATGACATTCTGATACACTTAGTCTGGTCACAATAATCACAACTGTGAAATGTAATACAGTGTCAGCTCACAAAAAAAGGTTGAGAGTATATAGGAGTGAATGAAGGGTGGGGCTGCATTGATGGTGGAGGTTGTCACAAGAGATGGAAGGAGAAAGGGAGTAGTCTAGGAGAAATGTTAATGTTATCTTCTATTTTTTCACATTAAAATATTTAACAGTACAAATGTTTCAAGCAACGTTCATATTTTCCTTTCAAATCACAATTTGTCCAGTGCGGTAGCAAAATAAGTTTCGTAATCAGAGACACTTGTAAAGTGGCAGAAGCAAACAAATTTATTCCTACCACAATTTTATGTCCTCCTGGATGTCTGGTCAAATCCCCCTACACCATACAGTCCTGCCCCGCAGCTTGAAGATCACTGCTCTACAGACCTTCTAGCCTTGGCTGCCATAGTGGCCATCTTTGGCAACAAAGGAAGCACTCAGTGGCCCAATCATATCACAGATGGAGGACGTCCGAAGTCCAGGGCATTATCGAAGATAGGTTTTCAGCCAGGACTTTGAATGAAGAGGCATTTGATTTCCGTAATGGCAGCCAAAGACAAAGGATTTGACTATATAGTTTGAGAAGCCGCTGCGAAGATTTAAAAAGGACAATTTACCGACCATTGTTTAAATGCAACCAGATGCTTTACACACAAGTTAATTCAATGGTCTCAGCTTGAGTGCACTATCTCTAGACGGCTCATAATGGGGAATTATTTAATGACCGTCTTTTGATGTAATTATGTACGATTTGCAAGGATGGTGTAAAAACATTTTTTACAAATGCCTTTGAGATTTATTTGTTATATTTAAAGATGTAAAATAAATTCGTTTTTATGTATCTGTTCTATTCTCACTAGATATTTTGACTACATGAGGTGCCCAGTAGAAGATTTCAATTTATGAGCATCAAAACACTGCATGTAAAAAAGTTGAAACATATTGAAACATTTGAGGTGTTATTGTCGATAGAAAGTTGAGTCCCCCTCGAGCCTTTTCTTTTTGTTCGTACATAGACAAAGGATAGACAATGTCCATTCAAATTAGTTGATCGATTAAGAAGTTCTCATCATCCAGATAGTGGGTTTTCAACCCAGATGGGTTTTTTCTCAGGTCCATTACACGTGTGTTACTTCATGGACCTCCCCCTCATCTGCAAGCACAAGACTGGACGGCACTGACTATGCAGTGGCCCAAAGGGTGGCATTAAACATTTAGCCCTATTGTTCCCAAGCCCAAAATATAAGTCAAAATGCAAAGGTTAAAGAGGATATAATCATGGTAGCCACATTTCAGCCAAGAAGGACTTGTATTACATGGGATCCACAAATGAACAAAGACACATATAGAACATGTTGATCCAACAATCCCTGGCTCTTCGTGTTCAGATGAAGCTTGTAGGGCAAAGTCAAGGTCTTGCCTGGGTGTTAGCAGGTCTTGTAAAATTATTGAACTGGCCATTCACACTTTTTGCCTATGGAAATACTAGAAATCTTTTCAGGGATAATGTTCGACGAAATGTTTTCATCTTCTTGAATATAATTAGAGTTTTTTTCTGGATTTATTTCAAACACAGCTTTCATTGCTCTCAATAAAGTTGCAAAAGGCAGCTTTGAAAGCTTTCACGGTACCCCGAAAGAGTGCATAAGTGGCCGAGGAACTGGATGGACAGTTAAGGCCTGATCAAAAAAGCTAATTGCATGTGTACTTTTAAGTTACACCTATCAATATTGTTTTTTACAACTGAAAAATGACTTTTTCGAGTCATGAAAGCTGTGAAAGGATTTACTCACCCAGGAGCTTCTGTGTAATTATATCTCCTCCTAGTGGAGGTAAATAAGTGCTGGCAGGTGGGAATGTCCTTGAAGACTGTGAACACTTGTAGGTGCTCAAAAATTCCGCTTCGAACCCTTCCCACCCTGAAGATATTACTCATGATAACAGCATGAGTAAATCCCTTCCCATGTTGGGAAAGGAGTGGAAGTACCACCAAAACAGGTGAGAGTGTAGGGGAACTGGTTGGTTTATGGGAAAAAACATCTATCCTCGTGGAAGAAAAAAAAAGTGTGTTTCCATTTGCTCTAGTTCCTTATGTAAAAATATACAAGAGTGTATTTTTGATAAGATAATGGATTCTTAAGACATTTCCAGGAAGTTGTGACTAGTGGAGGTTTCCAGGCATACCCTAAAAAATAAAAGAGAAATCCAGAAAGTCATAAATCTGCCCCCATGTGAGTTTGTAAATCTGTCAGTATATATTTACTGTTTTTTTCTGGGAAACTGGCCCCACTTTTCACAAGACCTTCATCCAAGCATTTGTTTTCATCATAGAATCTGTATTTAGTTCTGGATGCTCCTCAGCCACATCCCTCTCAGCTCCGGGGGTAGAACACTCTGATTTGCTCACAACATAAAGAGCTCCACTTCTGCAGAGAACACACCGGACGTTTAGGAGAAGTGGAGCGCTTTCTCTACAGAAAGAATATCTCTCCTATAATCCCTTTGGATAAAGCCCATAATCTCTGATTTTGTGTCTGACTCAGACATAAGACGTCTTTGAGATGTTGAGGTGAAGTTGGATGGGGAGAACTTATAATTAACTTGCCTCAGAACCCCTTTCAGAGGGCCATGGAGAACTCCAGGGCTACTGGGACCAACGGTGGCGGTTGAGACTTTTTGCTCCTGATGTCCCGGGGCCTCACTTATTATGGATCCTGAGCAACTGAGCCAAGTGTCCCTTGTGCAGTTGACTCTCAGTGGTAGCTAGCAGTCAAAGGCTCCCTTGGGTTGGAAGTGTAGGTCCAGGTTAGTGAACATGACTCATAACTAACAGTGCGCTAAGTAATGTCAATAAATCAATGTCCAGTCAAATAATAGTTCCTGTATGAAAAAAAAGTATGTTATTGCTAACTTTATCCATTCAAAGAGATAATGACATTCGTAAGCAATAACATAATCCCCTTGAAGTTGAGGCTGTAGTGTTTGTCTGGCAAATCCCTGTTCCATCCTCTTGCTTACAATGTGGTTGGGGTTATTCCCCATTCACTGATGACTGCATCCAGGGAGTGCTCACTAGCAGGCCTTATTTAAGAGTTCCACTTCGACTCTTAGAAAATAGTCAAAAGTGTCTTTGACAGCAGAGCACCTTCAGCAGCAGGTCCCCCGGGGACCCCCAGGCCTGATTCAAGTCTTCCCCACTCCTGCAGCACGGAAGCATTCAGAGTTTCAGTGGGTGCCCCCGCCCGGGGGTACTTGCATGCATGGTCTTGTTCTGAGAAATTGGGCTGTTCACGGTACACGCAGCAGCACCCGGCAGCACCCGGCAGCACCCGGCAGGCTCAGGCTCTCTCCCGAGCCATGCTGCCGGCTTCCTCAGAGTTTGGAGCTGCTACCATATACGCAGTAAGTCTGTTTTCTCCACACAAGGGGATTGAACTTTAGGCTACCGACTGGAGCCCAGCGATGCTGCAACATCCTCCTCAGCATACTCTGAAGTCCACAGGGTAAATCAGGGGCAGATCTCGATGCGCAGGCTCGACCCACAGGGTACAGCTTCTATGTTGTCAGGCAACGGCCCAAACTTCTGGCAATCCCAGTACCGGCAGCCCCTCCTGGCATATATGGGTGTCATGGTACTTGCGGGCAAAACGCAGACTCCCTGGTGCAGTCATCCACACTACGGTGGCCCTTCTGGCATACGGGATCCCTGCTACAAGACTGTCCAGGCTTAGTGCTCCCAGCATGGTGATTCGCATGCAGAAGTCATGCAGAGCTTCTCTTTCTCATGCAGTCCATCTGGCTGCTTGGCAGATGATTAATTTTGAGGTCTCATCCTCCCCTTCTTATAGTCCATTTCCAGAAATCAAATGTGATTTAGGGTCTAGATCTTTAAAGTTTTATGTTGGGGTTCTTTGAAGTGCATGCTCTTCTTTCTCTTCTTTTCTTTTGAAAGTCTGTCAGTCACAGCTGGAAAGACTCTGAAGTTGATAGACCCACAACACAGGCCATGGGAGTGACGGGTTCACTCATGGATGTCACACAGTGATATATGCATCAAAAGGTGAATCCTAGCCTCCCAGCCCTACTCCTTATGGTTCCCTTATCAGCCTCATCTCCTTCCTGTGATGTGTCCAGGACCCTTCGTTGTGATCTATCACTGAATCAAAGATCCCCTCTTTGAAGTGTACAGGAGGAGTCTCTCACTCCCTTCCTCCAGTGTGTTCCATCCAGCTCACAGGACTGCAGCAATCCACAAATCAGTCTGGGAGGATTCTTCTACTCCTCATGTTTTCACAAGGCAGGCCTGGGCTTCTCAAAATGGAACCCAGGATCCTCCATGTAATGTTCCATTGCAGGCACACTTGCACTCAGTGTACACACACAGCATACATACCGCACAGTACTGTCACCTCCATGTGTTGTGCCACCCCAGGCGCAAATACATTCAGCACACTGAATCACTCTGTGCACGCTGCTCAGTACTGTATCTCTTCTGTATAGTGCCATTTTGTGTTATTTAAAAACACACGCATTCACCATGTGCACGCTGCACAACATTTCATCCTTCATGTATTGCACTTCTCGCAGGCACACATACGCACAGCTCGAACTTTCATTATGCCGGCACTGCACAGGCCTACATCTCTCATGTAATGTATACCTGTCAGGCATTCATACACTCAGGGCATGCGCTAACCATACTTATACTGTTCAGCACTGCTCTAACCCTGTACCTGTACTGTACCCTTCCCAGGCATAAATAGACATAGGGCAGATTCACCACTCCTGCACTTTTCAGCACTATACATCCAACTGCTGTGGGCCAAAGATGAGTTAAGCACACAGAGAGGAACTTTTAAAAAGGTGAGTGACCCTGTAGGCCTCACTCTAGTGACACAGGATAAAATGGACCTGTTCACTCCGAATGATCACCGCATGGTATGCTGCTTAACTCCTGGCGAAGGCGGTAGCTTTCCACCACTATGAGGGTAGAGCTTTGGGAACCACCCCTCGGTCCAACAAGGCTGCAATCCGCCAGACAGGCCTATGTCATGGTGCACACGCATGATCCATGTTTGCCTATGACAAAGAAATGTGTATTAGGGATCCAGACAATAGTACAGAAGGGCACTCATGAAAGGGGTACATGTCTTTTACTATGCAGAGGACTTTTCCATCCCAACAACTTACTTCTGAAGTGAATGTGTTTCTTATTTCTTAAGTAAAAACATGTTCTGATATAGGAATTGTTTTCATAAGTGAATACAGATAGGAAAACTAAATCCTAATTATTTTATTCATTATTTTATGATATTTGAACAGATTTCTATAACAAGGCTGATCATGAACAGCACTCCAAATTACAATAAACTCTCATGAAAGAGTCCGAACATCTCACCTGCTTGATTCAGTAGTAATCTGTTAACAGGTCAACCAAATACCATAAAAGGAGAAAATTTACGCAAAAGGTCCACTGGTTGGTATTAAATTAGGATTTAATTAATTATTAGAGGTTAAAGATTAATGGCCTTGTTTATACTTTGATGGATGGGATATTCTGTGAAAAAACATAGTGGACGTCCCTTCCACTTCATTACAAGAGTATTTTAGCCTATGACATGTGTACTATGATGGAGGGGATCTTCGTGATGTTTTGACGGAGTATCTAATCTGCCATACTCTAAATAAGGCCCTAAATTTCACTGATATGCTAGCAATATGCTGCTATACTCCCAATAAACCAGCATCCTTTCATTCACCTTGACGAGGGACTATTATTTAGATTGTATTAAGAAATATCAAAACCTGACAATCAACAGAAGAGAATATTGTTAAAATAATATCGAGGAACAAAGTAATGAAAGGTAAGTGCACAGATGGAGCTAAGGATGTACTTTTCTTCAGTGGTGGCTGGTAAGTACAGCTTAGTGGGGGCCAACACACACATCCACACTCACTTACACCCATGCATTCACGTGCACACGCCTCCATTCACAACACTCTCAAATACACATACATTCATACATACACGCATGCACCAGTCAATTAAAACACAACACTAAACTGCTGCAGCTCTCAGGGAGGGAAGCCTCATAAGTGGCAGGAGGTTTGGGACTGCTGTCTCCCCTCATTGGCTGCCCTACGGTCCCTACCTGGTCACAGAGTAGCAGTGAGACTGCTGCCCCTTCCCGCACTCTGTGATGAGGTGTCAGTGATAGACACTCGACCCTGGGCACTTCAGGGCTTAAAACTGAAGTGCCCAGGTACGAGGAAATCACTGATGCTCCACCACATCATGAGGTGGAAGACCTTGAGGACCTTTGCCAAGCCGAGGAGGTCATCCCCACAGGAGCTGTGACCTCCTCAGACCAGCAAAGTTCACCTCAGGCAGTCAGGAGCCTGAGCCACATATCTAGCTCCTGGCTGACCTGAAAATAAAGAGTCTGCCAGACTGACCTTTTCTCAGCCTGGCAGACACTCTTTATGTCCAAAAGGTGTGGGGCATGGCCCCTCAGCCCTTATGGATGGGCCGCTGCTGCTATTTTAAATATTTTTATATAAAACATACGAGATACTACAGTTTCAGCCTTCAGTGGCTCTCATCTTGATTTCTGCAACTGGGCATTAAATCTTCCAAGCTGCCTGCCTTGAGATATCTTTCTCATGCTTCTGTAATGTTGCACATATATCGAAAAAATTGCACTGGCATCCTATTTGGGATAGCTTTCCTTCCAAAACCTAATACTTGGTTCATAAGGCCATTTGCGGTTCGGTCTCCGCTTTTCTTGTTAAAAGATTGGTTGATAATGTTCACACTCATCCATGGTACTCCTCCAATCAATTTCTTCTAAGAGTCCCATGTTTTCACAAGGCCAGAACTTGAGGTCATGTCTTTTCAGTTTTGGAGATAAGGGAAACTTCTTCTCACTTCAATTTAGGAAAAAAACGTAAAATATATTTCTTTAAATGATATGTTTGGAACTTAGGCACTCAGTCTCATATATACAATGATGATCCTCTACACCAAGAGTCCCTACGGGTGGAAGGGCACTCAATAAACCGGATAACATAACAAAAAACTCTCTGTGTTCACCTGCTGCAATAGCAGCATTAGTTGAGACATTGTTTCAAAAAATCCTAAATCATGGTCTACAATTTCACTGCAAATGCAGTTTGAACCTGGAATGGCTTCCTATCTTTATTTATCTTTGCAGACCTAATCAACTTGCCTCTTCAGATGCTCCATTCTTGGTAAACAATCCACCTCCTCCCTCAAACACCCTCTTCTCTACCCTTAGCCTCTCTTCCCCGTCACACTGTTCAAAACGGTGCTCTTTACACAAACCACATACTCACTCTTTACCTGCCTTTCTGTCTCCTTTGTTTATTTCCACCAGTAGAAGCTCCACATTACAGTCAATCACTTTGGCCACACAAAGTAAGAAAATACAACACACGCCACCCACAATAGGTGGGTCAGAACCCGTCTTGAGTAAGATCAGTGATACTCAAAGTACAGCCCGGGACTGCATGCGTCCCTCGTGACTTTTACATGCGACCCCCTGGTCAACAGCAGCACTGGGCTGCTGTTTACTCGACAGAGCATTAACATTAAAAATATGTTAAATAGACATGCAAGCAATTATTTAAAAGTTAATTGCAGTTAAAGAGAGGAATTAACTAGTAAGTCCTGAACTGCTTAACTTTAGGAACTACTTCATTTTAAAGACATCTTGCAGCAAGCATGTAAAAGTATTATAAAGTCTCTACAAAATTCAAAAAATGTATTTCATTAACATGCAGAACATTTCACCTTAGTAAATCAGATTCTATCAGTGCATTAAGAAGTATATTTTTTTTAAAGGTGATAGTTTTCAAACATAAATTTAAAAACATTCATGCCATTCCACCACCCTGGCAACAATGCCAATAGGGAACTAAGAGGCAAGTCAGTTGTTATGTGCACCCGTTGGGTGGCTGGGGTCGCTATCATACATGAACATTATAGCTTATTAAATGAAACACAGGAGAAGTTTTTGTCCAGCACACATCCTGAAGTCATATATTACGAGGTCCTTTTATATGTGAAAATGAAGGAAAAGGAGGGAAAGTAAAATAAAACAGTTGTCTAGGATCAAACAATTTGGTCACGTCGGAAAGCTGGGATTGTTCCTGGGTTTTCTGGTTCCACATTGTGCAATTCAATTCAGCCAGTAGATGTACATGCTTCGCTTCCCCTACACCCACCTTACCCTCCCACCCCCTTTTTTTATCTGTGTGGCCCTCTGTCACACCAGCGACCAAACTTTTTGGCCCCTCTGAAAATGTTTGTGAGTACCCATGAATTAGATGAATGACAGGTGACAGGGGTTAAGTAGAAAGGTGAAAGACATGAACCCCCACGACAAGCCAACACACAGACAACCCACTGACTTCTCCTTGTTAGGTTTGAAAGTCACAGGACTCAGGGCAATAATGAAATAACCCCTTAGGGGCAAACCATACACTCTAAACACCATGCCAACACCAACTGAGATTTGGGTAGCAATGCTCCAGTACAGAGGACACTGGATGAATCACTACCACAGACCTTAGTATGTGCAAAGCACCAAGATTCCAAGTAATTGCCAAACTTTACACTATACAAATACCCAGTGACATAACATAGTATAATATCAAATGCATATTGCCAACTGCTCTGATCGGCTGCATCGACAGCAGCGTCTTATCTGTTTGACTATCTTTGGCACTTCTGGCTCCATCCCTTTCTATGTGTGTCTCCCCTTCTATCCAGACTGTTTGTTGTAGATGTGGCCAGTGTTCTTTGGAGACAACTGAGCTTGATCAATGCAGTGAACACATTAAGGTTTGTTGGAAGGGTCAAGTAGGCTGTGATAAATGTAAATTGCATTTTTACTGAGATCCACAGAGATCACTTGCCTGTATTACCAAACAACGTTTTACACATTGCTGCTTGTTAAAGCTGTGACGGAATTTCTACTGTTTATGCCATCTGTAGGATATGACTAGATAAGAAGGAGCAGTGCTTAATTTGTAAAAAATAGAATTGCCAGGGCTCTAGTCAGCCAGCCACTTCGCATTGCACTGCCCATTGCAGCTGTTAATTACAGTAACAGCATAACTAATAAGTCACAATCCTACAAGTGTGACTATTCTGACAATTTCAGGACCCCAAAGTTAAAAGAATGGCTTTGGCAGCAGGTATTAGTCATTCTCAATGTATATTGAGTTAATAAACAACAGTTGTTGTGCTTATCTCTGAATTCGAGAAATAGCGCCACCATGTGGCAGACTGTCATAGGTACTGCTGCTGACAATAAAGTGCCTGTGCGGAGCACCGAAAAGCATCTGCTCAAATTAAGCACTGAGAAGGATCAGGGGCCATCTGCTTGAAATGACAGTCTTGTGAACAACTACTTATTGGCCGAGTATTACAGAAACCCTAGCCTGGTTGGAGCTCAAGGTTTCTGTAATACTCTGCCAATAGTTAGTAGTTCACAAGACAGACATTTCAAGCAGATGGCCCTGGGGGGTCCTTCTCTATTCATATTGCCTGGTTGGGGCCTGGTAGTGGGTGCAGTGTCCTCACATGCGAAAAATGTTAGCTAGAAAAGGATGGAGTGCAAGGGACAGATCAAAGAGCTCTCGCTTCTTTTTTGCCTGAAATAAATCACCCCCAGTTCGGAAACTGCAGCAGCGAAACATACAGCTACCTTGCTTCCGATATGACTGAGTTAATAGTGAAATTTACTTGACACGCACCAAGATATGGCTTGCAATGGAATATTTAAAAGCGAGAGAGTTGGAGTGAAAGTGTGAAAGACATACAACTGTCAAGAATAGAAAACAATGTTTTATGTAGTTGTAAGGAGGCCGGTCACCACTACTGGCTGTGTTTCACAACTGCACATGTTGGCAGCACCCAACATTGGCAAAAGTCAAAGAAATAGACGGCATCAAAATGTCAAGGTTTCTATTATGAATTAAACATCAGAAGCCTTTCTTCCTCAATCCTTCAAATGCGCCAGCCAATGTCAGATGCAAGACCGTTTGGCTTTGGCAATGCTTGTTATTCTCTGTCAATTGCCACTGTTTTATAGGGGTGTTTTTTCGCTGATGGTTAGCGGAACAGAAGTCGGAATCTGTGCCCCTCAGTTCTAGAAGAGGGGTTCAAGCCGCGGCTGGTCTCTCGGTATGTTTGTGCTAGCAGGGGGTAAAGGGGGAGGGAGGAGGGGGCACAGAGGACGTCACACATTTAATGAGCCTTTCTAGACAGCGGCTGTAAAGTGGCTTGGTTCAGTGGCTCGCCGTGCTTTGTCTGAAGGCACTTTTATGACCGGCTTTCAACATTTTTAACAGCACATTCTCGGTAAAGCCACATTGTTTAAACCATGAGACTAATTTTCAGACGTCTGAACATAAGCAGGGCGAACGGCAAGAAATAGCTGAGGGAAAATTGAAGCCCAAATCAATTAATTTCTCCAATTGATTTAAGGGTAATGTGAGAAAAATAAAAAACAGAACAAACGCATGCAATAGCATAGACCCAGAAGAAGCACCTGTTTCCTACAGCCTATCATCTACGCATGTTTCAAAACCTTAAAAATAGTGCTTAATTTGTGCAGGTGGTTCCAGGTGGGCGTCGGCACCCGTAGCGCTGGTGTCAGGGAAAAGTTGTGGGGAGGAGGAGGGTGGACGACAATAACATCACAAAAAAAAAGGAACTTACCTGTCGCCTGCCGCATCGCCCCTCTTCTGCTCCTCTGCAGCACAGGCTCCCAGACTCCCCTACGGCCAATCCAGACGCTGCTCTCTTGCTGCTGGCAGCATGAGAGAAGCTCTAGGATTGGCCTGAGAGGGCTAGGAGCCTGTTCCTTCTGTTTTCAATCCGGCAACGCAGCTCAGGTTGGAGACATCTCAGTGCGCATGTTGGTTTGGCCATCCTAGAACGGCTGGCTAAACTCATATATGCACTTGCAGCAGTGCCCACCACTCCTCCTCCATGCCTGTCATCATGATGGCTCTGTGAAGAAAAATAAAATGATAATAAATCTGTTTTATTATCATTTTATTTTTCAAGTTTTACATCTGCTGGAGGGGCGGGGGCGATGCTCCTCCGCCATAATGGAAGGGCTGCAGCTGGTCAGCATTCATTTTTGGTAACCAGAAATTATTTTTCATCACCAAACTTTGTCCCAGAGCAAGAGAGAGCAAGGCTGAAAAAGAAGAAAGGAGGAGGAAGAGAAAGAGAAAGAAAAAGAAAAAGGAAAACACAACAAATGGAGAAAGGTGAAATAAAAATAAACCTGCAGGATTAAAATAAAGAGTCAGGAACTGTAGGTTAAAGAAAGAGGCATGAGGTAGGATCAAGATCAGGCAGCCTTGATATTTGCCAACCTCTGCATTCGGCAGCAGTGACAGAGAGGGGTATATTGACTAATCTTTCACGTAATGCAGGACAGTAAGCAAAAGCTGCTGTGCCGAGTTACGTGAAAGGGAGAGAGCAGAAATGCTCCATATTTACATGGATATGGAGCACTTCTGCTCTCTCCTTGCACTGGTGCACTGTGTGCTGCCTAGCACCAAAGCAGGCACCCTTGCATCATAGTGCAAGGGTGCCTGCTGATACGGTCAGGAGCTGGTTGTGTGCAGGAAGGGACACCTTCCTGCACAGAAACAATCATTAGAGGCATTTTCCTCTTCCTATGCGTGATGCGGAATGCATCAAGCATAGAAAGAGGAAGTAATGAGGAGAAATATAGATATGTCCCAGGTTTACTAGCTTCAGTAAATCCGGGAATGTACCTAAATCCATGGGTGGATGCATGGGAGCTCCTGTGCTCCACTCGTGGAAGGCCTTCCAGCTTGAAATGCAAGGTAGCGCAGCACAAGTCACTGCGTTGCATTACATTTCTTTACAAAGCCATGCATGGAGGCGCAAATCGCCTCTTGGTGGCCTTGTAAATATTACTGAAGCCTTTGAGATGCAGGGACAATGCAAAGACTTGATAAGTCGGAGTCAAAGTTCCTAAGAACAACCATGAAAGAGAGCATAGTTATTAGAGTGATGTTTTAGCGCAACATAAGGACATGTAATGTAATTAGACAATGTGCTAATTGACGGCTGAAAAAAGAAAATGTGCCCAATGCAGTATGCATTTTCTATTTCCCTTACAGAAAGCAATAGAAATGTGTAATGACGTCTAAACAGCCTCCCTGGAACGTACTCTTGCCTGATCCTTACATCTTCTTGGGTACGTTTTATTTATTTTTTTAAGGTTTACATAGCGCCAACTAGGCCCAGGGCATTAGAGCGCTTTACACGAGCACCAGATTACATGACACAGGGAAAGTATTTCTTTAATTGAACCTCATTGGAAATATAAACCCGTCTTCTGTTGTCAGATAGCTGATATCTGACTATAACCGTTCACACCGTTGTAAAGTTTCAGGGCAGCACATTCTTCGTCACCTGTGTGTTTTCAAAACTAGTTTGCCTTTTGTTCAACCCTATTATGCACGTTCATTGGGCATCTTCCTATACCTTTTGTGAGGTAGTTTGCTTGCTGTTCACACAGACGCAGAGTAAAAAAGAAACAGGGGAATAGCGGCGACTAGCGGTAGGAACTATATTGAGCCTGAGCTTTTAACAGTAATTTCAGATCATTTACGGGGGCAGCTGCTGTTTTTTGTTTGTTTTTTTAAATTTCGTTTTAAGTCGCTTGCCCTCTAGCTTTTTGATGTGGGAACAACATTGTACGGTGCACCCTGTCATATTTTATATACTTTATCGATATGAACCATTATGTGGAATCTGGTCCTACACAGATGTGTGCATTGGAATTCCTATGGCACTTTTTTTCCTCTTTTAAATAATTACAGAAAACATGGAAACAGCCATTTATTTTAAAAAGCAAAACACGCCGTCACTGTAGCTCTGCGCCCTGACTGTGGTAAACAGCGGCTCTTTAATGCTTGCTAACCCTGGTGAAGAGTATTAGAAATCACTGGATAATGGGGCATGGCTGCCCTCAAACCGATGAACAAGCAGATCCTCAGGCACCAATTATTTATTCCACATTAGTTTTAATTAAAATAGCGAGAACATTTGCCCAATAGTTCTCCTACACCTTCTAAAGCGATAAAATCAAGCTGATTGATTTTTAATTAAAAAGGCCATCCTTGCAATTAAGCAAATGCTGCCGTTCCACGGTTAGAACAGGTTCTGCAGATTAAACTACAGTAAAGAGCCGCAGCACTTCGGTGACCTTGCGCGAACCTACAGGTGATGAGGCTTGCTGTGGCAGTGACGGAGCCAGGGGCTAAGCATGCCAGGGCCGTTGCAGTGCACGGGGTCCGTTGCTGATCTGCCCCCTGGGTTTATTGTTCATTAACGTCATCATATAGTGCCGGTGATATATACCCGTGCAGGAGGCAAAAGGGCGAAGACCCGTTACTCCTTAGGGGATCTAAAGGGGCCAGGTTCAGACTGGGACACATAAGCGGCCCGGACACCAAGATAAAAGTGCCCCCCATTAGTGAAGCAGATAGATAAAAAAAAAAGTGGCGACATCATGGAAATCAACAGAAAAAAAGGCCAACCTGGCGATAAAACCGGCCTACAACTGCTAAAAACTGGCCCCAACATTCAGGGCCGGACTGGGAATCCAAAGCAGCCCTGGCAATTTTGTCGGACTGGCTCCCATCCCCCAGGGTGCAAGTGTGAAGCACTGCTGCGTAACAAAGCCGTAGCCCAGGCACTGCTGTTTTTGACACTGGGGGCCGATCTTGCAGCATCGCTGCAAAACCAGCCCCCAGTAACAAAACCAGCCCCCACTGCTCCAAAACCGGCTCCCATCCTTCCAGCCTCCCGGGCAAATGCCTGATGCCCGCTATGGCTAGTCCGGCCCTGCACACACTGATCTGTCAGACTAGCCCATCGGGCACTGCCTGATTGCGATATAGGACAGTCCAACCCTGCAAGGGGCCAGAGAGGTAACCCCACCATAGGCTAGACAGCATATTGTGTGAGTGCAGAGTAGCGCACCTTAAGGACAGTACAGTACACCCATAAGGGGTAGTCAGGAACAAGGGTACAGACAAAAAAGGCGGTAAGGAGCAGGTAAAGAGGAGTGTGACAGGAAAAGAGGTCTCATGACGCAAATCAGAGTGCTTCCATTGGCCCATGCTACCTGAAGGGGCCAATCCGCCAAGTACATCAAGGATAAATTGGGCCCCTGGCCAGCCACATAGCACAATGGACCATGGAAACTTTACCTGTTCACCCGTACAAGGAGCAAGTAAAGTGGTAAAGTGCTTGCGCTCTCTCCTAGCTCTTGCTTTGATAATGTTTTTTTGACCACGCTGCACAGTATCTCCGTTGCTGTGTAGTGTGGCTAAAGTTTAGGAAAAAAGCATTTGGCATGGCCACCTGTGTCATTTTGTAGGTGTGCGCACCACGCATGCATACATCTGCAAGGTGACGCATATGCTTTTTTTCTCCTTTTAGTTGCCAGTCCGAGCTGGATCTGTAAATAAAAAGTAAAGAAAATGAGCAAAGCTTTTTATTTTTTTTAAGTGAGAGGGAAATGGAAGCAATGAGTGGGGTGCGGAAGCAATATGAGTAGGACAGGGGAACATGGACGCAACACAAATGAGGGAGGAAGGGACATAACAGCCACATAGAGGAGGGTAGGAGGGACATAGAAGCAACAAAGAGGGTGCAGGAGAAGCAACAATGGAGACAGAGAAGGATGGCTCAGGCGGGGGAAGCGACAGGGAGGGAATGGGGAGGAAATGGAAAGAATCACATAGGCGAGCGCAACAGAGAGATGCTTGCAGGTGACAGAGAGCAACACAGAGTACAGGGAGAGAGAAAGAAGTACACGAGGGAGACAGGTCAAAAACTCATGAAATCTCATTGAGTGCTTAATACAAAAGAAAAAAGTAGTGCTTGAAAAGCAATCAGTGAAAGCAGAGATGCCAGCCAGCAAAAGTGATGGTAAAGAGGCAATGCTCCATGGGAGAGTCAAACACAAGATTGACCAGCTGGGACATGGATAAGAAGCAGGCAAATCAGAGTGACAGGAAAGCCAACCAATGGTAAGCAATGGGCGAGTTCCAAGCTCCTCTATATTCTTGCTAAGCCACGATATGCCTTGCAACTCACAGTGCATGCGCTGTCTAGTAGGCTGGACCTAAAAATGGGCAGCTGACCATGGGTAAACAAGTCTCAGTTGATGTTAATCAAGTAGTCAGATACAAGTTAACAATGGCAGGGTCGCAATGACAGCCAAATTGGGTAGTATTTAGCACAACAAGCCTTGGAATGTCAAATGTCTGGGCAGCAGAGAAAGGCAAAGGATACCCCAGAAAACAGACACAGCACACAAGTGGACGGTGGCCAGCTAAATAGTCAATACGTAAGTAGTTAATCTGAACACCAATTTCCCACAGAAACGGCTGAGGCCGGTGGGGTTCACAAATGATCATTTTAGAGTGTCTGAGAGTCAACAAAAGTTTTGAATAAATGTTGCTAATATATTTGAAAAGCAGTGGTGGCTCCTCCGCTAGGGCGGAGGAGCGTCGCCCCACTGAGCAGGCCAACAAGGAAAAAATAAAATGATAACTCATTGTTACTATAATTTTATTTTCTGTCCTTGCTCAGCTGGGTAGAGGCGGGGTGGCGCAGTTCTGCCCACGGAGCAGGGCAGGAGTGGGTTGCCCACTCCAAGTGTGCAAGACACTTTGGCCGGCCGTCTCAGGCCGGCCAAACCGTTATGCGCAGTTTACATGTTCTGCACCAGGCTGCATTAAAGGATGAGTGCAGAACATGCCCAGCCTCCCATTCCCTGGCTGAGTTCCAAACCATGGCGCTTAGACCAAACACAACGCGGCATTGCAGCGTTGTAATTGGCTATGGGGAGCCTGGGAGCCGCGTGCTTCCTTCTTCCTGCCCCGGAAGTGGGCGAAGAGGAACGAGAAATGACGGCAACAGATAAATGCTTGATTTTTTTTTTTCATTCCCTCCCCCTTGCTCCCCGCGATCCCCCCCCCACCTCGCCGTTAAATACCAGCCACCACTGTTGAAAAGCTTGAACTATTATCATACTGTCAGCCAGCGGCCGGTGTAGGTCTATTTTGTGAGTAAATCCGCGGCCGCTGATCTCAAAATATTGTGCTGAATCATTCAAAATGAAGTCATGTAAAGCAGGCTGAGCGATTCGAGTGCATCAGTTACCTCCTCTCTCCTGTTTCATTATGCCTTGTGAGAACAAATTCTGTCCTAATAGGAGTCATATTAAAAAACAGGCACCAGATTAAATAATTTGCCGCATTTGACTATTGTAAAAACATTCGAACTGATGGACCACTACAAGAACACATTTTTTCAGTGACTCGTTGGTCCAAATATTGATTCAAAATTGCACTGGGCCCTGTGCAATTTATGCACTCTGAAAAGGACCGTGAAAAGTTTGACTGATGCGATCGGTTTAATCTGGCTATATGCTGTACACGTAAGGCCAACTACTCATATGTAGCCGTAGATGGTGAAAGAAAATATTTTTGTTTTATCAGCAATCTATAAGGTTAAAGCATTTCCAAACCAGCCCCCCCATCCCCCAGTGCACACTTAAAATGTTTATGTCCAATCTAAAATGGCCGCCCTTAATGAAGTGTCTTGCCTATGCTCCTGATAAGAAATCTAGTGTATTGCAATGTTCTGGAACCAAAACATGAAAGATATAGCTTGAAGTTCAAATGGCAAAAAATACGAAGGGTGCCTGACTTTAAAATTCACCTGGACTGTATTATGTATATATTTAAGGTACGATAGCCTTCATAAAAACACATATACATACAACGGAAAAGTGGGGACTGAAAACAGCTATAAAACTAAACAATAAACAGGAAATGCATTCTGGAGTTGAGAGGTCTATCATCCAGGAGAAACACTCCCTTATTTTGTCTTTTAAAATAGGCCTATCTTAGCTTTTACTACTGTTTTACTGAAAAAAAGCTGCCGAGTCTGTTAAAATGGCGAGTTACACACTAACACCTAACGGCAATCTTTGTTCTTGGCATCTTTTTAATGTATCTTTGGAAACTTAGGGGCATATTATCAAGGGCTTTATCGCCGATTTAGCGGCACTTTTGCCGCTAAATCGGCGATATTTTAACGCCCTATTAGCAAGCTGTCGCTAACAGGCGTTAGCGACAGCTTTCAGGCGTTAGAGGCTGGGAATTACATTGCCTTGCATGTCAGCGATATCTATCGCTAATGACATGCAAGGTAGGCGTTCCCAACCTAACAGCGACTGAAAACAGTCGCTAACATCGCTATCGCCTATTAGCAATAACCGCGAGGCGATAGAAATACGCGCGCTAACCGCGATTAGCGCTGGTTTTTTAGAACTGGTAAAAGCATGACTTAACAATAATAGTCAATGGGAGGTGGATTGCAAGGTTAAGTCCCCAGCATTAGCGCGAGGAATCTATCGCTGGATTTCTCGCGTTATTGCTGGGTTTCGCCGCTATCGCTGGATATTTTATCGCATTGGAGATAAACCTTGCTAATAGCATGTTATCTCCGCGGTAATATCCAGCGATAGCCGGCGATAGAAAAACGCACGCTAAGCAAGCTTTGCGATAATTATCGCAGGTTCTTGCTAATATGCCCCTTATTTTTTATTCATTCCCAAACTTACTTTAGAGTACTATCGCTAAAAACAGACACATTTGTGAGTTGAAAAACTATACAGGAAATGCACCATTAACAGAGGCCACCATTGCCAAAAGCAACAACCGCTACACAGTGAAACATTGCATAGTTTAGAACTTTGAACGTTTATTTCTTGATTGATTTTCAGTACAGAAAACAGATACTTAGTTCCATGCAGACCAATATCAAACAACAATCATCAGCTCTATGTGCAAGTTACAGTTATTGCCTCCTGGAAGTAACATGTTAACCTAATTGGACAAAGACTGACCCTAACATTTGAATTTTCATGACTCATAAGCAGTTTTCGTAAGTCTCAAGGAGGCTGTGATCTCAGCGCATTAAGTTCACCGCCTACCTATGCTTCATAGCAGGTTTCTTCTGGATTCTTGGTGCCAAGGAGGTTCCAAGAACCTCAATTCACCAAAATGCCAGGGGAAGCAGAAGTGACATCACAAGCCATTTAACCTTTACTTTCACTCACACATGCATGCTTACACACACACACACACATACACACACTTGTTCTCACTTAAACACACTTTGGCCCCCAAGCACGCACACAACCTACATCTAAAAACATTTTTTACTTGCCTCAGCTGCCAGGGAGGGTCGCATTCCAGCTAACTTTAATCAATTCTATATTACGATAATAGTGAATAATAAAATGTTATACGTTAGTGTAATAAAAAATTGACAGAAAACAAGGAAAGTGGAACCCCAGACGTAGCCCAATAGGACGAGCTACCCTTGTTTTCCTGGCACTGATTTTGCCACCGCTGAGGCCAGGGGTTGCAAAGGCAGTGTCAGGGGTCGCAGCTGGGACCACTGACGACCCCTAAATGACGTCCATGGGAGGTTCCATCGATATTTAAGTTGGTAGAGGCAAATGAGGTATACATTACAAATGACATCATACTAAGCACAGGCAAACAGCACCTCATGGACCCTCTCACGTAGCTTTCGAGCAGCATCTCTCCTTTCTCATGAATAACCATGGTTCAGGGAGCCCTATCATCAGATCTCTTTGCTAGAGTTAACAGTAATCTGTCCCATATTGTAGCCGTAATAGTTATCCTGTTTCTCCTCTGTAGAGCATCCATTACAGTAGTTGCTGCTTCCACCCATTTTAAAACCTCCTCCCTCCTAATGGAGATCTCGGTGTGCGAGAGACCTTCATTTCATGGCTATTTGCCTTTGGTATGTGGGAGGGCCTGTTTTGCAAACATCCATCCTCAGTTTTTGCCCCTAGGTTATAAGGTTGTGTGTGCATTAATTATTTGCCAAAGCATTGACAGTTTCCAGATATCACAGTCAGTTTATTATGAATGGATGTCTTAAAGATAGGACTATTAGATATAGATATATACTATATAGATATATACTATATAGATCTATATAGATATATACTATATAGATAGAGATATATGATCTCTAGAGGCTAATGCTTACTACACACTGCTTTCAAACCATGATACTTTAGAGGGGAGAAAGTGGGAAATACTTAGAATGTAGAAGTAAAAATGAAAGCTGCTCTATCCAAAACTGGAAAAGATGCAAGCTCATTTAAATACTACTGTTAGCAAAAAATGAGAATGAACTACTCTTCCACAATGAAGTCCTTAGACCTCTTCAGTCACCAGCGAGCCAACTGTGCAGACGGATCTGGATTGGATGAGTGGAAATTTACCAACTCCACATAAGTTTTCACGATAAATTCCAGCTGCATATCATTTATGTGTGAAGTGTATTCAGAAAACCTAAACGATATTAACCAAAATCTGATGGTATTGGATAAGAAATTTGGCAACATTCCGCCTCTTATAGCAGTAAATCCTCCAGGTAGATTCTCACTTCCATTGCCAATGCGACAGGATTTGTTGACAAAGAGGAACCAGACTTTATTAGATTCTTGTGATTTATAATTATTCCAGTACTTCCTAGACATAAAGGCTCCAGTTCACGTTTACAAATGGATATTGGCTATGCCGGCCAAGGGGACATTTAATGTTTTAACTGTGATTGAAAAGGAAAGGCAGTAAATGTATTGCCTCAAACACAAAAAGTGATGGGAGAAATGCTTGCAAATAGTGTAAAAGACGGCAATCGCTCGAAGGGTAGTAATCGATTGCACACTGAAACTCTGTGACCTTCGAGCTATAGCTAACGACTGGGATGACATGATGCTCAATCTGAATAAACGACCCTAAAGATGACACCCTACCACCATAATCTAGTGCATGTTTCGAGGAAGACTTTTATGCTTATTGTTCTTGCTATTATGCCTGCCACTTTTTTCTTTCCCTTTCTGGAATGTTCATTGTCATAGATGCACCCCAGGTAACACCATGTGGCAACACCCAGACCACTCCGCTACCTTAATGGTACCAGTTGTGCTCTCTACCTTCCTGTCTGCGGGGTTAGCAGTTTACTTCAACAGATTACTTTTACTCTATTTGTTGTTTCATCTACAATTGTGATTATCTATGACTCTAACTTACAACAAACACCTCACTGCACACCACAACTATGAGTGCTTAGGAAATTGTATGTGTTCGCGCTATTACTGATAACTTATATGCCTTACTGCATAGACTCACGACAAATGTTTTTTGTTATTGCATAGTGGTCTGTTTTTACAACATAGTAAAAATGCCAATAAAGAAAGTCTAAGAAACGTTTGCTTTCTGTGGGTCTCTGTCGTGAGCTAATGCTATAATAGTAAATTCAAAAATGTAATATTAAATTCAAAAAATTGTGGAGCCTAAAGTTAAAATCACTCTGGGAAGGACACCAGGCACTTCGGGTCGATTATAACGTGCAGCAGGAGAGTTAATTAACTTCAAATGATGGAGCCAGAAATCCCTTGGATCCGTCTCCATCGTCATGAAAAGGAATTACTGCCCCTCTGATAAAGAAGGTAAAATGAAAGTCTACCTCATCAGATACATGCTGATGGGACAGTAGTAGTCAACAGACACCATGTGATCAGGGCTATCCATCTCAGCCAACTGGATTTCTTTTTAAGATCCCTAGACAACCCAGAGTCGTCGCACTCTTTAGTTTCCCTCCACAACTTAGTTGAATAGACCCAGCTGAGGCATGACAAGGGTCCGAAACAAATGGCAAGCATCAGTCGGATTCCAAGATGCTAAATTTCTAATCATTAAGGATGCTCAAACATTTTTTAATGTGCCAATACAATAATCCAATGTCCATTTATAACAGAAAAGCAACATGACATAATCATAGATGCTGGTACACTTGCATGTCAGGATGTGCTATGCTGATCGATTTTTAAAACATTGTTTATATCCATAAATTAAAACTGCTGCACTATATGAATTGACCCTGAAGTCACACATGTCCACTTTGTTTGCTCACGTCATCAAATTCACATCCAGCATTTATTATCAGAGATAAAAAAGCAAAGTATGCATTATTAGTGGACTTTTCTTGTAAGATTTACCTTTACCGTCTTTTGTATTTACATTTTTTTAATGAATTTATTGATAGATTGATGTGCGCATGTTTTTATTGAATTGTCTTTATATTGCATGTTTTTCTTTTTTTAATATATTGTAAGGTTGTCAGCCGAAACAATAAATAAATTACTACCTTGATACCTTGTAAGATGCTCCTCTGGAATGGTCCTTACTTGCAGTATAGTTTAGACTTCTAGCGAGAATTTAAAAAGCACCACTCCATAGATCAGCTTGAGTTTATATTTCCCGAGTGAAAGGCCTCTGCAATGTTTTAGTTCAATCAATCAATCAATCAATCAATCATGTCATTTATAAAGCGCACTACATACCCGCGAGGGTCTCAAGGCGCTGGGGGAAGAGGGGGGTGGTGCTGCTACTGATCGAAGAGCCAGGTCTTGAGGAGTCTTCTGAAGGCCAGTAGGTCTTGGGTCTGTCGGAGGTTGGTGGGGAGGGTGTTCCAGGTCTTGGCGGCGAGGTGGGAGAAGGATCTGCCGCCGGCGGTCGTTTTCCGGATGCGGGGGACTGTGGCGAGGGCGAGGCTGGTCGAGCGGAGCTGGCGAGTTGGGGTGTAGAAGCTGAGTCGTCTGTTGAGGTAGGCTGGTCCGGAGTTGTGGAGTGCTTTGTGTGCGTGGGTGAGGAGCTTGAAGGTTATCCTCTTGTTGACAGGGAGCCAGTGCAGGTCTCTCAGGTGGGGTGTGATGTGGCTGCGTCGGGGGATGTCGAGGATAAGACGTGCAGAGGCGTTCTGGATGCGTTGCAGCCGTCTCAGGAGCTTAGCCGTCGTTCCTGCGTAGAGGGCGTTTCCGTAGTCCAGCCTGCTGGTGACGAGGGCCTGGGTGACTGTTTTTCTTGTTTCGGTGGGGATCCACTTGAAGATCCTGCAGAGCATTCGGAGGATGTTGAAGCAGGATGAGGAAACGGCGTTGACCTGCTTAGTCATGGAGAGGGTGGGGTCGAGGATGACCCCTAGGTTGCGTACGTGGTCGGTGGGTGGCGGGGCTGTTTCCAGTGATGTTGGCCACCAGGAGTCATCCCAGGCTGAAGGGTTGGAACCAAGGATGAGGACCTCCGTCTTGTCAGCTTCAGGCGGCTGGTCCTCATCCATTCGGCGACGGCCTTCATTCCTTCGTGGAGGTGGGCTTTGGCGGTGTGAGGGTCTTTGGTGAGGGAGAGGATCAGCTGGGTGTCGTCGGCGTAGGAGATGATGTTGAGGTTGTGCTGTCGGCGACGTGGGCGAGGGGTGCCATGTAGATGTTGAACAGCGTTGGGCTGAGGGAGGAGCCTTGGGGTACGCCGCAGATGATCTTGGTGGCCTTGGATCGGAAGGGGGCGAGGCGGACGCTTTGTGTTCTGCCGGAAAGGAAGGATGTGGTCCAGTCCAGGGCCTTCTCTTGGATCCTGGCGTCGTGAAGGCGTGTTCGTAGTGTGTGGTGGCAGACCGTGTCGAAGGCGGCTGATAGGTCCAGGAGGATGAGGGCTGCTGTTTCTCCGTTGTCTAGCAGGGTCCTGATGTCATCGGTGGCGGCGATGAGGGCGGTTTCGGTGCTGTGGTTGCTGCGGAAGCCGGACTGGGAAGGGTCCAGGATGTTGTTCTCCTCGAGGTAGCGGGTCAGTTGTTTGTTGACGATTTTCTCGGTGACCTTCGCGGGGAACGGGAGCAGAGAGATGGGTCGGAAGTTCTTGAGGTCCTTGGGGTCTGCCTTGGGTTTCTTGAGTAAGGCGGTGATCTCGGCGTGCTTCCAGCTTTCAGGGAAGGTTGCTGTCTCGAAGGAGATGTTGATTATTTTCCGGAGATGGGGCGCGATGGCTGTACTGGCTTTGTTGAAGATGTGGTGAGGGCACAGGTCTAGCGGTGAACCGGAGTGGATGGTGTTCATGATCTCGCTGGTGTCCTCGTCGTTGATGTTGGTCCAGGAGAGCAGGCGGTTGGTGGTTGTGGGGGCAGTGGTCTCGGTGGTTGCCGGGGCGGTCGTGGTGTTGAAGCTGTCGTGGATGTCGGCGATTTTGCGGTGGAAGAAGGTGGCCAGTGAGTCGCACAGGTCTCGCGACGGCTGGATGTCGTTGGTGTTGGAGCTGGGGTTGGAGAGTTCCTTCACGATGTTGAAGAGCTCTTTGCTGTTGTGTGCGTTGTTGTCTAGGCGGTCTTTGAGTGAGGCCCTTTTGGCGGATCTGATGAGGTGATGGTGACTGCGGGTGGCGCTCTTGTGGGCGGCGTAGCTGTCCGCTGTCCGTTCGTGGAGCCAGATCTTCTCCAGTTTTCGGCATGTTCGTTTGGAGGCCTGGAGGTCTTCGGTGAACCAGGTGGCTTTCTTGCTGGTGTGGCTGTTGGGCGGATTCTTGAGCGGGGCGAGAGTGTTGGCGCAGTCGTCGATCCACTGTCTGAGGTTGCGGGCGGCGGTGTCGGGGTCGGAGGGTTCGGCGGGTGGGCTCAGGGCGAGGGTTGTGGTTAGCTGGTCTTCCGTGACTCTGCTCCAGCAGCGGCGAGGCATTTGTTCGGTGCGGTGGTGCGTGGTGGGCTTCCTGTAGGTGAAGTGGATGCAGTGGTGGTCAGTCCAGTGGGGTTCGGAGGTGTGGTTGAAGGAGACGTGTGGGCTTGCGGAAAAGATGGAGTCGAGCGTGTGGCCGGCGGCGTGGGTGGGTGTAGTCACGAGCTGTCTGAGTCCGAGGGTGGCGAGGTTGTCGATCAGGGTGGTGGAGTTGGTGTCCTTGTTGTTCTCGAGGTGGAAGTTCAGGTCCCCGAGGAGGATGTAGTCCGTGGAGGTGATGGCGTGTGTGCTGACGAAGTCAGCGATGGAATCGCTGAACTGTGGTCGGGGTCCGGGGGTCTGTAGATGAGGGTTCCTCTGAGGGTGGTGTTGGGATCGGTGTGGATCTGGAAGTGCATGTGTTCGGCGGTGCTGAGGGTGTCGTCGGTGTTGGTTGAGACTCTGAGGGTGTTCCTGTGGACGATGGCGATGCCTCCTCCGACTCCGGTGCGGTCCCTGCGGGTGATCTTTTATCCGTCCGGGATGGCAATAGCGATGTCGGGGGCTGAAGCGGGATTCAGCCAGGTCTCCGTCAGGAATGCGACGTCTGGGGAGGTTGAGTCGAGAAGGTCCCAGAGTTCGATGGCGTGTTTGCGGGCGGAGCGGGTGTTGAGGAGGATGCATCTGAGGTAGTTGGGTTCTTTCCTGGGCGGTGGTTTGGCGGGCGGGTGCTGGCGAAGCTGCAGTTCCGGCAGGTGAAGGGCCCTTGGGTGCGCTTCGGGGTGGCCTGGTAGCAGGCGTGATCTTTTCCGGGGTTGAGTGCGTGGAGGGTGCTGGCGTCGTATCGGCGTCTGTTGATGTGGCGGGCGCGGGGGATGCCCGGACCAGGGGGTCTGGCGCTGGGCGCGGTCACGGCGCGGACGGGCGCAGACGGGCTTGCCTTAGGCGCGCCTTCGGCGCGCCAGCGGCGCGGCCGCGCAGCGGCCGCCATAAATGGGTAGGTGGGAGGGAGGAGCAGGGAATGGGGCAGCGAATGGGCAGTGAGGGGGCGGGGCCGCAGGGGCGCAGCGGCGGGAAACAGGCACAGAAGGGAAAACGAGCACAATCAGAATAGTTCATGTTTTACTTAATAGTTGCGAGAAACTGTTAGCTATTTCTTTCTTATTTGCCTTTCCTCCATTCTCTGCCTATGGTTGATTTGAATCTCTATTAACATCAACTGACAGGCGACTTGGTGTCTCGCATCTGAACGGGCACTTTTGTCTGTTTTCTTTTACATAACATAGGTAGCGCATAAGAACATTGGGGCATATTAGCAAGACCGGCGATAAAATCATCGCCGTTTTAGCGGCAGGAAACTGCCGCTAAAACGGCGATAATGGGCTTGCTAATATGCGTTATGGATTCAATAGAAGCCCAGGTTAGATGTGCAGGACATCTAACCTGGGCTTCTATTGGAATTCTATATCGCATATTAGCAAGCCCATTATCGCCGTTTTAGCGGCAGTTAAACGGCGATAATTTTAACGTGGGTCTTGCTAATATGCCCCTAAATCCTCAAATTAAACGTGCCTTACATTCGACGCTTTTCAAAGGTAAGCAACAAATTTTTGGCTGAAATCAGCAGATTTTGTGCAATTTCCATGGCACCCCGTAGGAATCGCGGAATGCCGCGGACCCCGCATGCAATGCCCCTCCAGGAAGGAGTCATGTTAGACAAGAATGCCCGTCCGCTTTACTGTGGGTAAAACGCACAGTTTAAGCGAGATTTATACCACAAACCCGTTTTTTGTTGGCACCAAATGTGCACGCACTCTATTATAGAAGGCCTCGGTAGCCTGTACATTATAGATATGTTCATAAAGAGCACATCTGGAGACCAAATGTGATCGTTATTTTAATAACGGGCCATACATGAGGCCTTTGTTGTAAATGCATTTCTGTCTTTTCATATCCATCAGACTTATCATGTTATTGCAACCTCCACCACAACAGCTGACAGCATTTTTTTGTCTGTTTTCTCTTAATACCGAAATGGCGCGGATGTGGATTTTCAAGTGGGGAACTGAAGAAATGTGTTTGTGATCAGGCGCGACACTTCACTTATAGACAACAGCGCCATCTGGTGGATTTGTTTACCATAGAAAATGGTTTATTTCATTGCCCGCTCTGCACATATTATGCAAAGACACGTTCACCTTCTGCAGATGTCACTTTAGCTGCAGGCTGGCGCATTCCACCATTTGCATGCTGAATAAGGTACTCTGATGTCTGAAGCTGTTGCAAGGTATCACTGGTTAGTTGATTATTATCAAATGCAAACCCCAGAATGCAAACTCAGAATGCACCGCTTTTTGGTCAATTAAAACTAGAATCTGTCTGATAGGCAGGGTTTAAACATAAACAAGCTGAAATCGTTCATAAACACCTTTTGGCGTACATAAAATAGTACTCTTTTCATAACTCGTGCACGCCAATGTGGAACAATCAAATTGGAACAAAATTAGAATAGTGAAGGAATATTCATATACAATTAAATTAGTACATATGGAAAGAACCGTGCCCTCTGCACATTTACTACTGCGGAGGTTGACATTTCATGGCAGATTCACAAAGGCAGTTTGTAGTACATAAAGTAGTACTGTTTTATGTACTCTTACAAAACGAGGTGAATTGGCCCCAAATCATCTAAAATGGGAATATTCGTGAAAGATTCATATGCTGTTAGTACAAACAGACAGGTCTGTGCCCTCTTTGCATTTTTACCAATAGGGAGTTGAACATTTCATAACACGAAAGTCATGTAAAACAGTACTCCTGTAATATTGCTTCCCATACTCATAAATGCTTATGTGACTCTGCCCCACCGTGTTAGCGAATGTAGAACAGTAATTTCATGCAATATAACTTCCCTTATTCCTCTTTCAATGTCCCTACCTTTTGCTCCTGTGGCTTAACACTTAAAGCAGACCGTTACCTCACGACTCGCTAATGGCTGCCACCATTAATTAATAATACTCTCATGTACTTAATATTTTTTTGAATTCATATTTTTTGTAGCACCACGTTTAGTACACAGCTCCTGTCAGATGGCAGGAAGCAGATTAAGTTTGCTAAAGAGCACATGCCACAGGAAAGTGCATAAAAGTAGCAGAGGTGCAGATAACATGAATAGTAAGGTTTGGAAAATCATGGAGGTCCACCGTTTTTAATACTGAGACATTTTAAGGCATGGACAAAGTGGGCTGTTGTCCAGGGCCCCCACTCAACAAGTGGCCCCCTTAGAACATGAACTTTCTCTCTATCTGACTATCTGTGTGTTCTACTCCCTTTCTAGTCCTCTCTAACCATCTAGCTATCTCAACCAATGACTTTGTGTCTCTACTCCATGCCATCGTAGGGATTTTTGGGGTCCAAGGCAAAATATATTTCAAGTGTGTAGTGCAACCCTGTTGAACTTTTAACACATTATTTAGTATTTTGGGCTTTATAGAGGCTTGAGTTAACAAGAAATAAGTAATAAAATAAAAATGTGTCCCTTACATGGGCCCCCAAAATATGTATTGCCCAGGGTCCCTAAAATCATTAAGATGTCACGGTTTGTACACTTATCCTAGCAGCATTGCCTCATCCTTTTCCCTACGAGGGAAGTTCATTTAACCCTTCTGAGCCTGTGGTTTGCAACTCTCCTTTTCGGGGTCATGCTTTTAGCAGTAGTGACGTTTCTATGACACAATTGTGAGTCAAGCAGATCATCACAAATGTGCTGCATTGTTCATTAGGGAAGATGTAGGGCTTTCACTGCTGGTTTGCTTGTTTTCTTATTGTCTCATATTTTTGGTTCTACGTAAAGCAGTCACATTTAATTGACGTTTAAACTCTTAAGTAGTTCAATTTACTCAATTCCTGACATGGAGAAGGTTTGCCTTCGGATCATTCAAAGGAAGGTTAGAGTGGAAAGCAACCGAAAGCTGAGGACTGAGGACTTGCCACTACTAAACATTTCTGCTACTGAACCAGTATTAGTCAAGTCAAGAATAGGGCCCAAATGTAGGGATTTCTGTCTTATCCCCGTTTAACTTAAGGGAATTAGACGGCATCCAGTTCGCCACAGCGGAAAGGCCAGTTAATGGATTCCCTGTGGTTGCCGATTTATCTATCACCAAAAACACTAATTGTGTGTCTTCAGCATACAATACTACGGTCAGACCAAGATGAGAAATAAGGCTAGCAAGGATGGGGTGCAGTGGCCAGAGTTACTAACTCAGGAGCTGAGGATCCGGGTTCGTGTCTCGGCATTGGCTCAACATCCCGTGATTCTGGACAGATCATCTAATCTCCCCCATGCCCATAGACAGCGCTTGGATGCCCTCATGCCCTGGTTGCTAAGCCGAGCTATATAATTCTGCAAATTACAATTACAAGTGGATACATGAAATAGAGTTGGGCTCATTGATGAGCCCTGTGGAGCACTGCAGCGATCTTCGCGAATGGAAGAAACGAACGGTGAAAGGGTCACAGGCCTGGAGCCTCTTGCACTTTCGTAAGTACACAAGCTAACACTGATAAAGACTACTGTTAAATGAGGAACGTAGACAGATGGTTGATATTCAGTGGGTTTATTTCAATAATCCTAGCACCCACGACAGGAGCCGTCCAGCTGTGATCGATCCAACGCCAACAGTGGCGTTGCTGGGTGATCCTTCAACAGCTGAGCGGCCTCGCTCGTGAGTGTACAGTCAAAGGTATACAGAATGACAATGGTTGCGTGCAAGCACGCGACTCAAGGAAGTAATACGATCACTACAACTACTCACCTATCACATGTCCTGGTACACAACTAGACATATTTTGCCCATAGAATCTGTGGGCGTTGGGGGGCCATTGCTGCTGTCATCGCTGATGTTGCTCGTATGTCAGATATGGTACGGTGTGTGACACCAGTCAAGTGCACACGGCCAAGGCTGTGAAATTTCAAAGGATACATCCTTTCCAGCTGTATTGATTTGTTTCGTTTTTGGGGTCTATAACCTTTACAAAACCATTATTCCTTATGAAAACAAATGCCTGTCGATCTGTCTTCTATGTATCCATCTGCCTATCCGTTGGTCTACTTGTATATCTATGTGCATGGTTATCTCTCACCATCCATACATACATCCGTAGGGCCATCCATTCTTCCAGTCTGCAAGCATTGCATCAACTTGCTAACTTCAGAAGTATTGTGAATAGCATTTTTTAAACTCTCAAGAATCCAAGTGATTGCTTCTGCCTTGTTTATTGTGAGAAGGGCAGCTGTTGATGGTCCTTGTTTATTGTGAGAAGGGCAGCTGTTGATGGTCCTTGTTTATTGTGAGAAGGGCAGCTGTTGATGGACCTTGTTTATTGTGAGAAGGGCAGCTGTTGATGGTCCTTGTTTCTTGTGAGACAGGCAGCTGTTGATGGTCCTTGTTTCTTGTGAGACAGGCAGCTGTTGATGGTCCTTGTTTCTTGTGAGACAGGCAGCTGTCGATGGTCCTGTGCAGCAGCGACATTATTTCTCATGATATTTGCCAGGTGAAGAATATTCAAGAATGATGCAATGATCATCTGCTATCCACGTCATCTCACTACTGGAGCTCTCTCCATACACTGAAAGGCAATTTGGTTGGGACTTTAGAGAACCAATGCCACCAACAAATTTATACCCTATGGTCACTGCCTTACCTCTCCGTAGGTTTCTACTTGAATGGTCAGTGGAGAGTCTGCCAAATTATAGGTTCAGCTATTGAGAATTATCGATCACCAATCATTCCCTTTACATATGGTGGGGTTTAGATTTGCGTTGGACTGCCTAGTTTGACCGTGTTTTAGAGTTAGTTGCAAGCGATTCCCGTAAATTTTCTGAGATTCAGGAGGCATGGGTACGTAAATTTAGGGCTGTCTGATACAAATGTGGTGGCACTATTTTTTTGTAGGTGCAATATCAATTTTCATTCAAAATTCTTGGCAATTTTGTTACCATGTTCGACTGATGCTTCCAGGAGTGCCCTGGCTATAGCAGCACTTTCTTTTTCGCTTAGTATTTTTGAGGCATTTTTGCAGCATTGTCAGCCATGAGATATCTATTTTTTCACTACATTGAAAAGGTTCAAAATTCTGCGGCAAACTTTCTTCTTAAAAATCTCCCTTCAATGTATTTGAAGGCATTGTAGATATTCTTCACCACGTGGTACTAGTGCATCTCTTCATCACTGCAGATTGCCTAATTTAGAGATGTGTAGAGCATCTCCGGACACGGTCAGCCCTATTGCCAAAGCAACAAAGAACACTCAGAGGGACTGATTCAAAAAAGCATTTATGAGTATGGGAAGTAATACTGCAGGAGTACTCTTTTAGGTACTCTTACATACCTTTGTGAATTGATCCTGAAGCGTCCAAGACCCCATTAGTAAAAGCGTAAAGGAGGGCACTGTCCTTTCTAATTGTACTAGCGGTACAGGAATTTTCACTGAATATTCCAACTTTAGTCCCATTTTAGATGCTGTCGGGCCAATTCACAAATATGTATTGGGATTCATAAAAGATTATTACAGAAGTATTACTGTACACACTCCTCCATGTTTTTGTGAACAGGGCGCCATCATTTTCAGTTCAGTACTCATGGCCTCTTTGGTTCTGTTTCTCTGCTGAATGACTGCTTTGATGATGCGTTGTATGTCCCTGGCTAGGGGAATCTCCTACCAGGCATCAAGGTTTTTGTAGTTTTCTTGGTAGTATTTCCTGGTTAATGTTCTTTTTATGTGCTTGACGTATGCAGTCTTTTAGCTGCATCGGTAAGTCCATCGCAGTTTCCAGGTTATAGAAAATCATATTTATGATCTGATACAACTTTCTGTGGCATCATCTACTCGTGTTTTTTTTCTTTTAAACATTCTACTGGCACCTATGTCTGTTTTTTTAGCATCTATTTCATTGCAAGCGGCATGTGGCATCACTTTATGGTGCACTTTACCAGGTGTTTTGTCATATTGTTTACACACACAGCGCCTGTCATAAGGTCTCTGGGTAATGTGCTTTAGAACATTTTTGTGGTACCAATATTTTAGTGTGTGGTATCGATTTTCTTTATAATATTGCATACTATCCTCTTGTCTGTAGTCACTAAAATGTTCTTTTTTTCTACTATCATTATTTATTAAGTTTGAGATATCATGTTCCATGTTTCTTGTGTTTGTGCCTCATTTTCCCTAAGTGCATAATCACTTTTGGGTTACTTGGAAGTGGGTGAGCTGCTTATACAGTGTTGTATGCATGTAATCACTGCGTTCGCTTTTACATCTCCTTTTTCATTTTCTTCTGCCATGGTGATTTGGCCCTATGCATTCATGATAGGGCTGTACAGTCCTAACTGATCTAAAATCAGAAAATGCTGCAGTGCGCAAAATGGCTTTTCATGTTGGTTTTACTGTCTTTTGTAGTGCATGGCTCATTCGGCGATTGCCTTTGCGATCAGTTTGGCGTTTACGCAGTTGATTTGTAGGTCTCTCTGACTATAGAAGGTGATTCAATCTATAGTGTCTCAGTGAGCACCTGCACCCGCAGAATACTACAGTAATGGGATCGGTAGACCCTCTGGGGCTCAAGGATCATTAAAAAAATAGCATTTTAGTTCAAAGTTACTTACATCATAGGAGCCCCCTATTTTGTTATTTTTCTTTCATTTTATAAGATCAGATAGACTTCCAGCTGTCATCGTCTACTTTTTTTTGCGCTGCAGTTCAGTTTATTTATGCGAACATTCGAGGGTTATTGTGCAGTTCAACAGTACATAGATAAACAGAATCACAGAGAGTGTCGGACATAAAAAATGGTGAGTTGGGGCACTGTACCCTTTTCACACTATTTAAAAGGCTTTGCTGAAAAGCCACCATGTTGCATTTTTTTTAAAGATATATAGCTAAGAAAACAATGGATCAACGATTTTTAGATGGCACTTTCTAAAATGGCCACCTGGACAGCTGTGGTACTGCATGTCCCATATTCTAAGAGCCCATTCTGGTTGGTAAATGTGGGAATGGTTGGACATGCATGTGGTGTGTTTTTTATCCATAAATATTTATGTATCAGTCCCAAACATTTTAAACAAGCCTTCTCTTTAATGGACAGCAAGTGAATGTTGTAATTTGTGTCAACAGTCTAGGCCGACTAGGCCGAGCTTGGCTCTGGTGGTGTGGCCTGTCTGACAGGCAATTTTTTAATAGGTGAAGCTGAGGGTCATGCCCAACCTCCTCCTGCCCCCTCCCTCCTCCCACAACCATGGTATTATTATGCTGAGTGTACTTTTGTTAGAGGTCCTCCTGATCTTTATGAGTAGAAATATGTATGATTCAAAGAAAGAAACAAAAACGCTGATTTTGCTCGCTGTCTAAGAATTAGTCTTGATGTATTAATAAAGAACTAAAATAAAGAAATAACCAAAGTGTTCAAGACAGGATTCATGTAAATGGAATGCCTACCGAGGATATATATGTGACCCACCTATTGTCCCCCAAAATGAAGAACTTGAGTAAGTATATTTCTGTAGCATGCTGATGCTGATCTATGTGTTTCACTGCCTCCACTGGTGTAATTCCATGTCAATTTGAATATCCTTCCATTTTCTCGTAAAGTACAATGTCAATTCTCTGTTGGTTAATAAAAAGATTTTTTTTTTTAAAAGACAGGAGTTATGGGTCAAGAATAACTGACCAACTGTCTAAATGACTATGCTACTCCGTGGTTCCCATCAACAAAGGCTTGTCCCTCACAGACCCCTGGAGCTCTAGTCAGGGCGGAAAACACTTCACAAATGACAGTACCATAACGCTGAGATTCAAGGTGGAATTCAGGGATCCGGACTTGAACCCCGTCCACACTCGTGGCTTGTCATGTCTCCGGGCTGCCGGTACCATCAAGTATAATCCTCTCACCCTCCTTCCCTTATCACTTCACAACACCCCGGGACTATGGACCTAAATAACTGGGTGGTAAAGATCTGGCTTTGGTATTTTTTTTAATAAATGTGCTCCAACATGAAAAAACACGACCAACAGTAGTAATGTTATATTTCATGGGGATTTTATTCTCCTACATAAAATTATGGGAGAAGCCATGAAATAAAGTCAATATGAAAGGCACAATTTTTCCATATGCATTTACTAAGCTGGAGTATGCTCTCTGGGATTACACTGCCTGCAGTAAAGGGTTAAGCGCAGTACTGTTCGGCTGCATGTTAATGGTACTACCCAACAAGATCTTATCTTTTCCACCTCCCTAGCCAAGGAAGTGCAATATCTGTATTTATGACCATCCGTCTGCCTTGCTATTGAAATCTGCATACATATGCGCCTGTGTGCAGTAGCAAGACATTTAAGGAGTGAAGGCCGACTGTAAATTTACTACGCTTCTCCTCAGACAGTGCACCTTTTGGTCGCCCAAGTGTAATTGAATTAGCAAATGGCAGATGCACCGGTGGAAATATTTTATTCAGTATAAAGGAGCGCTCTGAGCGCGAGCGCTCGGCCTCTTTTGCTTTGTGTGACACAGACAGGCCCTTGGCCCGGGATAGGGCGCTCCGCGTTCGAGCGACGGTTCAGCAAATGAAAACAGGAGAAACAAGTCAGCGCTGACATCTCACCGCCCACTCAGCCGTGGCCTTGTAAAGTAGGAGGGGAGCAATATTTCGAGAGCAGTGATTATCCTGCATTAGCCCGCATGAAATAATACTTTGAATAAATATGCCTGGCGCGTGGGCGTGCGCGTGCTCGGGGTCAAGCAAGGTTCACAAGCCAATGAAGAGAAAACACACGTATATTTTTTCAATTTTACGAATCAGTGGCAAAAAATGCATACCGTGTTCTGAGTTACCATTTGAAATGCGTACAATGCCGCATCCAATTTTAGTATGGTATAAAAATCAAATATTAATTTTGATGAAGGCGACTCCTTGTTGTTTAATATAATTGCATATGCATATCATTATATAAACCTGGCGAAGCAGTAAGGCTGTAACAGCTAACTACCAGAAGACATGAAATGCAGAACAGCGGATTTAGCATTTAGCGGTGGTCATTTGCAGGTCCTTATGCACAATGTTTTACCACTCATCGTGAGTTAGAGATTTTTTATGTCCCTGTTCTTGGCCCGTACCTCTGCGGAATTCATTCTAAAATGTAAATCAATAAACAGGGCTTTGCTACTTCTGCTTTTCATTTCAGTTCTCGGCTTAGGGGGATTTCGCCAAGCACAAGCCTGGAGCAAACATCCGAGGGGCGTCATGTGGAATGAAAGGACGTTTGAGTGCTGCCCAGTGTGTGGCAACGCGCAGAGCCAAACGTGCTGCCAAGTTGGGCTTGAGGTTTCCTACGAGGAACAAGCAGGGCTGGACTGACTATTGAGGACACAGGGAAAAACCCCTGGAGGGCCCGAGGCTGTGCTGGAATTAGGGAAAAAAAATGCTCCGGCAACCCATAAATTGGTGGTCAAGGTGAGGCAGAGGAAGGGGGGTGGAGTTACGAGAGGCGAAGCTTGAAAAGCAGAGTCAGTAAACTTATACATATATTTTTTTTAAACTCTGCTGCAAAGACATTGGCAATAATTGCAGATGTGATGGTAAATCTATTCTAGCTTACTTAATGGGCCAGAAAGAGGCTGCATTTTAAAATATATTACATGGTTAAGACGCATACTGCAGAGATCTTTGTGCGCGCAATAATTTTGAGGGGATGATAATAGCGGTAAGAGAACTCAAGTGGTTAACCTAGTTCTTGGAGAGTTAAGTGTTTGTCCAGGTACAGTTTTGAGTCCTAAAGTAGCATAGAGGGTTAATGTGCTTGATGCAATGCACAATGCATAACATGCAAGTCACAGATTTGTATTTTCTCTAGATAGGTAAGTGGGCTACTGCTTTTGACAATGAGATCGCTTTGTTACTTCCAGTTCCTAAGCCGCAATATTTCTTATATAGCACAGTGATCTATTTACCAACATGAAGGAGCTGCATGCACACTGTAAAGCATGAGTTTAGATATGTATTGTTTTCTTTCTCAATCTTTTGTTATTCTAAGATTGCCAAGAAGGGTTACTTTTGGATGTAATAAAGTATTTTTAGTACAGACAACCACATTCACTTCATGACATTTGATATCCTGAATTTGTGTTTCTCCCAACCATTCACTTTTAACATATAATATCTACAAGTATAGATATGTGAATCCTACACCTTATAACCCTCATTGTCTTACGTAACATACTTTGTACATTAATTTACACATTTGCATGATGTATGGTGCCTCTCTGTGTAAGGTAAAATGCTCTGACACCCTACACTGGGATAAGTAGCCCTATAAAAGAATTAAATAAAAAAATATTAGGTGCCTTTTAAATCATTATATGTGTAATCACTCATACACAGAGATACTTCTTGCATTCGTAAAGTGCATGCACATCTCTTAGGGGGTTGAACAAAGTCAAAAACCTGCCTCCAAGTGATAGTTTCTCTAAAGTACTAGGTATTAGGCTCCAGATGGCTTCCAACCAAGGTGAGAGTTGAAAAAAAGAAGGGCTGATGATCCTTTAAATCAGGCCTTTGTTTTAGGCCCAGTTTGAAGTAATAATAAAAAGCCCTTTCCTTGCTTGCAGGTTGCTGGTCCATACGGAATGCAGGCAGCGTGAGGGCACTGCTGAATTATCTCTCCATGTCTGAAAATGACACCAGGACAAATTCAGCATGTTCCCAGAAATAGCTGCTGGAATCAGGTTCCAATGGGTTTTTCCTACTTTCCAGCCCTAGGCGGAGGTTTGGGCATGCTCTGATGAAGAACTGAACAGGCTGTTGGATCCTTAACCCACAGATTCCTGATAGCAGCCATGAGGAAGTAGCACGCTTCTTTCATATAGGTACATACATGACATATTCAAATATTTCATGTGTTTCTCTTTACAACTTCCTGTAAAGTCTACAGCTTATTACCCAATAAATGTCAAAATACAATAGCTCGGGGTAGCACTCCAACCCATCGTTCTTTTGCTCACCATGCCACCTCAGTTTGGACCCAGCCATATGCAAATCCGTCTTGACACAGCTCCTCATGGGAACAGTCAAGCCCGAACATTCAAGCCAGGTCTTCTCTGTACTGGAACACAAGCAACCCAGGGCCGGTTTCACTCTAGTTTTGGGCTCATTAGCTGGGTACAGCTTGGTTCCAGTGACACAGTGAGCACGGGAACCACGTTTGGGCATACCCATGCCCCCTAGGGCAGTACATGAAACACACTAAATGTGATGGGAGGCTGCTTCCAGTAAGTCTAACCACTGGCAGTAGCTTGGAGTAGCACTCCAACCCATTGTTCTTTTGCTCACCATGCTACCTCAGTTTGGACCCAATCATATGCAAACCAGTCTTGACCCTGCTCCTTATGGTAAAAGTCCAGCCCAAACTGCTAAGTCAGGTCCTCTCTGAACTGGATACAAGCAACCCAGGGCCAGTTTCGCCCTTGGTATGGGCTCATTAGCTGGGTACAGCTTGGTTCCAGTGACACAGTGAGCACAGGACCCACTTCCCATAGCTTAATTCAAGCATTCCATCCATCGCCTTGTTGTTTTTGCATTTGACGCCCTTGTGCGACGGGTATGCACAATCATGGGTCCCAGCCTCCCCATGCCACTGGAACCAAGCAATACCTGACTGAAGTGTACATAACAAGGTGAAACCGGTCCTGGGTTGCTTGTGTTCCAGTTCAGGGATGTCCTGGCCTGGCAGTTCGGGCTGGACTGTTCCCATAAGGAACAGGGTCAAGACTGATTTGCATATGGCTGGGTCCAAACTGAGGTGTCATGGTGGACGAAAAACGATGGATTGGGATACAGCCCAAGTGATTGCCAGTGGCTGAGATTAATTAAATCATTCCAGCCATCACCTTGTTTTTGCATTAATACATCAAAGGTCACAGTAACCATAACTTTCTGGTCAAGGTAATCTCATAGAGGCAAACTAAAGGCTTCATAAAGTACCCTTGCTAAGCCAAAGACTAAAATTTGAGGAGGGTGCTACGAAGTATAAGGATTCGACAATTCTAAAAGCAGAACTGCTAAAATAACTAATGTCACAAGGTCCAGTCCAACTTTATACAAAGAAAAATGTGTTAAAAAACTACCACTAAAGAAAATCAACAAAGGAAAAATGCAGAAAATAAGCTATAGAACTTTAACCATTTCAACAAATGTTAGTGGGAATGACATTTAATATAAAAATCTATTGGAGAAAGGGTTACCAAGGCTGGAAAATCCCTGCTATCAGCATCACCATACAAAGTTTGTGTAGCTTGCTGCCATACTTTCATCCCTCTGCACATCAGTTATGCATCTCATGGTACACAGTACAGAGGTGAAAGAAAAGGCAGGTCTCTGGCCATGCCCATACTAGTGGATGAATTCTTGAACTGACTGTACAGGGATGGAAATAGTAGCGGTGGGTCCTTTTCTCTTGTTGTTGCTGTAAGATTAACAGCAAATTGAAACCCACACTGTTGTTTATAGGATGAGTGTTTCCGTAGTAAATAATGAATGCCAAAAAAATACATATGTGTATCATTTATCCAGAGAAAGCAACATATTGATTCCTTAATTAAGTTAATTAAATCTAACCATGGCACAATGGCATAACACAAAATGATGGAGCCCCCTTGCAGAGAACAGTGAGAGGCTCCATAAGACTCCAGAATCTCTGAAATGTTTGTAGGCTGTGGGGCCCCTGAAGGGTGCGCCCCCCCCAACTCGCACCCCAGGGGCTGCAAGGGCATGTGCTATGCCCCTGCCATGCATCAATCTGTTTCCATCTTCAGATGAATGGTATTTATATATCGCTTAGCAATAATGGTATGCAGAACTGAGCACTCGCTAACCCTGGCCAAGTGGAAGAGCGGTGGACATTAAGGGCAGCAGCAGCGAGAGCGGAACTGGGGCTAGATATGGGATGCACTGGTGAAAGCATTTATTGACAGACGACTACAATGACAGTGACAGGGAAGGAGACTTCCGAGATGAAGACGGGGTTATGTGAAGATAGCGAACTAATATGTAAGCAGTGGGGCATGGAATAAGGTGGTGCAGACTGAGGGCTTCATTTACAAGGCCATTGCGACGCCGGTGTGTCACTTTTTCTGACGCACCAGCGGCGTAGTGTGCCTGCCCATATTTACAAGGCCACATAAAGTCACCCTGCGTGACTTTTCATGGCCTTGTAAATATGGGCCCCTTTCACGCATTGCTCTGCATGAAAGGGGCATTCCATGGGTGTTGCTGTGGGTGTCCCGTGCAACATCAATGGAACCTGACACATTCTCAGATTTACACATTTTTGTAAAGCTGGGAATGTGTCAGAATCGGCATAGGAGTGGCACAACAAGGAGAAATACTTTTATTTCTCCTTGTTTTTTCCTCTTTCTATGCGTGCTGCATTCTGCATCCATGTGCTTTTGAAATGATGCAGCTCTGTGTAGCAAAATGGCTTGCGGCGGTGCGCTGCATCATTTCTTTGCAAATGAGGCCCTGAATTTTTGAATGCAGGCCACTTCCAAGATGACAAGATGGCGCTGAAGCATGTGGAGCAACCTCCGGCCTATCCCTGGTAGTTAGGTTGCCTGCTGCACTGTTTGCTCTCTGAGAAGAAAAGCTAAATCTTCATGAGGTGTCTGATGGGAAAGAGAGTTGGCTAAAAAGATGGCGTGTACCCACAATTGTAAATCCAACATTCATTTCTATTGGGAAGATTGTTTGACCATTTACCAACAACTTTCTAAGGCTCCGACCTGTCTTTTAATTCCTCCGAGGTCATCATTGAACCATTTGTGGGGAAATACTTTGAGTGATTTGTTTTTCTCATTTATCAAAGCTAGTCATGTTGGGTTGGGTTGCGCATGTGTGACACTAATTGGAAAAGGTTGTGCATTAGAAAGCTTTCATTGTGAACTTTAAATTAAGGTAACTTTTTTAGATGGCATTAACCTTGATGTTTGCAAGGTCTATGAATCATCATAGAAAATTGGAAGATGCTGTTGACTTGACATTACAGGAGATTTCAAAAGTGTTGTTGAAAAAAAAAAAAAAAAGTGGGCAATAAGTGCTTTTTCAGATGCGGAAACTGCAGAAACAACTCCATAGCCAGGAGGGCTAAAAGGGATGAGAAAGGGGGTCCACAGAGAAAATAAATTTCCTTGAGGAAAAAAGAGTTAATATAGCAATTGCACATCATGCAAATTTTCTTCTTAATGAAAATTCTACATAGGTAAACTTTGCCGGAAATTAGCACTCATGGAAAACTACAATGGTTCTAGATTTTCAAGAACAACTGTAGGATTTTTTGTGAATCCATACATTTTTTAGATGTATTTACAAGCTATTGTAGTTGATTTCTGACTTAAATATCTGCTTTCTCTAAAGAGACAATACTGCTTCATTGCACCGAGGTAAGGATGGTGGGAGGCTGATATCAACCTATTTGTGCTTGCCTTACATTGTCTGAACTCATAAATTGTCTTTAGGCTTTCTGAAATGTTCTCATTCAAACTGTCAAGCTCACTACATATCTCCTGATCATAGTGACTGAAAGACATACTGGTAGTTTTTGAAAGACTTTGAGTTAGCATTTCAATTTGACATAGTGTTGTAAATATGTCCATCCCAAAGAGCTGTTTTCTAGTGCCTCAATTGTCCAATAAGATGCCTGTAAACCGGAGTTCTTACAACAGTTTCTCCACTTGACTACATTTTAAAATCCCGGGAAAAACATTTCATTTCTCTGTGCATCACTTAAAGGCAAAATGTGCTTCTTGTTGATTGTGAGTGGTTTAGAAAAATAGATTACATTGACTGGTTGAAAAGGACAAAGAGCCAATATGAATGTCTATGTGGGACCACTCTGCATCTCCTCCATCCGTGGGCCAATTCACAGAGATACATTTAGCCATAAACATGCGTTTTCAGCCAAATGTACCTTTCTTACATCAGCCTTGGATTCACAAAGAGATTTCTGGTAGGCGTAAATGATTTTATGGTGTCGTTTTTTCTGCCACGAGTGCGAAGAAATCTGCACTCGTAAACTCTATTTGGGAGGGGGTGAGGCATACAAAGACATGGTTTGCCTTGTAAGTTTGTGAATGCCCACAAACATGTGTGTTTGTTGGCCTTCGCAAACTTCAATCCAACTCCTTTCCACCCTAGAAATGATCAGAAACTTTCTCCTGCACGGGGCTGACATGAGTCATTTTCCAAGGTTGCCGTGGCACCAGTGCTGCCTACATCAGTGCCCCCTGAAGAATGACTGGAGAAAATATTTGTGACAGAGAGCAGCCACTTTAGTCATTAAACTACCAATTGAACAGATTTTTGATTTTTGTTATGGAACTAAGGGCTCGATTTAGAGTTTGGCCGACTGGGTACTCCATCGCAAATGCAACAGATTACCCTGCCCGCCAAGCCATCGGTGCACTCTCCACAATTAGAGAAGGTTAGACCTTTAGAATTGGATCTATGTAGCCCCCTTTGGCTCCACCAACCAAATACTTCCTCTAAAGGCCCAATGGAGTAGGGACCGTCAGTGGATGGGCGTTACACTGTCCACCCTATTTAGGGTTGATACTGTTATGCTTTTATTCCTGTTCATTGCGGCCTTCAAAAAACCTGGCAGTGAGGAACTGAAAAAAGCAATAATGATCCTCACACCATGGCAAAAAAACTCAGAGGATGTGGGGGTCATTAGTCTTTTTGTTTTTCAAAATCAAAATCCCACTTTGGGAGTTTGTTTTTCAAAATCAAAAAATGTCAAAAGTTTGGTGTATGGCAGTCAAAACCAGTACCGGCTGCTACCGGACGGGGGTGGTGAGACGGCGGCGGCGGGGGGGAGGATCAAGGGAATGAAAAAAAGAGGAACTTACCTGGAACAGCCAGCCGCTGCCTCTCCGCCGTCCTCATTCTCTTCATCTTCCTGTCTCCAGTCCAGGCCGGCAGCAGGAAGCACCCAGTCACACAGACTCCCCATAGCCAATCACAAGGCTGCAATGCAGCCTTGTGATTGGTCTGAGCGCCGTGGTTTGGCGCTCAGACGGGGACAGGGAGCCTGTGCATGTTCCACACCAGGCTGTGTAATAGTCTGGTGGGGAACATGCAAAGTGCGCATTACTTTTTGGCCGGCCCAAGAGGGCCGGCCGAACAGTCATGAGCTCTTAGGGAGTGTAAACCTCTCATCCCCCTGCTCTGGCCAGCCCTGCGCCACCACTGGCTGCAATAGGAAAAATAAAATGATAATAACGATACGTTATTATCATTTTATTTTTCCATTTGAGCAGTGAGGCGACGCTCCTCCGCCTTAGGAGAGGAGCCGCCACTAGTCAAAACTGATGACGGCCGTGCACCAAACCTGTAGCACATTGAACGGAACAGTCATGACGGTGGCCCCATTCAATGTACAGAGACAACTGCAGGGCGGCAGTCATCTGTAAATTTGCTGTGCAGAGTACCCTCGGGATGGCAGAGACAATGTCCTCCACCATCCCGAAGGACAACACTCCTTCTGCCAACCTCTAAATCAGGCCCTAAGTGTTAGTGAACCGACTCTTAGCACAAACTCTGTGGAGTGTGCTTCTTTTTTATTTAAGTGTATGGCAAATGAGTTTCAGCTATGCAGCTCCTAGAAGTAATTTGATTTCCACTTGAGAAATGCATCTAACCAACACAAATGTCCACTCGTATATTCATACTCATTTGTTTACAATAATGTTTGGCCGCAATGGTATATAATCCAAACCCTCCTATAACCTCCAAGCCTGGTAGGTTTAGCTCCACCCATTTTAGTTTTGTATTATTTATATATTTTTATATTAAATCCAACATAAAATAAGATCTATGAACAGTATGAACAAAATGCAATCACCATAAAATGTTTATAAGCTCAGTTCCCCGTATGTCGCTTTCTAGTGCTGTCCAAGTATGGACAGATTCAAGATCCTAGCCTTGTCAGCATTAAGACCAAACCCTGAAAGCTATAAACTGGATTAAAAAATGACCATCGTTAATAATAATGCATTAATATATATACAGCCTATGGGGATGGGAATAGGATAGCTTATTAGCAACAGAAAATGTCTATTCCTTCGATTTCATTTTAATGTGAAATGCACTCGCTATTCAATATGAAATCGGCAATATTGTTAACACATTATTCAATGTATTTATTGAGCAAATGAAACAAAATCCACGACATTTTACAAATCTATATTTTACAGCCAGAAAATGTCTCAATTCAGCCAAATACCAGTAAATGGAGTAAAGGGTTTAAAATTGCCACACAGTGCAAAATACACATTTGTGACAGGGCGTGCTGCTTCCCAACAAAAATCATCTGTCACTTCCCTCCACCTTCCCCTTCTCCAGTCTCCTCTTCCATAGCACGTCGCTGTACACTCATCTTGAAACATGTGGAAACATGCTTGAAACGTGCTTTATATTAAACAACACTACGTAACTTCCGGGACCAGGCATTTTATTTCATTACGCTTTCTCTCTAAATACTAAGAGAAACTGTGAAGATGAAACCGAGGCCGAGAGGGAGAAAGTGAGGGGAGGGGGGGAAATGAAGAGGGATTGAGACATAAGGAAACAGAGAGAGAAAGACAGAGAGATGGAAAAGGAAAGAGAGAGAAAGAAAGACCAGAGATTGAAAAGGAAAAACAGAGCGAGAGAGAGACTCTGGGGTTTGCAGTAAGTAGAGCTCCAATAATTAGATATTTCTCGCAAAAATTGGTTTATGTAATGCCATCTTTTCCTATTTTGACTAATAAATGAATGAAGGATCAATGGATTGATTGAATAATTGAATAAGCAATTGATCTGGTTTTTGCAAAGCACAAAACTGATGACTGAATCACTTATCACTGCTTTGTGGGACAGCTCGAATTAAGATTCCGATTCCGGGGACATTTTAGGACTGGCACACAGCTGTGGGCGCTGAAAGGAAGTAGTAACGCAATCCTTGAACATGACCTGGAAATACCTTTCAAAGAAAGTCGAGCTATAGGCAGGGGTGTGTAATGCAGGCCCCTTCAGCCCCTGGGGTGCGCCTGGGGCCCAACACTTTAGGGGCCCTTCAGAGGGCCTCCATTCAGCCCAAGTCAAACGAATATCTGTGACATATCGGACCCAGAGGCGGCTTCTTGACATTCCGGAGGAGGGGAGTGGGGGGGCATTCTTTTGCTTAATGCCACTGACTATAGTGATGTATGCAGGTGCGAGAGAGAGAAATCACAAAAGACTCTGCTCAAACACCAGAGAAACAAAAAAAACTTTTGTGAACATAATTTATTCACGACTACCAAGGTCGTTTGTGGTATAGATGGGTTATTTGAACCCGTACACTATGTTGGGTAAGCGGTGTCCACTCTGGCAGAAGATCAAAACAAGGAGAGCCAGGAATTCAAGGCTGCGTTATAACAGTGAACAAGATCCTAGCGTGGCAGAGGGAAGAGTCTACAAGCAGATCCTTCAACTGCAACAGCTATTACCTCCTCATCCCAATACTTTTGTCAGTGAGGAGGATTCACCTTCCCAAGACAGTTTGAGATCCTTAAATCTATATGTTTTAAATATGCCTCTTACCTATACCCTTTTCCTTTCATGGGCCCTAATGGGCAGGCTCACCTGTAACACTGTTGGTTTCTGAAGTCTGAAATCAGATGGAAATCCTGGGCTCAGGCAGGTTTGGAGCCATGATGCAGTAGGTCAAGTCATCCTCTTCTCCATCTTTGTGGTTTCCAGGGGGATGCTGGACCTTGATGTGATGCCTCCTGTTGCCTTTTCCCTCTCATTGCCTCCACAGGGCTCGGTGGCAATGTCGTAAGAAGCTTGTGGCACGTCCCTCCTAATATCTGTTCCAGGAGGGAAACAGTCTTTACAACGAGGTTTTTACCTTGTTATGCCTTTACTACGCATTTTTTAGCACGCATATTTTTACCACGTGCATGCCTTTACAATGCATTTAAGATAAGTTGGAGGGTCTCCCCCCACAAATACATTGTTTTTATATGTAAAAACAATGCGTGGTACTGGCATGTGTTGTAAAAGCATGTTCGTGGTAAAAACATGCGTGGTAAAGGCATATGATGTCTTTACCTGCGTTGTACCGTCGTACAACCCTTCCAAGAGACAGGGGGACATGATGCGAAGACTAATGCTGCCCCCCACACCACCTTTCGGATGTCCATCCCACTTACTACAGCTCTGTGTGCCTTTGTCCCCTACAGACCACTCTGTTACAAAAGCTGCTACTTTCGGGTTCTGGAATTGTGCCTTCTCTCAAGCCAGGGGTCGTTGGCTTTTTCTGAGTTGCTGTCCAATTATTATGGTTGTTGACTGCTGGTATGGTGATGCCCTACATGGATCATGTTCCTTAACCTTGATTTGGCAGCATTTTGGTGTTTGGGTGCTCCCTCTTTCAAGTATTTTCAATGGTGGCTTTTGTCCTAGTGTCCTGACCTTGGTTTCTCTGAGTGTAATTCTTTGGTTGAGTGTGGTCCGTGTCAGCATAGGGCAGTGGTGGGTGCACTGATGTATATATGATGTGTGCTATATTGCTGATGTCAGGTGGTGTGTTCTCTGTTCCATTTGGTGCAAATCGTGATAAAGGCATGTCGCTTGGAAACATCCTAACGGACGTAATAAATGGGAAAGGAAAGGTAATGAGGAGATAATGGCTGCATTTCGTATTGGTAATCTTTATTACTCTGATTCCCCCTTTCTCGTCCCAGTACTTATGTTCCTGACCTGTAGCCAGTGAGACTTCATCTGTGATCCTAGAATTTCGCTTTGGCACAAGTCCAAAGTGTAGCAGATGAGTCTAATTTTTATGGTCCATGCAAGGAGAGGGGCATTGCTTAATTTGGGCTGGAGGATGCCAGTGGGGCCATGGGCACTCATTTTTGGGGACCAACACTTATTTTCCCTCTTCAGACATTTCCTTCAGAGAGCATGAGAGGAAAAACACACAAAATGGAAAGACTGAGGAAGAGAAAGACAGAAAAACTGCTACAAAGGGAGAAAGCAGGAACCTACTAGGGTGAAACAGAGGGGCAGGGAAGATGTCTGGTACTGGATTAAAGAGGCTTGAGGTGGATTTATGATTACGTAGCCTTGGTATTCGGCATGCTGACATTTAATAGCACCAGCCGCAGCCTTCTGAGCAGAGCTTTGGGCACCAGCACTCATTCTTTTGCAAATTAAGCACTGGAGAGGGGCCTAAGTAAGGACCAGAGATAAAATGTCTTAGCAGAGGATCTCTGTTGGGAGGAAGGGGGTCTTCTTCGTTGGAAGAGGTGCTCTTTCTTACTGATGTAAGTACTGATACGAGGAAGGGAGAATTGGACTAATGAAGATTGCCATAAGTAATCAATGCATTACTTTCACTAAGGGTGATCATGTATAAGGCATTAAAAAAATACACTTTTCTTTAAATTAATATTAAAGTGTGAGTCAACTCCAGACCCCTTGGAGGTCCAGACTGTCTCTGATTAATTTTAGATTTTGGGCCCCTTAATATAATTCTTATACAGTAAAAAAATGTTTTTAAATCTGCACCCTTCTCATTGAGGCCTGAAGTACTGGCATACTGTCCCAAAAAGAAGTTGTGTACTTTAAGACCCAGCCCCACTGGGATTTTAAACTGAGACAGAGTTTGACACTTTCTTGTAAGTAATTAAACGGTTTGTGTGGCAAACAGGCATGCATCATAGTAGGTGCCTGTCAACTTTGAAGACCCCAGGTCTGCCTGGGTATCCTGCAAAGTACCTTTATTGCTCCATTCTCTCAAAAAATACAGGGACTTATTTACAAGGCTCTTGCGCTGCCAGGATGTCACTTTTTCCCATATTAAAAGTGACACAAGGACGGCGCAAGGGGCTTGTAAATAAGCCCCATAATTTTTATAGTCAGATGCGTAACACAGGCCCCTGCAGCCCCGGCGGTGTAGAGGTGGGAGGGGCAATTCAACGTCAGGATTGCAAATATCTGTGACATATGGGTGTCTTGGGGCCCCTTACCACATTTGTCAGTGGGGCCCTGTTAGAAATGGGATCTCTAGTTGGCAAGGGCTTGCACCTTTGTCCAAGTAGGGACCCTTCTTCCTAGTCAGGGTAAGGGTTGTTACACTCGTGAAGTAACCCCTGCTCACCCTCGTGGTAGCTTGGCACGAGCAGTCAGGCTTAATTCAGAGGCAGTGTGTAAAGCATTTGCACATAACCAACAGTAATACAGTGTAAGCACTACAAACGGACACCACCCCAGTTTAGAAAAATAACCAATATTTTATATACTCAAGACAAGACCAATTACGACAAAAATCCACAATACGATACTTTAAAAATGAATGCTTGATAAGGTAACTTCTTCTTTGCAGGAATAGCACAAAAGCAAAGTTCGTGCGAGTCGGTAGCTCCGTCCGAGCCTACCGTGATGCTGAAAACCACAGAGTCTAACAGTTCCAGCCGACCACGTCGATACGGGCCAGCAGAGTCATGAACAGACTCGGTTACAGTACCTTTCTCGTTGTGGCTGGTACGGAGTGTACGAGCCGGTCGGCGTTCGTCGCGGTTGCGGTGCAAGACGGAGCGATGCAAGGTGCGGTGTCCCTCGATGCGGTGCAGGCAGCGGCTCGATGAGCGTCGTGCAGACGGAGTCGGTGAGTCCAAGGCGTGCGGTGCAGGGTGAGACGATGCTCGATGCGGTGCTGACAGGTTGCGATGCAGGCGACCAAGCCGGAGTGCCGGAGCTGGCGTCGGACAGCGGTGCGAGTCGGAGCGGTGCGTTGCAGACGTGCGAGCGGTGCCCCAAATGCGGTGCGGTCTCGACTCTTGAGCCAGTTGCAGCGACCTCGTCGGTCGGGTCCGGTTGGTTCAGTGAAGCGATGCGATGCGAACTGCGGTGCCCACAGGTCACGGTGCAAGCAGCGGCTCGATGTTGGCGGCGTTGGACGTTGCCCACGGTGAGACCAGGGTTGCGATGCGAAGCGGGGCGATGCGGTCTGCGGTGCAAACAGGTCACCGGCCAGGGATGGATTCGGTTGACGGAGTCGGTTGCGGTTCCCTTCCTCTGTGGCAACTGAAACAGCGTTCCAGAAGCGGTACCCAGAGGCTTGTGAAGTCTTTGCAGTCCCTGAGACTTCTTAACAGGAGGCCAGCTCGGTTTCTGGCCCTTGGAGATACTCAGCACAAGTTTGGAGAAAGTTCAGTCCAGTCCTTTCACTGCCCAAGACAGAAGCAGCAACTGCAGGCCAACCCAACAAAGCAACAACACAGCAAAGGGGCAGTACTCCTCCTGGCAGCTCTTCCAGCTCTTCGTCTTGGCAGGTTCCTTGATTCCAGCGAGATCTAAATTCATGGGGTCAGGGCCCCAATATTCATATCCCAAATTCCTTTGTTCTCTGAAGGCAGAGAGGCCTTTGCCTAGTCCAAACCAGTTCTGGAGCACTTTGTTGACAAGTCTCCGTCCCTTCTTTCAGTGAGTAGGCCAGGGACATCAGACGCACCACAGGAGGTGGAGCCAGCATTGTGGAGGGAAGGCACTGTCCTATTCAGGGCCCAGGTGCGACCCCTCCCTCCCATCTACAGGTCGATCTGGCTATTCAGCCCTGCGCTGACTCACCCTGTCTCCTGGCATCCCCCAGCCCCTGTCACTCACATTCCAGACACGGAATACACAACCTCGCAGAGGCAGGCTTGGATGGTTAGACAAGAAAATACCCACTTTCTAAAAGTGGTATTTTCAAACACAGAATGTTAAAACCAACTTCACTAAAAGCTGCATTTTATCATTCTGAGTCCAGGCATACTAAACTCGAATTTCTACCATGTTCCCGGGGTCAGTTAGGATTATATACTGTAATAATCAAAACCGCCCGTTCTGGCCTAGGGGAACAGGTAGCCTTGCAATAGTGAAAAACGAACTAGGCTGTAATTCACTATCAGGACATGCCGCACACACCCGGGCATGTCCTACCTTTCAGCGTACAACGCACCCTGCCCACAGGGGTACCTTGGGCCTACCTTAGGGGTGACTAACATGCAGCAAAAGGGAAGGTTTAGGGACTTGCAAGTGTGTGCACTTGCCAAGTCGACATGGCAGCCCCAGGCTGCGCACGGGCTCTGCGTTGGCAGGCCCGAGTTACACTTTACGGGCTGTTTGCGTGGGTGGCACAATCCAGTGCTGCAGCCCACCAACAGCATTTGGTCTATAGGCCCTGGCACTCGCAGTGCACTTTACAAGGGACTGACACATAAACCAAATAGGCCAATCATGGAAACACCAATCCATAACGCATTTTATACAGGAGCACTTGCACTTTCCCACTGGATCGCAGTGAGGAAAGTGCGCAGAATCATTACACCAGCAAAAACAGAGTCCAAACCGGGAGGTCAGAAAGCAAAAAGTCAGGGGAAACACGCCAAAAGATGCCAAGTCTAACAGGCCCCAACCTTATGCGGTACGCCACTGCTTACGTTACAGTTACAGGCCTGGTGACAGATGAAGACGGTGGAGTGAGAAGGAGATAGTGTGCTCTGCCCTGCTGTTGGGCCAGGCAACCAGCAAGAAGCTCAGAGGGGGCGACCCAGGATTGGAGCATGGGTGGCTTGGTGAGTGAAACTGGGAGGAAGCGAGAGACAGAAAGCAAGCTTGATTTGTTCTGTTTCGAGGGGCAGAATGCGCCAGTGGGGCTCAAGAGGGTTTCGGACTGCGCACATTGGGGCAGATTTACAAGAAACTGAGGCATCTCTGCGTTATATCAGAGATGCGTCAGTCAAAAAACCCCTTGCGCCACCATGGATGCATTGCATTTACAATGCGGTGCACCATGGCGCAAGGAATGACAGATGCGTCACGCATCTGTTGGCGTAAAGGTTACGCATTGGTGGAGTCGTGTCGCAAGCACAACGCAACTCCAGCAATGCTCAGGAATGCCTATTCCTATTGTGCTGCGTCACTCCTTACGCCTGCTTCAAGCAGGCGTAAGGTTTTGACGCAGTGGCATCGTAGAAGTGGCGCAGTGAAATCTTGTAGATTTCACTGCGTCACTTTTACAAGGCTTTCTTGCGTCGGAACGCCCACCCTGTATAAATTATACCTGACGCAGGTATAATGTGGTGCAGGGCTTTACAACGTGACGCATCTCCCTAGATGCGTCACGTTGTAAATGTGTTGCAACGTGACGCATTGTTTACGCCGCTGCTGCGCAACGGCGGCGTAAAAGTGTCGCAAGAGGCTTGTAAATCTGCCCCATTCTGTCTCACAGTGCCCCGGTCAACTAATATCATTGCTTTAATAGGGGTGCTTTCATTTACTTATATTCACATATATAATGCTGCTTAGAAAGTGAACGCTCTGATGCAACCTCCAAGTAGTACAGAGGGTGTTAGAGCCCCTAGAATCGAGCCACTCTCACAGTTGGCAGCAAAGCAATGTGTATTCTATAGGATGAGTATGAATGTTATTTCATCCTTAGCTTATTCGCTTAATATGAGTTTGATAAACTTCGACTTTTTAAAAATGTACAAATCGCTAACACGTCATTTAATTTGCAGCAGCTGTAGCTTGCAGGGCATTTTCTTAAAACTTATGACTGCTGCTTGAATGCAATTCCAAATCAAAATGTGCATATGTTTTAATATGAGGGCTCAAAAAACTTCACGTTTTGAAATACTGGGACAGATTCATAGTGATAAGTGTAAAAGCGCAGGCGATGTTGTGCGACTGTGCCTGAAAAGCACTTATACCCTTTTTTGCTGTTCTCAAAACGAGTGCAGTAGTTACCTGGAAAGCAAAACCAGGCACAGGTTTCCAAGTGCACCATTGCAGCTGTCAAACGATATTTATAATTCTGTTTATTCAGCCGTGCAGAGTTGTGCACAGCACAAGGGTGTGTAAAAGCACATTTTCTCCGTGGAGAAAACATTTTCGCAGAGGAAAATGCCCTTTTCCTACACCCCCAATAAATCCGGGGTTGATTCACTCCCTTCCCATCCTGGAAAGGGAATTATTTATTCCAGCATTTGACTGGAGTCAATCTCTGCCTATTTCCGGGGTGGGGCAGGATTGGATTTCAGTTTGTGAAAGCCCACAGAGGGGCAGGTTTGTGGGCGCTCACCAATTTACCAGGCACGCTCTGCCTTGTTCTGCCCACTTCCCAGCTCTTCCTTGGGATTTACTAATTCAGATTTCCACACCTGTGGTGGAGAAATGTGCAGTAGTAAAGCCACTTACGCCTACTGATATTCCCTTTGTGAATTGCTGTCAGGTGTAAATGTAGCCATTTGTGGCCGCGCATATAGGTTTACAAACTTTACATCTGAAAATGGCTTTATGAGTCGAGTGCGTGATTGATTTGGAAAAAAGCACATGTACTTCCAAATTTGGGTTTCATTATTTGCTCTTACTTCTCTTGCATAGCTGCGCAACCTGTGTTTCTCCAAGCATTGTTTGCATGTGTGAATTGGTGCATCTGTTGCACTGATGCAGCCATTGTCTTGCAGCATGCACAATACATCATCCATAGCATTGCTTCATGCATTGTACCACTACAGGCGTTGTAATTTTGTAAGTTGCTTGTCTGCATTCCTGCAACCCTGGCAATGCTTCATGTATTTTCTAGAAGCCTTCCTTGTTTTGCTAAATGTATGTAATCTTTCAACATTTCTTTAATTGTGAGGATAATACGGCCATTATACTCTTGCGTGCAGCATACAGACCCCATGCTATCTTTGCATGCATTGTTTTGCTGCATTTGTGTGTTATATCACCTTTTGCACTGATCGCAAGCATGCATTTTGCTATATTCATAACATTACCGAATATGCTGTACTGCTGCAGGCATTGCACTGTTTCTTGCATTCTCACACAGAGGGGCATATTTACAGGGGGATATGGGCGCCAGAACGTCACTTTTAGTGACGTTCTGGTGGCGATATCCTCTTTTCTTTATTTACAAGGCAGCGTTAACTTAATGTGGCTTAGTGCCGCCTTGTAAATAAGGCCCCTTTTCATGATTCACTTAGCATGAAAGGGGCGTGCAATGAGTGTTGCAGTGGCTATTCCGCCACAACACCCATTATTTGTTGATGCTGTCCCATATTTATAAGGATGGGGTAGCACCAAAAATTAAGGCCCGGTAAAAACCTGGTTTTAGCATGGCGATACAAGGAGAAATTACTAATTTCTCCTCGTATTTTGCTCTTTCTATGTGTGCTGCATTCTGCTGCACACATAGAAACAGCAAATCGCCTTTCAAGATTGTTTATGTGAAGGAAGATGTCCTTTCCTGCACATAAACAATCGCCCCTGCAGCCCAGGCATGCTTGCAACATGGCGCAAGGGTGCCTGCGCTGGCGCTAGGCAGCCTTTTTAGTGCCAGCACTAGGGGAAATGCAGGGGTGCGCCGTATTTTTGTAATTACGGCGCATCCTTGCGTTTAAAGAATGTTGGAGCACGGCATTACCAATTTTGGAGTAACACTGACATTTTATTGTAAATATCCCCGAGAATGTCTTACCAACTTTTTCTTTTGGTTGGTTCGTTCTTTTACTGCAGCATGGATATCCTGCATGACATATTCGTACTCATGACACATACTATTGTAAACACTGAGTAGTTAATTCAGTTTTATTGCTACAGCCATTGTTTGGCTGCATTATGTGACAAGGTATTGCTGCATGCATACTGTTCTGACATGGATTGCACTGCTGCATGAACTCTATTGTGCCGCCTATTGTGTTTATGCTTGTGCCCTACTGCTAATGCAGTGTTACTGGCTGGATTTTATTGAGACAAATTTATGGCAATGGAGAAATGAATAGCACTCTTCTATCCTGCTCTGCCTTGCTTTATTGGATGCCAGGGGGCATATTAATCAGCAGAGCCAAGTAGTGCATGAAATAAAATTATAAATTAACCTGTAACACCGATGTAAAAGAGGCTTAATAAAGTAGAAATAAATAATACTCTAACGACAATCATCCCAGCCTGGCTCAAGCAAGCACTTAGTAAAAAACTGTACATAGATCCAAGTTGTTGTCTAGTAAGAGCTATTTATCTCCACACGTGGTGCCTAAGTTTCATTATTAGGTTGAGCGGTACACAACTGAGAGATGTTGGAAGGTATCCTGCGCAAAATTTATATTAATTGTGTAATTCGCATAATTTCAGGAATTTCACTTTGTGCTTGTAACGCAAAATTCTCGAAATTACACCATTAAACTACTTAGCGTAATTACAATTAACAATTTACTGCAAAAGGCTCCATTCACTGTAAACATTTACCGTGAATGCACAGGAACAACAGAAGGCGAGCAGCTGTTGTTCGCTGTGCTTTGTTTAAATGCATCTTCGTGCCAAAAATTGAAGCAAGGATGCACTTTGCCCTAAAATATAGCGCAAAATGATGCATTTCCAGTCGCGTAATGAAACTTGAGAGTGCCACCCTGCAAAGTGCATAGAGGGGCCCTCCCACACAGTCAAGAGCTCTCAGGCCCGCCCTTGCATAGTGCCGGAGGGGGCCCCTTGGAGCGGCCCCCCCACCCCACACCAGTGGGACTGCGGGGGCTATTGTTACGCTGTTGCAGATTTCACATAAATATATGTAACTTTACTTAATTTTGCAGATATTTTGCATAATTACACAGAAGCAAATGAATTTAGCACATCCTTTTTGCTGCTGAGTAACCCTGGGCGTAGTTTGCGTAGTAGCGCTACGCGTAGCTACGCAAAGTGCACTTCCACTACGTGAGCTACGCGTAGCACTACGCGAACTGCGTAGTGCGGTAGGAAATGCTGTTCGCAATGATTGCACAGTGCCGGATGCTTGTCCGCACTGTGCAATCATTGCAAACGGCATCTTGCACAGTGCAAGCGGTTGTTTTCTGCCGCTCGAGTAGATTTGTACTCGAGCGGCAGTTTTCTCAATGCGGACTGGTAGTTTCTCATCGCGAGCCGTCGCGAGCATACGTGACCACTCGCAATGAGAAACCTGACCTCCCCGCGTTGAGAATCTCTCCGGGAAGTTTATTTTCCACGCTCGCGATCGGCAACTTGATGTTGCTGATCGCGAACGAGGAAAAAGTCTCGCCGGGATGTCATTTTGCTCGCTCGCTGTCGCCAACTTGACGTTGAGGACCGCGAGCAAGCAAAAAATGCCCGCTACGTGTTTTTGCACTGTGCTACGTGCAATTCGCGTAGTTGCGCAAACTACGCGAGCGTAGCGTAGTTTTCCACCCAGGCCTACTGCTGAGGTGCAGTTGCTGGGATTTAAACTTGTGACTGAGTCGGGTGAAGTCATGGAATTTTCTCCTTATATAGTATTAATTTTTCTCCCAAGAATTATGGGGTTTTACACGTGCCCTGTAAGGGTTGCCCTCGGCATCAAAATCAGAACTTTTGTGATGCTTTTTAATGCAAGACGCCCGTTTTCACCTTCTGTACACAAGTAGAAATAATCTTTGCATCATACCGAACTGGCAAATTAAAGCTCCTAGAACTCTGCTTCAGGCTAAAATATCAACTTGATAATAAATGTTGCTAAATGATACACTTGCAGTAAGAGAAAAAAAAGTGTCAAGAAACCAGGTTCGGGTGATAGGGCAACGAATGTGGCTCACATCGGTTTCAAAGTTTGCATGAGATGATTCTGCTCAAAACAAGTTTCTAGTAAGAGAAACTATGTAGTCCGCATAGGTGAGAAAGGTATAAGGAAAACAGGAAATTACATGGTGACTAGTAGCCCAATAACAGGGATCTCTGGAAGATTACACTTAAGTAATGAAAATTACCTGCAAATCCCACAAAATATCCCCACACACCCCACAGACTCTCCTTTGCCAGCAATCCTAGTACCATATAATCTGTCCATGGACATAAAGAGTTCAAGCAAATATTATTCTTGATTTACCAATTTGAGATTCATAACTAAATCTATACTAAAGGACTGCCTAGAGGATACTGTGAGCTAATGTACTACTTTTTGTATTTCTTCGAGTCACATTATGTGGAACATATTCAATAAGAATGCATTTTAGGGTACACAGTTTTCATTCTAGAATCCACAAGAGTTTGCTAATACACAACACATTACTTCCTTTTTTCCAACGACTTGACCATTTTCTTCACCTCTCATCTGAAACCCCGGTCTCTTCTTTGCTCTGTATCCATACTTAGACAGGTGTGGTTGAAACAAATGAGACAAATTTCAGAAGGTGTTAAGGTAAGCTACAGTGCACATTGGCGGGAAATTTGAAAATCTGTTCAACATTTCTATTTGTTGCTTTTCATTTGCACTATACCAGCTTGCCTCCTTCTGACCACTTTGCTGTTCCTGAGAGCATGAACGTGCGGAGTACTTGTTCAACATCTTGTTAGAGCGGGAGAGGCACAGGTCGTCATATCAATGGTCTTTTAGGTATGCGATAGCGCAGGTGTGGGGTTGTGAGGCTAAGCTGAGTATGAGGGGAATGCGAAGAAGCCGGTGCTGAATCTGACTTGCTGAGCCAATGATATCTTGAAGTATTCACAAAAGAGCAGTGCTAATGGCCACTCCAGAGCCGTAAAAGAAAGTTGAGATGTGTTGCCAGGAAAAGTTAGAGAATCCTTGGAAAACGAAGATGGAGTTCCACTTTACGTAACTGGAGGCAGAAAGGAAGCTCGCAACTCAAGGGAATGCACAAGGGACTCTGGTATGCATTAGTTATGGGGAAATTAAGAAATTGCCCCACTATTCCGTCCCTAATTACAAATGCACCCTTGTCTTCTCAGTTGGAAGACATTCCAAACACCAGACCTCGCAAAATGTTCTGATCACAGATTCTTTGGTGTACAAAGAGTCTTCTTAAGTCAACTCTGACTCCTAGGCTTTTGATCTTCATCCATGGGTGATTGGCTGTCCCAGGATGAGTGGCAGAGATTGGTGGAATGGAATGTTAAAAGGGCATTTTTCATTAAGGAATAATGATAGAATTTTACATTGTTTCCTCAAAGACCCTTGTCATACAAGACCCAGTAATAACTTGTTTGTATTTTCAATTTTTATTGTTTCTCAGGCAGGCATTTCGGGCCTCATATTGGTTTTGCTTATTGGCTTCTTGGTGATGCCTCCTATAGTTGGTTGCCATTAGCCTAAGATTGGAGAGGAAGTTGTAATTACCTATAACAGTGGTTCTTTACCTGTGGTCCATACACCCCTATGGGTCCATAAAGCCTACTCAGAGGGTCCACAACTGCTTAGAAAATTAAAGAATATTTACAGATTGATAAAAAGGTATATAAATAAAAAAGCAAAATGTACAATTGACATTTTTTTAAACGTTCTATTAATGTGAAGAAATTTGAAACTGGAGGATAATAATTAAGTTAGTGTCCTCAGATTGATTCGTTGGAGCAGTTGTATCATACAGAATACAGTATGGACGATGAGTGGCCTCTGCGTACTGCTTTGTGGTTCAAATCATCGAAAATGCTTAGGCCGGGGTCCTGCACTTCCAGAAATGACTCAGTGGGGGTCCCCGGATTCCAATTATGATTCAGTGGGGGTCCCCGGGTACCAGTAATAATAAAGTGGGGGTCCACAGAAGACAAAAGGTTAAGCTCTGCTGACCTATAATCTTCAGTACAGGTCTATACAGAGGATGAAAATAACACAGTTAATGATACAAAAGTGTGGTATTTTCTTTCTTCTTCTAAGTCCGTCTCTTACCCTTTCCTTACATCCTGCATCACCCTCCTTCCACCTGCACAGTCTTTTCAGTTCCTTCAGTTTTTGCATTGTCTCCCTTCTCATTCTCACTCTCTTTCCTCCCTCTTCCTGAATTTTCCTCCTTCTTATGTGTTTCCTGCATCTTCCTCCTTCTGCGCGTCTTACTCCTTCCACCTTCCCCGCTGAGGCATCCAGACAGGAGGACTCAGAAGCATCTCACCGGTGCATCGCATTAGGAGACATCCAGACTGACAGTCATTATAATTCTATACTGTGAAAAGGTATTTTTTTAGGTACAATTTACAAAAATATCATGGGCTTATTCTTAAATGACTTTCTTTATTTATGTCCACAGGAAACTCTGCATCGGTTATTTGATAGATAGATTTGAGCCGTCCCTATTTTTTAACAGTATTGCAACATTTACATATCAATGTAATAGTCTCCATGACAACAAAATTTTACAGATGGCTAGGGTCTGATACAGGGCCATAAAATTCCTTCCCCATGCCCCGCAGGATGCTGGGTTGAGAATCATAATTTAACCCTTGGAAGGTTTGACTGCTCTAACCTCTCACGAGCAGAGCTTTCTCCTCCCCTTCCAAGCTGATCTGAGAGGTTAATGGTGTCTAATGTAGCGCAACGTTATTCTGTGGTGATGGGAGGCCGGTTACCTTGCAGCAGTAGTGTGTGCAATGTGAATAATTTAGGCACAGACTGGAGAAGGCTCCATTACAACCACTCAGCAGTCGGTGTGGCTAACAGTATGCAATGCATTAGCCTGTGCATCCCAATATTTAGCTTTAGCTCTAACTGTTCCTTAACAATTTAACTTCACCTCTGACTACAATTAAATAGACATTAAAATCCAAGCTGAGCACATTAGTCAAACAACTGGATACAAGCGGGCTTGTAAGCCACCCTAATTTAAAATCAGCATGGTTTCTTGAAAAACAAAATATGCTTGCTACTAAATGCCAGTGTATGTATCTTGTGCCATGCATTTCATGACCTGAGGGTTGTTGCTGCTTACTTTGGCTTACGCAGTGCCGCGCATGTGCTCACGATGTGTGCATTATTTAGTTGCAACTTAATATAGCGGAAATCAGACCCACCAGGGCAGCAGGGCGCTTTACATAAGAATATGAGGCACAATGTTATGTTCTGTTAATCTAATTCATAACGTGCACGAATCACCCCAGAAGGGAATAAATAGATACGCTACATAACATACTAAAGTTAACGCATAGAAAATATACACTGTAAGGTACTACTGTTATCAAACATCCTTTTATTTTAAGTTAACATGATTAAAGGGGCTCAAGGGGCCCGTTTCCCAGTATTTTTCTGTAATTTACTCTTGTAGTACTCCTGAATTCCAGGAGTAAATCAGGAATCATCCAGGATTACTCCTAAAATTCACGAGAAAACCAAAAGTACTACACGAGTATGCTACATTTAGTCATATAGCCTTCTGTGTGAAGCGGGCTCTGGGAAAATAAAACTACATATACCGTACACATAGCTGCTGTTAGCCAGAGAGTAAACAGGGTCTAGAGTCACCACAAACAGTATGTTAAGAACTAACAACTACAGTGTAAAATAACTGAACAACCTAAAGATTTCAGCAAGTATTTACACAATAACAAGTATGGCTCCATACTCGATGCCTTATAGCGGATGCTGTAAGGATGGCGTTGACGGATCGGAAACATAATGACCTCCATTTCGGAGTATTGTGAAGGACCTGTCAGTGGTAGCGTTGTGTAGAAGGTAAGGTGGCAGGAGGAATGCACACAGAGAAGTTGAAGGCTGTGCTTATGGCAAGGTGAGTGGAGAGATGGCTAAAAGGACTTAAGCTGCCACCATTTCAGGGTATTCTGAAGGGCCTGTCAGTAGTAGCGTTGTGTAGAAGGCAAGGTGGCAGGAGGAATCCACACAGAGAAGATGAAGGCTGTGCTTATGGCAAGGTGAGTGGAGAGATGGCTAAAAGGACTCAAGCTGCCGCCGCAGTTCATAGTTACTGTGAGCACCTTAAGGAGCAGGCCTGAGGCGTGACAAGAGGGCAACCTACGGTGAGGCATCAGACCCATGTAGGAAGAATTGTAGCGTAGTAGGATTGTGCTAGTGGAACGTGTGGGTGATGAACGAGCTTTTAGTGAATTGGAGGGGGGATTGGTGAACGACTAAGACAAACATGTTTCATTGTATATTGAGAACTCTGGACTCATTACCAGTGATCCAGTAATTCGTCCAATAATCCCGCCCCCAATATCACCAATGCAGTTGGCATCTGTAATTCAATTATCACATTGTAAAAGATAATGTTGATACTATGAAAATAAAAATTCACACTGATTCCTGCACGTTTTCCCCATCTTAGTTGATTTATCACCCAGACATTAGCATCAAAAACTCCAGAGTAGCCGGGTACCTACACAATCTGTGATTCTCTATGTGGCCAGTATATCCTATTATCGCCCCTTCGACATTCAGGGGCCACCTATATTGGGCCCCAGATGTCTGTGGGAAGAACGTTTAGATGGGCAGGACATGGAGTAAGCATGTCCGAGTTCAGGCCTGATGCTGATTAAATACGTTGTAATCAAAATGGTCCTTTAAAATGGCCGCCATTTAGAAGTAGTCAGGACCTCAATGTCAGAGTCTTTTGTCTACAGATGTTCACTCCTTACAACATGACCATGCCATGGAGAGGGACAGTACTCCAGATGACTGAGCTTTATTCAGAATTGGAAACATTGCCAAGGACTAAACAGGCAGCTGCACTTTTTGTGTGCCTTTTGGGGCTCCTAAAGCAATGTCGTGAAATGTTCATACCACCTCACCATCTGCCGTGGACTGATGTGATTGGCCCGCTGTCTGTACAGAAGAACATGAAACACAAAGCAGTCAAGGGCAACAAGGTGCACACGTGAGGACTGTGTTACAGGATTGTGATAGCAGACTGCACCATAAAAATTGAATAAATCAACTCCGATTGGGGCACTCGCTGTTCGGTTTACACATGGTGTCAATGAGTTACTATTGAGTTCAAGCTCCACCCACTTTGAATAGGTGCCCCGACAAGGAGTGCCCTCTTTAAATATACGTCACTGTAGCTTAGTGAACTATAATTACACTGTTGACACCCCTTCTTAAATTAAGAGTTAAAAACATTGCTTGAGTGTTATATGTCGGCCAGGGATTACTAAAGACATATACCAAAGTCGTGTCATCACGTGTTATGCCCTAATTACAATTACAACCTTGGGGCTAATTCTGTTTACGATGCACACTCTTAAGTTGAGAGGTATTTGTCCATGCATTAACCGCACATATGCTGTTTGCTCTTGTGCAAAGTGCCTACCCTATTTTATTTGCCTATAGGTTTTCAGCAGGTAAAAGCTGGTGAGAATCTTGATGGCTAATAATGTTAAATTCTGATTTGTGCACTCTGTCACTAACAAAGAATTTGCAGGGTACACAAACTTGAAGATCTGAGCACAACAGATTTTTATGCTATTTGCTACCAAAACGTTTCTCTAGGTTTTACCCGCCAAAAGCCTGGAGGCAAAGAGCGAGGTAGGCAATATGCACCAGACATGGGAGTTTGCACCTGTAATGGAATTAGCCATAGGACCATATGTACAAAGCATTTTTGTGGTCAGATGGCCCGATTGGGCCGTTTCCGACCACAAAAATACTTTTAGATATGTTCAAAGCACAAACTGCGATTCAGTAATATGCTACCAAATCATAATTTGCGTTTGCGATTCAGTATTTGGAAGAGGCGTGTGTTGGGCGGCCCTTCCAAATACAGAATCTGAATGGGAATTTATTAATGTTTTGCGATCGACTTCCAGTCGCAAATCATTAGTACTTTAACGACTCCTTGAAGGAGGAGGTAACCCATTCGCAAATGGGAAGGAGTCCCAATGGGACTACTTACCCTTTGAGATTCAGAAAAAAGACATTCTAAGAGCAGACATTGGTTTCTTTTTTTAAACACATTCCGTTTTAAGGAAATTGCGCTGCAGTAAAAAAAAAGATTGCTTTATTAAAAAGCACTCACAGACATGGTGATCTGCTGACACCAACAGGTCACCATCCCTGTGATACCTGTGATTCCTAATGGGTCGCGAATTGCGACCCACCTCATTAGCATGAGGTAGGTTAGTTTGCGACCTACTAGGAATCGCTATTTGAAAGATATACGTTTTCTTACATCAGAAATTGAGATCTCCTAATTGCGATTTGGTAAGAATCACAATTAGGAATGCAAGCCACGATATGGTGAGAATCAAGCACTGAGCGCACGGGGCAGGCAGCGCAGTAAGGGGCAGGGGCACTCTGGTACACATGGGGGGAACCCGCGCTAATATCAAACTATGGCACACAGTGAGGGGTAAACAACTACGCAGAGCATGGGCCATGGTCCTTTCAGCCCCTCTGTCCAGAAAACCCGAGGGGAGTCCATACGGAATTCCAGGCCGAAGCATGGGGGCCAATACAGCCATACTCGGCTCCTTGGATGCCCTGGTGGCAGTGGCCTGGGCAGGGACACCCCTATGGAAGGGGACCATGGGGAAATCAGGAACAGAGAGAGAAAGCAGGAGGTAGCCCAGGAAGCCCACAAGATAATGGATGCAAGGAGGACGAAGGGTCAGGTAGTGCCCCGAATGCTAAACAGGCTGACACAACAACGCAAGAAGGGAGCCAGCCAGCCAAGGTCGGGGCAGGTGAGGGCCAGAACCTGGGATGGAAACAAGCAAGCGAGTACATACCCCCTTCCCCGAGCGATCCGCCCACCACCACAAAACTTCTGGGGTTAGCAAACCTTATCCCACTAGTGGTGAAAGAGAGGATATGGCCCAAAGAATACATAGATATATTCTCTTTGCTAGAGGTGCGCCAAGCAGGATTAGACCTCACAGCACAGGATAAAAAAGATGAGGACAGAAGAGACAGATGCAAGCCCATGGTGGAGAAAACAATAGACAACTGGCTAAAAGCGTTCAGGACTCTGGCATGCGTATTCATAGAAAAGTTCCCCCAGAGTGCAGCGGCGGTAATATTATATGAACAGAAAGTGCATGATGCATACCAGAAGCACCAGGGCGAGGCCTGGTTGAGGTACGATGAAGGTTTCAGGGAAAAAATGCAGACGTGGCCAATAATGGAGTGAGACTGCCAGGATATGGAGGGCTTCAGGACCCACATGGTGGGGGCCAGGGAAGGCCTAGATTTGCGGGAACCCACTTTTCGTCCCTCAGGGTTCAGAGGAAAATTTGAAGGACAGGGACAAAGTTTCAGGAACAAGCGCCAGTCTGGCGGTAAAAGGGGGAGCGGAGGAAAAACCCGAATGGCATCTTGTTGGAGGTATGACAAGGGTGAATGCAAGTGGGGGAATGCATGCAGGTTCAAACACAGCTGTGGGTCCTGCGGGGGGAATCACCCTGCCCTCCAATGCAGACAAACGCAAGGGACAAGTTCCAACAGAGAGAAGGGCAACCCAAAGAAGTAACGACCAAGGTGGGGCAACCCGAGAGGGAGGGGAGGTGCAGGTCAAGGGACAAGCAATGCCCACTCCCATAAACACGAGGAGACTGATAACATTACTGAATAACTACCCAAAAAAGGCAGACAAACAACAATTGGCAGAAGGGTTCACGGCAGGTTTTCCCATCCCTTACAAAGGACCGGTGGCCCCGCGGGACAGCCGCAACTTAAAATCTGTTCGAGACAACCATGAGGAGGCTAGTCAAAAGGTGGACCAAAAGAGGTCCAGCTGGGTAGAGTGGCCGGCCCTTTCCCGTCCCCTCCACTACCGAATATGATAGTCTCCCCATTGGGAGTGGTACTTAAGAAAGAAGCAGGCAAATTCAGGCTAATACACCAGCTGTCACACCCACACGGGGATTCAGTCAATGATTGGTTGGAGCAGGGAAGCTGCTCTGTAGCATACGCCTCCCTTGACGACACGATAGACTGAATCAGACAAGCAGGGGGGGGGGCATTATTGGCCAAAACAGACACAGAATCAGCATTTCGTTTGCTGCCAGTGCATCCAAACACTTACCACCTTCTTGGTTTCCAACTAAACGGGGAGTATTACTATGACAAATGCCTACCCATGGGATGCTCCATGTCCTGCGCTTATTTTGAATCCTTTAGCTGTTTTCTGGAATGGGAACTGGGGACGTGCCACCCCACAGGGGGACGGGTCCACTACTTAGATGATTTCCTATTCATTGGGAAGGCTGGAACAGGGGAATGTGCGGACCTCCTTCGCCTATTTGTGGACATGGCAAGGGAGTTGGGAGTCCCACTAGCACAGGAGAAAACAGAGGGCCCAACCACCAGATCGTCCTTCTTGGGGATAGAGCTAGACTCGGTGGCCCAGGACATGCAGACTACCGCAAGAGAAGGTCACAGAGCTACAGCAAATCATACAACAGCTATAGCAGCAGAAAAAAGCAATACTCAATCAATCACGTGTTTGTTGAGCGCGACTACTCACCCGTAAGGGTCTCAAGGCGCTGGGGGGGGGGAGGGGTGTGGGTTCCAGTCCATCAAGGAGGGGGTCTGTAGAAGAGCCAGGTTTTGAGGTTTCTCGCGAAGATGGGTAGCGATGTTGTCTGTCTGAGGTGGAGCGGAAGGGCGTTCCAGGCTCTGGATGCGAGGAAGGAGAAGGAGCGGCCTCCCGATCTGGTCTTTCTGGTGCGGGGGACCACGGCGTAGGAGAGCTAGGCTGATCGTAGGGTCCTTTGGGGTGCGTGGAATTTGAGTCGGCTGTTCAGGTATGCTGGTCCGGTGTCGTGGAGGGCCTTGTGTGCGTGGGTGAGAATATTGAAGGTGATTCTAGCCTTGATGGGGAGCCAGTGGAGTGTCTGCAGGTGCTGGGAGATGTGGCAGTGTCTTGGCAGGTTGAGGACCAGTCTTGCGGCGGCGTTCTGGATGTTTTGTAGCTTGCGGGTGAGGTTTTTGTTTATTCCGGCGTACAGTGCGTTGCCGTAGTCGAGTCTGCTGGTGACGAGGGCGTGCGTGACGGTCTTTCTGTGCTCGAGGGGGATCCATTTGAAGGTCTTACGTAGGAGGCGGAGGGTGTGGAAGCAGGAGGATGCGACGGAGTTGATCTGGCGGTCCATTTTGAACTCGGAGTCCAGGATGATTCCAAGGTTGCGTGCGTGGTCCGTGGGGGTGGGTGGGCTTCCGAGGGCGGGGGGCCACCAGGTGTCGTTCCAGGCATTGGGGTTTGGGCCCATGATGAGTACTTCTGTTTTGTCGGTGTTGAGTTGTATGCAGCTGCTTTTCATCCATTTGGCGACGGCTTCCATGCCTTCTTGAAAGTTGTGTCTGGCGGTGTTGGGTTCGTTGGATAAGGAGAGGATGAGTTGGGTGTCGTCTGCGTATGACACAATGTTGAGTCCGTAGGTTCTGAAGATGGGGGCGAGCGGAGCCATGTAGATGTTGAAGAGCGTGGGGCTGAGGGAGGACCCCTGGGGGACTCTGCAGGTGGTTGGTGTAGGGTCCGAGAGGAAAGGGGGGAGTCTGACCCGCTGCATTCTGCCGGAGAGGAAGGAGTGGATCCAGTCGAGGGCCTTGTCCCGGATCCCTGCGTTGTGGAGTCTGCGTATTAGGGTGCGGTGAGAGACTGTGTCGAACGCCGCTGAGAGAGTCGAGGAGGATGAGGGCTACTGTTTCTCCTCTGTCCAGTAGGGAGCGGATGTCGTCTGTTGCGGCGAGGAGGGCGGTTTCTGTGCTGTGGTTTTTTCTGAAGCCGGATTGGGAGGAGTCGAGGATGTTGTGTTCTTCGATGAAGGTGGCGAGTTGGCTGTTGATGGCTTTCTCATTGACTTTCACTGGGAACGGGAGCAGGGAGATGGGTCTGTAGTTCTTGAGGTCGGTGGGGTCCGCCGAGGGCTTCTTCAGGAGGGGGTTGATCTCGGCGTGTTTCCAGTCATCGGGGAACGAGGCGTTCGTCAGGGAGCGGTTGATGGTGTGGCGGAGCATGGTTGCGATGGTGTCAGCGGCTCTGTTGAAGATGTGGTGGGGGCAGGGGTCCGTGGGGGAACACTAGGTGAAATACAACAACTGCTAGGTAAACTGAACTTTGCTACCAGAGTAATACCGGCAGGGCGCTGCTTTGCTAGGCGCCCAGCCTAGTTGACCAAGGGTTTGTCACAGAAACACCACAGGGTCCGCCTTACACAAGGCATGAGGGAGGACCTGGGGCAATGGGAACAGTTCTTGACCAATTTTAATGGCACTCTCATATGGCGGGAACCATGGGTCCGGGCTGACCAACTGGAACTCTACACGGACGCCGCGGGGGCTATGGTTTTGGGGGCCATCATGGGGTCAACATGGGCAGCAGCAGCCTGGCCAGCCAGGTGGTTCCAGAACGGGACCACCAGCAACATCACCTTGTTGGAACTATTCCCAATTGTAGTGGCATTTACCATATGTGGCTCCAAGCTGGCCAACAGACAGATAATCCTATGGTCAGACAACCACGCGGTGGCGCAAGCAATCAACCGAGGTACAGCGAAATGCCCGACCGTGCTCAGATTATTGCGTAAGATAGTAGAGTGCCAGCTAGCAGCGTGCATAGCCGTTCGGGCAAGGCACATTGCAGGGCTGGACAACACAGTGTCTGATTCCATTTCTCGTTTCCAGTGGGACAGGTTCAGAGAGCTCGCCGCAGAGGCAGACTACGTCATGACACCAGTGCCAGAGGGATTATGGGAATTGGTGGACTCGGGATGAGAACATTATTGGACAACGCGCTAGCCCATAAGACCGAGAACCGCTATTGTGAGTGTTGGGCAACCTTTGCCACCATAACGGGCAGCAAAGGGATACAAATGGTAGGGCTAGACGAGGTGACCTCATTTATAGAGTGGGCATTTCAGGAAGGAAAAACCAAATCATGGGCTCTGGCACACCTGAACGAAGGCTTACTACAGCAAAATAACAACAGGGAAGGACCCCACGGGATCCTTTTGCTGCAGGATGGCCATGAAAGGTTGGGATAGACTGCAGCCCAGAGCAGGGGACAGCAGGAGGCCCATTGCTTTTGATGTTTTAAAAAAATCAATCCATGCTTTAGAGGTGTGCGACGGGGAATCGGAGATGAATTATTCAAGGCGGCTTTTGCGCTTGTTTTCTTCGGGGCATAAAGGGTCAGTGAGATAGTGGCCCTGGCCAGGCGAACCCCGGGGACTGCATGCTTGCACAAAGCGGACGTTGTGATGGGAGCAGGGCACATGGTAATCCACCTGTGCAGATCAAAAATGGACCAGGCGGGCAAAGGGAAGTACACTAGGATAGAATGTATCGGGGACAAATCCTGCTGCCCAGTGTGTCTGGTACAAGAGTATATGCCAAAGAGTGGGCCTGCACAAGGGCCACTGTTTACACATGGGGACGGGTCATGCCTCAGCCGTTTCCAGTTCATAGCGGTAATGCGAAAAGCCCTAGTAAAGGCGGGTTTCCCGCCAAGGGAGTTTGGGTCCCATTCCTTACGCATAGGGGCAGAAACTACGGCGGCGGGTTTGGGTTTTGGGTCGGAGCGAATCAAGGCTGTACGGCGTTGAGCATCGAACTCCTTCAAAGGGTAGATACGCCCCTCGGTTTACTGAGCTCGGCTTTCTATCTGCCCCCCCTCGAGGTCCACCAGAAGGTCGCAAGAAAGTATGGATCGTGGGGCACTCTTATATAACCCAGGCGCAACAGTGGGCGGTGGCACGTCGCAAGTTCAAGGGGATCTGGCTCCGGAACACGGAGGTGACCTGGCTGGGCCAATCTGGGATGAAATTGGACCAGATACTTCCCACAGTACAAAGGGCGTTGCAGGGGGGCCATGGGCCGGATGCCTTGGTGGTCCACCTCGGGGGCAATGACTTAGCAGCAATAGGGAGGAGATGCCTCCAAGAAAAAATGATGGCTGATCTTGCGTCGCTTGCCAGGTTAATCTGCCCGGCGGAGGTAATTTGGTCAGAAATAATAGTGCGCAGGGCATGAGGGAGGCCAGAGACCAGGGAGCAGTCGAAAAATCCAGACGCAAATTGAACATCACCATGGCAAAAATATGCAGGGCCAAAAGCTGGGGCTTTGTGAGACATGGGTTTATTAACTTGGGGTCCCCTGGGTACCATCTGGAAGACGGGGTACACCTGACAGGGGTGGGGATGGACATGTTCATACTTAACGTGGTGGGAGTCCTAGAACAGCTTGGTTTCTCGTGAGCAGGGCAAGGAGGAAAAGGGGAGCTGCCTCCAATTGGGAAACCGTAGGCAGCATGGCGGTAGAGACCCAAGAAAAAAATACACAAAACAAAACAGTTACGTTAGGTAGATGAGCTGCTCACACAAGTGTCCTTGGGATGCCTCACGGCAGGGGCACTGAGTGAGCGAATGACAGCACACAGATACAGACAGAGTAGATGAGATGCTTGCACAGGGTCATTGGGATGCCACACGGCAGGGGCACTGAGGAGCAGGCGAATGGCCAGCAAGGGTCCAGAGCAAGCAGAACGACACTTGCAGCCCGGGCATGTCCTAACGGATGCCCACAAATTCAGTAGCAAGGGAAGCCTGGAACCGTGAACGCAGAGACCTTGCTTAAAGGGGCACCTCGAACAAGGACAGTGCTGTTATAAAAAGGAACAACAACAAATGTTAGAGGACAATGTACGTTGTAAAATTAACATGAGGTTTATGAATGATCAACCGTAAGTTGTGAGATGTACAAATCATGTTTAATAAACTGCAGCCTTTCTATGCACCATATCATGTTGTCACGATAATGATTATTGGGGAAAGGGAAGCAGTTTTGGCAAGCAGAGGGCAAAGGAGGGGGAGGTGATTCGCCCCCTGGGAGGGGATGAAGCACGGGCTGGGAAGGTGAAGCCGGACCCCGTAGGGGCCCATGGCAAACGCCACCGGAGGCGGGAACCCTCCCCCAGCAAGCCAGCGAAAACGGAGGCGCACCAGATTGGTCGCCCCGCAAACAACCACTAGCTACCCAATCAGGGACAGCGGTGGCTAGCGGCCGGGGGTGCAAAACACATGAACCCCCCAGGAAGAATTGGAAATCCACCCACCCACACCAAAAGGAAGCGGGCGTCGCAGCCGCAGGGGAGGGTAAGGTCAAGGGCGGTAGAAACCCAAGAAAAAATACCCAAAAGAAAACAGTTACGTTAGGTAGATGAGCTGCTCACACAAGTGTCCTTGGGATGCCTCACGGCAGGGGCAGTGAGTGAGTGAATGACAGCACACAAATACAGACAGAGTAGATGAGATGCTCGCACAGGGTCCTTGGGATGCCACATGGCAGGGGCACTGAGGAGCAGGCTAGTGGCCAGCAAGGGTCCAGAGCAAGCGGGACGGCACTTGCAGCCCGGGCAGGTCCTAACGGATGCCCACAATTTCGGTAGCAAGGAAAGCCTGGAACCGTGAACCCAGAGACCTTGCTTAAAGGGGCACCTCGAACAAGGACAGTGCTGTCATACAAAAGGAACAACAACAAATGTTAGAGGACAATGCACATTGTAAAATTAACATGATGTTTATGAATGACCAACCGTAAGTTGTGAAATGTACAAATCATGTTTAATAAACTGCGACCTTTCAATGCACCATATCATATTGTCACGATAATGATTATTGGGGAAAGGGAAGCAATTTTGGTTAACAGGGGGCAAAGGAGGGGGAGGTGATTCACCCCCTGGGAGGGGTTTGTCTAGCATCACTTTCAACTCAATTCCTCACATAGTTATCAATTAGAGCTAATTCATGTTTATTGATGTTGCAGCTAAAACATGGAAGCAGTGGCAATGACGCTTTTTGCATAATGGATATGCATTCAAAATGTCGGACTTACAAAAAACACAACGTGGACCTCTTGATAGTCTTTGTCATCCCTTAACCCACCCGAGTGAGATGGTAACACTGAAGGGCTGAAATCTGGGGAAAACAAGGGAAGCGAGAGAGAGAGACACAAGAGCCCATCTCAGTCATCAGCACAGTGCTCCACCTCGTATGGATGTTAAGTTGCGGAATACAGGTAAACTGATACTTTAAATAAACCATAAACAAGGTTTTAGTATTCAGGAAAACCAAAGATGCGCACAAGAATATTCATAGGGAAATACGAGGGAATGACTCACAAGTATCCTAGTGATGGAATGTGGTAGTGAGGTCATGAACCATCCAGGATAAAGGCAAGGAACCGAGGACATCTTGGACATTAAGATACAATTCCGAAGATAAAACAAAAAACGCAAGGGAATGGAATGACTGCACAGGAATCCAACTAACAAGGAACCTAAACACTTTGAGAGCCGAGAAATAAAGAAAGCAACAAAGGTGAAGGAATTAAAGGCTAGGTGACGGTCTCAACAGGAACAAGATGCGGGAATCAATTTACAAAGTTGTGATTGGTCTCCTTGTCACACATAAAATACTTTAACCTTTTTATATGCTCTTGTTCCTCTCTCCTGATTTAACCCTAATCCCCCCGCGTTACCCAGGCCACTGGTCCATGCCAACGTTCCACTGTCAGTTGTTTTTAGCAGTTGGATGGGCTCTGCCGAACAGCTGTTGCTGCAACCGGAGGCTGTCACTACCAGGTAATAAAAGCGTTTGGAAACTCTGTGGACTTGAAGTTTCTTCTTAACAGGAGTGCTGTCAGGTAAAGGTACACTGAGCTGATTTCCCTTTCGAATAACTCAGAAGATTAAAGCTCTGACCTGGAAGTCCCAGCCCAAGGTCTATGATAGACCAAAAGTGACAGGCGTTCGCTCCACAGTCTCTGTTCTTCTGCAGTATTTGCCTCAGGGGCAATGCAATTGATGGCGTAGCGGTTTTTGTGATGCCTAAACTGTCATGTAATGCGTATGGCCACATTTTCTTGTCCGCACTCTGACGTAGAGGCTCAAACAAATCCAACATCTGATCTTTGAATTGACCAACAAAGGTGAAAATGGAATCTAAGGCTCGTCTAGCTATGGTATCCCCGCCACTACATTCTTGACGAACCTTAGACATCCATACACCATTCCTTGACCAAAAAGCTCACATACTACATGCTTCCTCATCAACACTAGCTGAGAAGTTCATCAAAACCGATGGCACCCACAGGCTTTCAATGCAAAGTGTAATCTGCAAAGTGGAAGTGCAAGAAAGGCAGCCATACTCACTAAAGGTAGATCATCTCTGATATTCGACGCTAAGCATATCTGAATGTGCGGGGATTTCCATCACTCATCTAATGTGGAGAACAAAACCCGCTAATCCACCCTCTACCTGTATCAGTACGTCTGGCTCAAGGTGTAATCAGTGCTTAATTTGAGCCAGTGCTTTCCAGTGCTCAGCACCGGCACTTAATTTGTTTCCGGTGTTCGGCACCGGCACCTAATTGTCAACACCATACTTAGAACAGTCTACCACATGGTGGCCCTGCTCATGTAATTTAGAGATGAGCAGTATAATGGTTGTTTAGTAAAACAATATACATTAAAATATTGCTAACAGCTAACCTGCCCAGCCATTCCTTTAGCTTTGGGGACCTGGAATAATCTGAACTGTCGCATTTACATGCAAGAGAGATGGTCAGTAGTTGTTTTGGCAGCGATGACAAGGGCGATGGGTGGTGCAAGCTGCAGTGGCCTCCTGGTCAGAGCCCTGGCACTTAATATTTTACAAATTAAGCACTCGGTGTAATACTCATTGGATTTCACGTAAGTATTACAAACTCCCCAGCCACAGAAGTATGACATGTTGTTACTTCCTGGGCATTGAAGATCAAAATCCTGAAAAGCAATAGTGCTTCATGCTATACACCTGTCTCATCCTACTTACATAAGAGAGATGCTCTCCTACATGGTGTCCAAATGAGTGCTTCCAGAACATTACCACAATTACATTGCTATCCTTTTAAATAGTCACATTTACATTGTTACCCACTCTCAGAATTTTTACATTGACATAATTTATCATCAGTTATATTGTCATTGAATATTTACGATTAAAGTTAGGTTTAGAAGTTGAGGATAAAGATAGCTGCTATAGTTAGTGTTTTGGGTTAGGACTGGGTGCTGTTTAGGTTTAGAGGAGCTGACACTGTAAGGGTGTTGAGATGATGGTAAAATCCACATAAGGTGTGTAGTGACAATGTAAAGGGATGATGATGTGTACACGACAATGTAAATGTTGACCTATGATCCATAGGACAGCTGAAGGCAGCCCGAAAGCAAATAGTAAAGGCTGTTACACAATTCTATGCTGGGGAAAAAAATACAAATCATGTCTTCAAATCTAATAGAGAACCCCTGATGAGTCTTTTTAATATTCACCATCAGCTATCTATCCAGCAGAGTCGAGCTGACCAATAGGGCAATCAGGCAGTACCTGATGGGCTAGTCTGACATATCAGTGTGTGGGCCATTTTTTATCTATTTTTGGGCCTGTTTATGGTCGGGAGGGTTGATTTTTATTGTTTATTTCCCTATTGGCACAAGCATTGCCTGCAGTAAACACAGATGCATGCAGTCTTCCATACCTTGCAAAATACCCATACAATGTGTCTTTGAAAGTTCAAAACTGACCTGATTTGCAAGTGTGGGCCACTTTTTTAGCTCTCTGGTTCGCTTTGGGACCTAAATGCAATCACAAAACATTTGTACTTTACCACCAACTCAAAGTTGATGGTAACCCATTCGCAAATGGTAAGGAATGGCTGGTAAAATATTTTTTAAGAGCAGGCAGTGGTCTCACAGACCACTGCCTGCTCTTAAAAAATGAAACTTCGAAGTTTCATTTTTTCTTTTTAAACACATCCCGTTTTCCTTTGAAAAAAGATTGCTTTATTTAAGAGCAATCACAGACATGGTGGTCTGCGTACCCCAGCGGGCCACCATCCCTGTGATTTTTGCGAATCCCAATTGCTCGCAAACTGAAACCTACCTCATTAAATGTGGAAGGTCTATTTGCGGCCCACTGGGCATCGCAGAAAGTGTAAAACACACTTTTGTACATTAGTGTTTACGATGACCAAATAGCGAATCGCAAAATTTCACAACTTGGTAATCGCAAACACAAAGCTTCTTTCATCTGGCCCCTATGCCTCTAGCGATCGCCATTGGCTGAGATTAAGTGGAACATTTCTTCCATCTCTTTGCTGTTTGTTTCAAGAGATGTGCTAAATCAAACATGTATGCCCAGATGTGGGTCAAATTCTCAGTGTGCTGCAGCACTCAAGCTTTACCTCATTGGCCAGACCTACCAGTTACCAGTAGCTGAGATTAATTCAAACATTCCATCCACCACTTTGTTGTCTTTTGTAGTAGATGCCCTAAGTATAGAGGATAGGCTTTGATGTGGGTCCCATGCCCATACATAGGATTCAAGCTATACCTCCCTGACAAGGCCTAATTAGGCTGAAACAAATCTGAGATTGCGTTTGCTGTCACCTGGAAGGGATATCACCTAGTAGTTTTGTCTGGACTAGCAGGAAATGTGAAATTGTCCCCATGTGCAGGAGAAAACTACTCTCTATACATCAGGGCCATTTGCCTACCTCTACTCATCTCCTCTGTCCCCTACCCGTCCATAAAGAATACCCTCTCCCTGCCAGATATAACTCTTTGTAGCCAGCCTTCCTACTTAAGGTATATAGCAACACCATGCACACCGCCATTCTACCCAGCTGTCTCTGGTCCCTCTCTGTGACCCACTTCATGTGCCTCTCTGTCAACCCACTTCATGTGCCTCTCTGACCACCAGTCTTCATTTCTATCAGCCTCTTGTACCTCTGTGTCCATCTCACTCATGCCCTTCTTCTGACCAGTCATCTCCTCTATCCAGGTTCACCCTGTCACTGTCTCCACCCTCCTACTGTCTCTCACCATTCCCTTCTCCTGTCCCAGTTTCCCTCAGCCTTTTGACCCACATTTTTCTGCTGACTCTTGTTCTTATCTGCCTACCAACATCTGCCCTCTCTACCTATGGCTGCCGGTGCCCAGTTGATTCCTGTTCCACTCTGTGCAGCTGACATCTCTTCCTCTCTACCCAGATACCTGATGCTAAGCCTCAGCCCTTTCCCTGCCTCCTGCCTGCCTTCTCTGCCAGCTCGATATCCTTCTCATTCTGCAGCCTTCCTCCTCTACTCAGCCCATCCCTATCTTCTGCCCATCCCCACTGCTGCACTGCCCAACCTGTACCTGCCCGTTTTTGTCCAGCCATCTACTCCCCAGCCATTTCCCATCACTCTCTACTAACCCACTTCCTGGTCTCTGTCCCCCCATTCCTGTCTCTTTCTTCCTACTTGTTTGTCTTCCGCTTCTGATCTATCTGCTTTCCCTCTCTCCTCACCCACCTCCTCAGCCACTTCCTCTCGCCCCCTCTGCTCAGCCACCCCTTGTCCTCATGGCTCAGCCGAGCCGCCACTCTTCCATGTGTGCCCAGCCATCACCCATCTTTCAACCATAACCTGCTCAGTTAGATCCTACCCTCCAAACTCTGCCCAGGCAAATCCAGCCTCTCTTTTTTAGTTTGTCTTCTGCCTTTTCCGCCAACTCCGTTCTCTCCTGCTCAGCCACTTTCCATCTTCTCACTAGCCAGCCACCTCCTGTTTCTGATACCCAGTCAACTTATTCTGTCACTCTCTTCCTGTCACTCCCTTCCCTGCCTCTCCCTGTCACTCTCTTCTCAGCCACTTCCTGTCCCCCTGTGGCCAACCATTTTTTTCTGACCCATGCCCATCAGATTGCTTCTGTCCATGCCCTTGTGCCTTTCTCTGCCCAGTCACCTTTAACCTCGCTGCACAGTCGCGTTCAACCACTTTTGTCAATCCTTGTAATGGCCATGCCTTTCAAACCACCCCAGCGACTTTCTGGTTCACTGTAATCCAGTAGCGGCTCGTGGAGGGAGTGCCGCGGGGCGGTGGGGCGGGGTGGGGGAGGAGCAGGGTGGGGGGTAGTAAACTACGGCATACGGCCGAACAGAGGTAAGTAAACAAATAAATAAATAAAACAAATTTTGTTGCGCGCGCTGCATCGCATTTGGCAATGCAGCGCGCGCAATGAAATTCGTTTTATTTATTTATTTGTTTACTTACCTCTGTTCGGCCGTATGCCGTAGTTTACTACCCCCCACCCTGCTCCTCCCCCACCGCCCCGCGGCACTCACTCCACGAGCTGCTACTGCTGTAATCAGCCTCCTCCTCTGTGCAGGCACGAGCTGCTGTTTAACATCAGATATTGAGTCCTGGGGAGCCAACCCATGCCCTTTTGTGCCAGGCCACCCCTTGCCCATTTGTGAAATGCTACCCCATGACTCGCTATGCTCCGGTACCCATGTTTTGATTAATCTAGATGCCTAATGCCCAACTTTCCCCACCAGTTTGCCAGCTCCATATCATGATTGGCCAGCAGCTACCCCTTTCTGAGAAGCAGCGACCTCTCCCTGCTCTCTTTACTCATCAGCCTCTTGCCCACCTCTTCCTGCTCCTTTGCCCAGTCATTGTTTTCTGCCCAGTCAGCCCTTCTTATCGAGCAACATAAAATTAAAGGAAGACCCACTCTGTCTAGCATACCAGTTTTTCAAATCATCATCAACATATCCATTAAATCTGTATTGAACAGAAGAGATTCATTCCAGGCTCACAGAAAAGAAAAGTAGCAAAACTTGTGCCATAGATAAAGGTTTCTTTATTTGTATGTCAAAAAGATTATAAAATCATGTCATCTAGTCAACATGTTTCGTTCCTCCACAGAACTTCATCAGGTCTCAATTTTGTTTTAAGATCATATTCATAAAGAGATATCCTTATTTCAAACATCATAGTGCCCTTCAATTCACGGATCCAAAACTGAACAGTGCATATAATGTGCTACAGGCTAGTACCACTGGCCAACAGTTTGGAATTGCTTGTAAAGGAGAAAGTGTGCTGTCTATCTTTATCTTCCTAATCACCAATTGCAGATTTTCCAGCAAGATTTGTGACTTTGTCTTTTCTATAATCCCAAAAACATTGCGTCAAGACATGAATCTCTCCTGTTCAATATGGATTTAATAATAATGAATATGATGATGATAATTTGAAAAAATACTATGATATAGCATAAACACGTAATTTTGTGTTTATTTTCTATTTGGGGTTTTTGGCCGCTAAACCCAGAGGCTGTCAACCACCATTATATATTGAAAGCCATAATTATAGCAAATGCAATGTAGTTATCCCATAGCTCCTGCCCCTGGATTATTTTATCGAGCAATCGAGCATGTGCACTCCATTCCCTCATTGTGTCACTAATCTCCACTTAATCGTTTACTGTGCCAAGCATACAAAGAATTCTAAAAATATTATCTTGCCAGTGGGCCCACATTCCACTTCCAGCCACCCTGTACCTACCACTTATTGTGTGCAATTAGTATGTCGAGTTTAATCAATTGCTCCTGCAGCTGTAGCAACTTTTATCTATTCTTTTCTAGCTCATCTGGCAATCTCCATCCCACTTTTATTTGTCCATGCTGCCCATCTCTTAGTTCTCTTATTTGCTACCTCCGTTTCTCCTCTACCTGCCTCGTTGGGCTGCCTGCCCTGTATTAAACCTACTTAATGTCCCTGTTTCCACAGTTCATTCCACCTTCTGCATCCTTCTCTTCTTAAATGAAGTCCTTTGTTTCATGCATGCAGCTATTACTTCTTTTTCTCAGTGCCCAGTAGCCTCCTCTGGCTGGCCTTTGTTCAACACTATTTGATATTCCCAACAGCATCCTGTATGCATGCCCACATGGTAAAAGCATAAACCCGCAGTGTGGGACTGCATCGTCTTTTTTCTCTTTTCAGTGTTTGTCATTTGCTCAACCCAGATAAATGGCTTTACCTTTTTAGGTCGAGCCTCGAGTAGCGCGCAAGCGCTGCTAGACGAAGACTTTATGTAAGGGGGTTTGAAAAGCTGACCAGACGCTCGTGCGTCGTGGCCTTTTTCGGGCGGTTACGCGCGCCGCAGACATGTGTTTCCCATTATCGTGCCCAGACGCGGGCGCGATAATTGGAAACACATGCCGGAAAAGGCCATGACGCACGAGCGTCTGGTCAGCTGAGCAGGCTGCCGCGCTCGCTCGCCCTCGCCCCGCTCCTCTCGTCCCCGCTCCTCTCTTGTTACATTGGCTGCACCCCTTTGACCAAAGTGCAAAGAGATTGTTAATTCCTTTACTGAGGTGCTCTGAAGAGTCTAGCTGCTTGCTGGAGGAAGAGAGCAGTCAGTCGTCCGAATTGTAGGACTGCTGGTAAGTTGTCTCGTCACAAAGGGTTGCCCAGCCTGCATGTCTCCGGTATAACGACGTTGCAGCGTCTGTGGCGCACCCCGCTGCTGGGAGCCACCAGGGCTTTACTTTTCACACTCAGTGCGTCACCCCTTGCGCCCCTCTGTCCCCATCTACGCATGTACCTGTCCTGTTCAGCTGTCAACGCTTCACAGCACAGCGCGATAACGTCAGGGCCCTATGCCCCCGTCACTTCCCAACCTCTTGTATTCGTCCAGGAATAAGCAACGTAATTAAAGCATCCTACACAAGTAATCAAAAGTGGTATTGATAAAAATAAAATGATGCTTGGCTCTTAATACAGCTGCTTTTGTTGCGCAACGTGATGGTACTATGATTGGCCTTGCAATGATGAAGTACAAAGCCCTGCCGAGATTCCGTCCCTTGACGCTGTGGCAAGACAAAATGCACGTGCTTAACTCAGATCCATATTTTCTGTGACCCTACACAATGTAACTGGTGCTCATGTAAAGCTCTCCAGTACTTCTGGGTTGGGTTCGCGATATATATATATCTTATCCACAAAAAACCAGCAGGGTGGGTCTTTTTTCGGTTTCACGCAGACGCTTGTTTTCTCAGGGGATGATCAACTCTCTCGAGCCATCTTTTGGGCATTTTACATGCGGGAGAAGGTGGTGGTAACACTGAAGTGGGCTGAGCCAAAAGGGGTGGTGGGCAGCAGTCTTCTAAGAATAGATTTCGGCACCTGCACCTTTTAAAAATATATATAATAAGCACTGACTATGGGTATTAACACCATTGAAGTCAGATAAAGAAATGTTGCTTTTCCTATTGACCCAGAGTTGGCCTATGGCTTACCTCCTTAACAGTTTCAGATACGGGTGACGGGCCGTAGTGAGTTATATGATTCTAGACAAAGAAGTGACCAACTTCTTATAGACAGCCAAGAGACACCACCTTAAGACTAAAACAGGAATAAACACACATGGGATGAGTGCAATGGAACTTACTGCATTTTGACTTCAGGAAATGTGGATTAAAGTCATTTAACTTTGGGTTAGGGTTAGGTTTCTGGAACTAGTTTTACACTTTTGATTTTAGCTTTAGTGGCTCAGTTTGGGGTATTAGGGGCCAGAGCATGACGGCTTAATATTTAAGGAGACTGTATATTATATAGTAGGTTTACTTGGTCAGTCTTTTCTACTTGCAGGATTTCACAAAGGGACACAATTACTAAGTAATAACAAGCATTGGCATAGCCAATAGGTCTCGCCTTTGGGACCTTATAAGTGTTTAGCCATGCAACAGTTGTTGCTGCACCACGGATATTGTGCTGCATAACTAAATACTTATAAGGTCCCAAAAGCGAGACCTATTGGCTATGCCAATGCTTGTTTACTGTGCGGCTGGTGGTGACAGTTGTTCACAATGCTGGTTAATTGTAGCCTTGTCTTCTGCTGCTCGGTAGCTGCTTTACAAGAAAGGTAGTTAGCTCCTGTGTGCAGTGTTTGCCTTGGTGCATAATTATCCTGAGGTTGGCATTTTATTCTTTTATTGTCGTCTCGTTTTTGAGAGCTCTATATGAAGCACACTGGAACAGCAATAAATGGATGAAAGCCACATTTGTAAAAAAGTATACTGGTTCGCCGACTTAGAGCAATGGTTTGACTTGCACATGCCTTGTAAACGTAACACAAATGATAAGCATTAGACGGCCAGTAAGGAAAAGGTGTATTTTGTCAACACAAATAAATCTCAAAAACTTGGGGTTGAAACACCACCAAATTTGTTAGTGTAAAAGTCTAGTGAGATCTAGTTAGACTTGGCAGAACACTATGTCAGAGATTATCCTTAGTTAGTCTTTTTAGATAGGTTTTGTCTGAATACATTGCCATTAGCTATTAGCATAAACAATGGAAATGTGGGATCTTTACAGCCAATCAAAAATGATTTGGATTAAAGGCAATACCTGCTGTGTGCCCCCTGCAGACCCGTGTGACTCCCAGTGGATGTTGTACCAGTCAAACCCACGCATCTGCAATCGATGAAGAAGCCATTTCACTCAGCAGCTGGATTTTATTGATCTCTCTTCAGATTTTTCATTTGACACCAAGAAGATGAAAGCCGTGCTGTTTTACTCTCACAGATGCAGATATTGCAGTAGCTACAGCAAGGAGCTGTGTCTGACTTAAAGGACCAGCAATGCATCGGAAAGGGCCTGCCTTCAGCTTTTCAAGGGCCTGCTAATGTGCTCTTTAAAACAGTGGGGCCCGTTAGCTTCGCTGCTCCTTGTTCATTTTTGATGAGATTGATGTAACTGGTGCTCATTCATGTAAAGCGCTCCAATACCTTCGGGTCGAGTTCGAGCTATATAAAATTGCAAAAAAATAAATAAAAGCTAACTAGAAGTGACCCTATCAGTTTAAAGAGGGTTTGCAGTTTGTCATGGGTTCCTCCTCTGAGAGAAGCAGCGTCAGCAAAGGGAGGCCTTCTGCTTCAGGTGTGTTAGATCCACCTGAAGACCTGCACTTACTTGTCTGGGTTCCTGATACGTTTCCTCTTTCCACGACTCATAACACGTGGATACATTTTAATGACAAAACAAACTCCAAGAAAGTTTAACACTATCTTGTGCCTCTTTCTGTTACTACTCGGAGGCAGATTAATGTAAAAAACTCAGCTTGCTGAACACAAAGAGCACATAAGCCTTGCAGTTCCTTACTGGCACTACACAAAACACAAAAATGACATAAAACATAAAGTTTCACACTAGTTCACTGCCTGAGATGTCATATTTCTTCTGGTGAAGGCCTGCTCTGAGGAAATGTCACGGGTTTACAGCGTGCCCTGTGGATTAAGTAAAAGCTCACTCATTAAGTTGTGGGACAGCAAGCGAGATTCCTATATACAGATGTGTAGCTAGCATTAGTGCAGCAAGTGCAGCTGGGGCCACAACAGTTACGGTGCCCTCTGCACCCATTTAAGACTAGTTTTCACTTCCGAACTAATGGGTGGGCCACAGGGGTGTAACACAGGCCCCCCGCATCCCTCGCGTTGCGGGGGGCCCCCGAGCTGCAGGGGAGCCCCTCAGCACAGTACTCAGGCCTGAGCGCTCCAGATTAAATCCGGAGCGGGGGCCCCTCAGTGTACATTGCAGGGGGGCCCCTTAAACTTTCGTTACGCCACTGGTGGGCTGCCATTTTCTTTGCTTGCATTGGGTCCCATGTCAACCTTACTTCGTCATCGTTCACACACGACACACAAAAGGCAATGGGAGGAATGCTTAGCACCAGTCTGGGTAGCATACCCATTTCCAACCCTTCGTTTTTCACCCTACAAATATGTATGAAGCACACTGTGGAAAGTATGCGGCCTCGAGGCACTGTTCTTAAAAGTCTCGCAGTCAGAGACATCTAACTGAGGAATATCGTTTAACAGAAAAATCTTTGATAACTATACTTGAAACTATAGTCTGTGTGGTTTTATTTTCCGCACAAGGGCATGTGGTTCGTGTTTTACAAGTATATTGTATCCCTGGGCGTCAAATTCCGCTCCGCTCACGGAATTTAGGCAATTTTGCGTTCCGCAGAGAACGCGGAATTGCCAACAATTCCGCGATCCGCGGCGTAGCGGAATTATTTTCTTGTTCGCGCTTTAAAAATGCGTTCTAGCGCGCACGATAGCGACTTACCGGGATCCCTGCGTTCGCCGATGGGTTTTCCTATCCGTTCGCATGCGCCACGAGATTTCGGTAGCCGGCCGTGCGATCCCGCGAGAGTTTGCGATCGCGAACACGTCATTCGCCGCGCCATCGGACAACGCAAGAGTGTGCGAACGTGAACACGTCATTCGTCGCGCCATCGTGTACCGCGAGAGAGATTGCGATCGCGAACACGTCATTCGCAGCGCCATCGGACAACGCGAGAGTGTGCGATCGCGAACACGTCATTCGCCGCGCCATCGTGCACCGCGAGAGAGATTGCGATCACGAACACGTCATTCGGGCGCGCCATCGGACATCCGGCAGAATGTTGGTAAAGCTCGCGATCCCGAACACGCAAAATTTTCAATCTGGAGAAGAAGAATATCGCGAGCAGCATAAAACCTTCTATAATATGATGATTTGGATGAAAAAAAAACCTCAGATTGCTATTTGGCTGTCCTTTTTTGTCAAATTTTTTTGGGGGGGAGAGGGCGGAAGTGCCACAGAGTCTCCTACTTCCTGTTCCTGTCCAGCAGGCTCCTCCCAGTGCTTTGTCCATCTCCTGTTCATTTTTCACTTGGATTTGAGCTGGAAGGATCACTCTTTGTGTCTGCTGCATCATTATCATTGGATTTGAGGACTTTTGGATTTGAGATTTTACAAGTAAGTTGGTGTTGTTTGATTGGGGCATTGCAGTTGCTGCAACTACAATTTTGGTACTTTTCATCATTTTTAAAAATAAATAGTTGTGGGTAGCCAGTAGGCCCAGAGCTAGTCATGGGTGAGTGCATGATGAAACATGATGAAACAACTGTTCCTTTGCTGTGTGATGTTTTTATTAATTTCAAACATCATTTAGGGCACATGGATGGCATTGGATTGAATTGCAAAATGTGTATTTTTGGGTGTATTTCAGTTTTTTGGGGTGTGTGTTAAATACATGCCTTAGTTGTGTGTGGTGTGTTGCAGGCCTTGTTTAGCCCTGTGGATTTTCGTTTTTGCATTTTATTGCATTACAGGCAAAGCAGTGTGGTTTAGCATGCAGCCTTTGCCTGGCTATTATAGGCCTGTTTTCAGTCCATTGTTTTCCAGGCCTCCTGCTTGTTGCTTGTGATTTGTGAGTGTCCATGTGGCTGGTAGCCATTTCTGGTGGGAGTTATAAGTGTGCTGCTTTTGCCATATAGGCCTGCATGTGTTTCCTTTGTGGCCTAGGCTTCTTGTTGTGGTCCTGGCCAGGAGGCTGGCGGCCATTTTGAAGCCAGGCAGTGTGCTTTTTGCCATAGGCCTGCATTGTCTGTCTTCAGTTTCTTGTTGTTCTGGGCCTGGCCATGAGGCTGGTGGCCATTTTGAAGCCAGGCAGTGTGCTTTTTGCCATAGGCCTGCATTGTCTGTCTTCAGTTTCTTGTTGTTGTGGGCCTGGCCATGTGGCTGGTGGCCATTTTGAAGCCAGGCAGTGTGCTTTTATCCATAGGCCTGCAAGCTTGTGGCCTAGTCTGCCAATAGGCCTTTCATCCAGTAGGCTCAGAGGTAGTCAGGGGTGCATGAAACAACTGTTTCTGTGTGTTCTGTTGAATTTAAACCTCATTTAGGGCACATGGATGGCATTGGATTGAATTGCAAAATGTGTATTTTTGGGTGTATTTCAGTTTTTGGGGTTTGTGTTAAATACATGCCTTAGTTGTGTGTGGTGTGTTGCAGGCCTTGTTTAGCCCTGTGGATTTTCGTTTTTGCATTTTATTGCATTGCAGGCAAAGCAGTGTGGTTTAGCATGCAGTCTTTGCCTGGCTATCATAGGCCTGTTTTCAGTACATTGTTTTCCAGACTTGTTGCTTGTGATTTGTGAGTGTCCATGTGGCTGGTGGCCATTTCTGGTGGGAGTTATAAGTGTGCTGCTTTTGCCATTTAGGCCTGCATGGTTTTCCTCTTGGCTTACTGCTTCCATCCATCCCCTTTGCCAGCTGCAGCTCCCTGAATGATGTGATGAGCAAATAATGTTATGCCAAACAGGGTCCACTTCTATTACATTTGTATTTTTGTTGTTCTTCCTCTTCTTTCCTATCCTTCCTGAGAGTGTACACAGTATACCATGAAAGCCCTTGTTGACAGTCTCACAAATGGCTACACTAACTTATATATTTTATTTGTTTGTACTACTAGTAATTGAACCACAACAACAAATGCAACATTTCACTGATGTTCTTCTCCTGGCTTCTTTGCTTTTAGGTGCACAAAAAGACAGAGGAGGAGGTGTCATCATCATCACCCGTTGTACTGCCAGACAGAAGTCCTGCTGCGCACCACGTCACGTCCACGTGTGACCACAGACATCTCTGCAACTTGTGCACTTGCGTCCTGCTGACATCTGAAGAAGATGGCCCCAAAGAAAGGTACCAGGTCCTCCAGTACCAAGAAAGTTGCCAGTGAGAAGAAGAAGGAACAGAAGGAAGTGGCACTTGCCAAGACTGGTGTGCCGGCCGATGTGTTTTTTGGTAAAAAAAAAACTTACGCCTGCAGCAGCGGTGTCAGGCGGGGACCAAGCTGGGAGCAGCACCTCCGCATCAGCGGGCCCACCCCACCAACCTAGGCCCAAGCCCATGAGTGTGGCAGAGGTAGCCAGTCTACTAACGACCAGTGATGTTGAAATGTCATTATCGCAAAGTAGTACCCAATTCACGCACTCGCAGGCGGAAACTCAGCAGATAAGTGGGCAACCACAGCCGCAACCACAGCCGCAACCACAGCCGCAACCCCAGCCGCAACCCCAGCCGCAACCCCAGCCCCAACCCCAGCCTCAACCACAGCCGCAACCACAGCCGCAACCACAGCCGCAACCACAGCCGCAACCACAGCCGGAACCACAGCCCACAATAGTAGTTGTTCTACCTGAAGTAGGGGCAGTTCCGGAAATCGAGCTTTTTGCAGACGAAGAGGAGCAAGCCACTGTTTCAGAAGATCCATTGTCTTCCAGACCCCCAGCAAGGAAAAGGAGGGTTAGTCCATCAACTTCTTCTTCAAGCCCCGCTTCTGATGATCTAGATGCCACTTGGAAGCCACCAGCTCAGTCTGAGAGTGATGCATGCCACAAGACAAGGCTAGTGAAAAGGAAGGTTCCAGAAAGCCTTTGAGTTATGGAGGTAGACGAGGGCGGTGATGATGATGAAGAGCCAGTCATCACGAACATCACTCCTGGGCCTGCGGAGATGGAGACCAACATTATTAGACTATCCAAAATCGCTGCGAGGGATGTAGCACGGATACCACTAACACAGGTAACACCAACACGACCTCCAGCTTCCATATTTGCCTTTGCAGCTCCAGCTCAACCACCACCTCAGTAGGTGGTGGTAATGTAAGTGCACAGAGTCAAATTCCAGGCACACCCTCCAGTTCATCTGGTATTGAAAGTGGCACCTCCAGCAGCGCCAGAAAGTTCTCCTCCCCAGTTTGGGACTTCTTTTCGGTTAGCAGTAAGGAGGAGAACATTGCTATATGCTCAATTTGTCGGCAGGCTGTTAGGCGGGGTAAGCTTGGTACAAACTATGGTACCGGAGGACAAACAAGTCATCTCAAAAAACACCACAGTATCAAGTGGGAGGCTCACCTACTTCACTTAGAAAAAAGTAAAACTGGACCCATTGCTGTTGTTGGGGATGAAGAAGTAGGAGAAGATATGATCGCGGTGGAAGGTTAACAAGAGGGAGACATTTCTAGCCCTATCCCCAGCAGTGTAGTGGTACTGCCCACATCCTCAGCAACATCTCAGTGGCACCGTAGTAAAAGTCAGCCTGAGACACCAAGGCAACCGGGCACTGCAATGAGCAAAAGTGCGGCGTCGTTGAGCCTAACTGGGTTCAAGAAGAAAGGTGCACCACAAAGGAAAATATTCCAGCCTACCATTGACGGCATGCTTAGGTCGGAGTGGCAGTACCAAAGCAACCACCCAACGGCACGGTTGTATAATGCGAAGCTGGCTAAAATGTTAGCGCTGGACCATCTCCCTTTTTCATTTGTGGAAGGGGTGGGTTTCCTTGATTTTGTGTCAGCCATCTGCCCTAATGGAAGGTTCCCAGCCGGTCCTATTTCGCCCGAGTTGCTGTTCCAGCACTACATCACGATGTGCTGGAATTGGTTGGACAAGCTTTGCAGCAGAGTGCTGTTCACAAAATCCACCTGACAACAGATATGTGGACGAGTTGCCAAGCCACTGATTACATGTGCATCACTGCACACTGGGTCTCTTTTGTGGGGGTTAGAGAAAAGCTATCTGAAGTAGGTGCTGTTGACACAGCTGAGATTTTTAATGCTTCTCGGAAACATGCAACTGTAGCCATGTTCGCCATGGAGAAATCTCATACTGCTGCAAACATTTTGGAAGAGTTTAACAGCAAGGTCTTTGAATGGCTGCGCCCAAGAGGGCTTAACATTGGTTTTGTTGCCACGGATAATGGCAGTAATGTACTTAAGGCCATGGAGGTTGGTGCCTATTTCAGGGTCCCGTCTTTGGCGCACTGCATTAACATTATAGTTCAAGACTTTCTGAAAAAAGAACCCATAGTCAGCAACTTACTGACCACCTGCCACAGAATATGCACTCATTTCAGCCATTCTTTTAAAGCCCGGAAGCAGCTGAGGATCATTCAACGTGTCTATAGAATGCCAGTCAAAGCACTCATCCAGGAGGTGGCAACACGTTGGAACTCAACGTATTACATGCTTGACCGTCTGTTTGAGCAGTACAGACCAATCAATGAATATGTCATGCGAAGGACGGATGCTACTGTGAAAGGCATGACCCTTCAGATGGACCAATGGTGTCTAGTTAAATCTCTTACAGAGATGCTTCTTCCTTTCGAGGTCTTCACACGTGAAGTCAGCAAGGAGGACTGTACTATGGGCCAAGCTATCCCATTGTTGCACATGCTAGAGCAACAGCTGAAGGAGGTGTCTGAAGTATACATAGGTGTGGAGGAAAAAAAAGAAGCATATGAGTTGGTGGAGAGCTTATCATGTCGCTTAACTGAAAATGCAAGGGTGCAAACTAAGATTTTGTCACAAGAACATTACATTTGTGCCACAATTCTGGATCCACGGTACAAATCGGCACTGAACAGTAAGACATTACTCCCTTTTTCAGAAGTGGATGATGCCCGGTACAAAACTTGGATAGCTGAGGCAGCAAGTAAATTGGAAAAGGAACGGCTGGTAATTAAAGGCCTCAAACCCACAACAAGTACTGCAGCAGGGCATCCGGCGTCAAGTTCAACTTCAGAGCCTGAGGGCAGTGCATTTGGTTCACAGCTGTCACCAACACCAACGCTATCGACAACAGCAAGAACCGGATCATCAGCCCCAGTAAAAACGGCACAGGATTGGTATTTACAGCAAGGACTTGCTAGGTCCAGTGCTGATGCAAAGACAAAAGAGGCCGAACAAAGTGTAGCACCCCTGAACATTGACCGGATGGTCCAGGCCTACCTGGATGACCCAACAGAGGTCTACATTGATCAAAACCCATTGCGGTATTGGTATGGCAAAAGGGGCCAATGGCCAGTGCTCAGCAGGCTGGCGATAAACTATCTGGCTTGCCCTGTCGCAAGTGTCTCTTCTGAACGTATTTTCAGTGCTTCTGGTTCCATTGTAACAGTGAAAAGGACCAGTCTCTCACCAAAAAACGTGGAGAGGTTAACATTGATCAAAATGAATCAGCAATTTATACCACCGAATTACACAATACATGAATCAACGCAGGAAGATGAGGACAGCGGCTCAGGTGACGGAAGTAGCGTGTTAGATGCTGATTACCTACTTCTGGTTGAACCCCCAGAGTTTGAGGACGAGCTATACTTCCCTGACAACTAGGCTTCCACTTCTTACTGTCGTCCTCCCTTATTTACTTTTATTTGTGTGTCTGTATTTCTGGTTGGAAACTTCAAATCACAACAAATCCATCACCACCGTCTTCATCTTTTATTGCCATATATGAGTTTCAGCTGTCTGCATTTCAGTCCACTCCTCCGAGTCCTGCTCCTCCATCCTCCTGAATCGACCTAAATCTATTGCCCTCAAGCCAGATGATGATTGGATGTAGCATAATCGAAGAAAAAGAAAATCTTGCCTCGTTGAGTCTCTCCAAAAGAAGTGGAACATGATGATGACTACTATAGCTATCCTCCTTTCCGAGCCGAGACAGACTGCCCATTAACTGAAGATGAGAAGGAACAGGTAATGAATGATGACATGCATTGGACGCTGACTGAGTGATTTGTGTTGTTGTTGTTTGTAGTGCATGAAGTTAATTCATTGTGTACTATTATCTAATCTACACACTAAAAGAAACTCAATGCAATGTTTGTTTCCATTCTTGTTTTTTAATAACAAATTTCTACTTCTACTGCAGGCCGATCCATTGCGTTTTGAATATGGAAAGGGGACTCAATCTGTACACTGCACACTGAGTTGGACAACACACCATGATGATGACCACAGTGACATAATATCTTCGCAGTCACTCAGTACGATCCGAGATGATTGATGGAATAACTCAGGGCGTTTCATGAGTGACATAAAAGGTAACCAAGTCAACAACAACCACTGCAGACCTACATGTCTGTGTAGTGGTGGAGTCGAGTGTGGTGGTATGACTGACAGCAGGGCATTGATTTAGTCACTTAATTTGTAAAATGCTATGTTGCTGTATATCTGCTTTGTCTGCCTCTGTCAAAAAAATGTACGCTAAATGGAGGATGGGTCACGGGTGCCGTGGGCCTGCTCTGTCCTGTTGTTGTTGGAGGTTAATGCTGGAAACAGACTAGAGTAGACATGATGTATCCATGACGCCTCTGAAAGTGTTCTTGTTGCACTCCACCGTAATTTATGCATTTTTTTTCTACTTGATTTTTCAATATCCTTTTTGTTTTCCCATCTACAATTACAGGCCAGCCCTTACCCTGTGCTATACTGGGAAAAACAACTCTCACTTACCTTACCAATGAATCTACATCTGCCAGGCAGGCAGTGGCGTCACCCAAGATTGATGGCCGGAGCGTCCATGGAAGGGAGCACCAAGAGGAATGCCGAGATGCAACTCCCCATTTTGACCAGGATAACATACAGTAACAGTATCAACTTTCATCATCTTTTAAATTTGATTCATTTTTTGTCTTCAATCATTTTTACTGTGTGTTGTTGTTGTTGTTATGTTTGCTCTCTGCTTATAATTCAATTCATCCCTACAGCTATTTTTGAATTTTCTTTGCTATCTTTAAGCCCGGGCCGGTATAACAGAACAGAAACTGTATGTAATGCGGGTCTCTCGGAGGGCAGACAGGCGAGGCAAATTGCATAATATACTGCTGCCCTGTACTGTCTAATTGTCTAGTAGTAGTTAGTAAGTACTATTTATCATTAACCATCAAGTTATCATCATCATGCATGCATTTCCTTTTTCTCCCTTAACAGATTTATGGATATGGTTGTCTGCCAAGATTGTGTTTTGTTGTTGTCCATGCGTACTGTTTTTCTTTGTCAAACCTTTCCCAAAACCCCCTTCCCAACCATTCATCAAACCCTAACCCTCTTCCCCCGGGCTGTGTGACTTATTGAGGAGTGACTAAATTAAATGTACACCAATAATTTATCACACGCTTGCTGGGGCAGATGTGGAAAAAGCAACACTAATTCAATTTCAAGGCAGGGCGAGGATCTTCTTCTGCTTGCCCACCCATGAGCAGTATATTTGCGAGATATATTTTTTACCAAAGGAACCTAATCCATCAGCATTAATTGCCGGCATCGATTGGATTTGTTGTCATCCTCCTACACAGCACTAACGGTTATGCTTGTGTCGAGTGTACTGTAGGCCTAGTCGAGTGACTCGACACAGCTAGAGTTTGTAACTCTATGTACTAGGCTATCCCCGCCACCATTATGTTTTATTGTATTTTGGCATATTATTGTTTGGCAGTAAGTTCCGTACTGTACTTCGTTCTACTACTCCTCCCACAGTCTCTCTCAGGCGACTGACTGTCTCATTTTCTTTTTTTTGCAAATGCTACTGCCAGGGTCTACTACTACTACCACCACAACCTTGGCATGTTGGGAAAGAAAACCGTCATCACCATGCAGCCATCGCCGTGCCTAAGTTAAACATCAAGCACAGGTAAGAGAAGAAGTTTGGGGGAGGCATAATTAATAATGGAAATTTTTTAATCAATTCTATTTCACACACCCCTTTGAGTCCAGTTGCAGAATGCATAGACTAGGAGGAGAGACTGACAGTACTAGTAGGACAAGTCCCTCAGTGAGGGGTACCGCATCTATCTGTTTGTATCTTACTAAGTCAGCCAATTATTTAAATCAAACACTGGCTTTGGCCCTGCACCAGCAAGGAAACAGTGTGACGTAAAACAGTAACCCCACCCACAAAACATTAACAACATTGTATATAAAGTATAAATATATAATTTAATCCCCTAACAAAAATAAACTATGTAAAAAAAATCCCACAACACCTGACCCACCCCTCTTCCTAACCCCAACCAATGTCCATTGCCCAGAACGAAAAAGTCAAACAAATTAAATGTCCAACTGTCCAAAAGTGAAAACCCCAACGCCTGATTCCCACCCACCAAAATAAGCAATAAAAAAGGGGCAATCAACGGGGTCTGTTCATCAGCGGGCTCGCCTCTTAGGACACGAATACGCTCCTCCAGACGGGCCACGCGGCGCTTCAATGCGCGGCAATTGCATCCACAGGGGGGGGCAGCAGTGCTTAATGTAGTACGGCGGCGGGCGGCTGCCAGACAGTGGCGCCGTAACACTGGAGGGGGGTGGCTGGGGCCCGGGGCATTGGAGGAGGCTGCAGCTGCTGCCGCCTCCTCCTCCTCTAGAACCACCAGCCGCCGGTATTCAATTTGTATGGCCTCCAGCTTCCGGCGCCGGGCCTTGGCTGCCAACTCCTTCCTGTCTATTTTCACTTTGGAAGGAGTAGCTATATCAAGAAGAAAAAACAAGACTATTGTAAAATATACTCTTAGCAAAGCAGTAAGACAAATTCATTCTACACATAGTGGCACAGTAGCACAGTACATAACATTTGTGGTATGTATCTATCCTCCCACTACCTCGGCCTCTAACATTTGTGGGAGTTTCAGGCATTCCACCACCCATGCATCTGATTCCTATCAGACACCTATGCATGCATCCCACGTATCCTTCTCTGCCAGTCATAAATATTAAATCTCTCCCATCCTTCCTCCTTCCACCCTTCTTTCCCTTTTCATTCAACTCATCCATCAAGGTCATCTGATCTGACTTTTAGTCTTCTCCATAAAACTTTCACAGCTGAGTTAAAGTCAGATAGAAGAGGCCATTGGTTACTCAACAGTACACTCCCGTCGCTAATGCTATTGCTAATGCTAAGTAAAGGGTGTCTTCTTCAACCGTTCACAACAACTTCTTACTTAAGTCTCCACAGTACAGTATTGTTGGACTTGGCCCTTTTTGGCAGGTTCACCCCTAAACTTTTGGCCTTGTCTGTAACCTGGTGTTGGTGATTTTAGGCCTCTGAGCACTTTCGCACTGTGGTCCAGTGGAAAGTGCGTGCGCTCTCTGTGTGCTTGTGGTGAGATTGGCCTGCCCTCCCATAGGAATGCATGGGGGATAAGTGTGTCCATGGTAATTCCTGGTATGAGAGGAGCAGTGTGGTCAAGTCTGGTATGTATGAATTTGTGAGAATAAATGCTGCGCAATGGTGTGCGCAGATTTATTGTGACTGGTGTACAAATGCCACTTTTGGAAGTTGGCATTTATGTGTGCTCTGTGTCTGCCTGCCTGATGTGAATTGCATGTCTGGCTTGTGAGTGACAGGAGCTGGGAGGTCTGTGTGGCTCCAGGAGGGGCAGGGTGAGTCAGCGCAGGGCTGAATAGGGAGATCTGCATGTAGATGGGAGGGAGGAGTTGCACCTGGGACCTGAATAGGGCTGGGCCTTCCCTCCACAATGCTGGCTCCGCCCCCTGTGGTGCGTCTGAGCACCTAGCCCCCCACCTGACAATGGAGAGAGGAGCTGAGCACAACAAAGTGCTCCAAAGGTCCCCCAAACCAGTTGCGTCTGGTTTTTCCCCAGCCCTGTGCTGTGTCACAAAGGGATTTAGTGTATAAAAATAGGGGCTGTGACCCCAGAAGGAGGTTCAGTTCAGTGTGTGCTGTTCCTGCCCAGGCGTGCTGATGGGGCCCAGGGGGGGCTGCCAGGAGGGCTTGCCTCCCTGGGCCCTGCATGGCCCCTTCATCTTAAAGGACTTCCAGGACTTTTGCTGGTTCCTAGCGCCTCGAGAGCGCTCTGATTTTTAAATGGCCCGGGAAGAAGAGGAGCGTTTGGGGCTTTAACCTGCAGCGCTGGGCTGCGAGCGTACCTCGAGGGAATCTCGACGTGGGGACTCCCCCGCATGTGCGCTGTTTAGGTGAGCGGGTGCCCACCCCGCATGTGCGCTGTTTTGGTGAGCGGGTGCCCACCCCGCTCTTATGCATTTTTAAGGAGCGGGTGCCCACCCCGCATTTCTGCTCCATTGATTGGGCGGGTGCCCACCCCGCCTTGAGGATGGATTTGGTGAGCGGGTGCCCACCCCGCCTCACCACGAAGATCGGGACGCCGGCCCGACCCGGAAGCCAGGCAGAGTCCGTCTGACTCCGGGCGGGCCCAAACCAGGAAGAGGCTGCTGCAGCAGCCAATGACAGTGTGGCTGGCCGGCAGAGCGGCCGAGTCGGAGCCGCTGCGGCGTGATCGGCGATCTGACAGAGACCGCGCACCCAGGTAACAGCCCCCACCAGTTGGTAGAGTGGAGGAGGGTTACCATGGGGGACGGGGAGCGCGAGTCTGGGGTGCGAGCACAGCGCTCTGTGCACAAGTACGTGGGGACCTTGTGGAGGAGCTCCTTACTCCCCGGTAACTTTGAAACTGGCTTCCTCATTTCCTAGAACCAGCACGGACCACAGTAGAGCGGTCCGGGCTACTCGCACATAAGGAGAGGGTGATTTCAGAGCTGACAGTAACGACGCGCACTGGTGACAAGGGGAGTTTGGCAGTGCAGGAGGGAGCGCAATCTTTCTGTCAAGTGTGGTAACTATTCCTCCAATGTTGGGGACAGCGGGCCACTGCGACGTAGGGGGCAAGTTTGTTTTTAGAGTCCCGGTGGGGACTCCAGAGGGCACAGTGAGTGCCCGTGCTAATTCACTTGGGGGCATTTTTCCTGTGAAGACAAAGGGCCCAGTGAGTACCCAGGCCCACGTTCTGTTTCCCAGCTGCCCAACAAGTAGTGGGCAGCTGCAACGTTTAGGCTGTTAGTTCTTGGGGGCATCTTGTTAGGGAGACAGGAGTGAGATGCACTCCTCTGCCCCAGTACTTTCACAGCTGCCCAGCAATTAGTGGGCAGCTGCTACGTTTAGGCCAGTGCATTGCGCACTTTAGGACGCCCTGACATTGTTGGACATAGGGCACTTGAGCCCTCTAAGGAGGCCAGTTGGCCTGGGGGTCAGTTGTGCAGGTGATGTATACACCTGGTCAGTGTACTGTGGTGCACTTCTGATTTATGCGTAATATGGTTTAGGCCTTAAGAGTTACATAATGTGTTTATGCTAATGCCTAATGTGTGCACTGCGCGAGTGTACTGTCCATGCATAGTGTGTCTATGCCCAAGATTTTGCATAATGTGTTTATGCTTATGAGGGTTAGGATAATGTGGTTATGCCTAATGTCATGATATGATGTTTTGGGGGTAGTGCCTAATTGTGTAATGTGTTTATGCTAATGAGGTTTGGGCCTAATGTGGTTATGCCTAATGTCATGTTATGATGTCTTGAGGTAGTGCCTATTTGCGTAATGTGTTTATGCTTATGAGGTTATTGCATAATGTGTTTATGCAGGTGAGGCCCATTGCGTAATGTGTTTATGCTAATGAGGTTTGGGCCTAATGTGGGTTTATGTCTAATGCTAATAGCATAATGCTTAGGTCATTATGGTACCAGTAGTTACTGGTTGTGTTTTATATCTGCATTTACTTACCTGTCCTGATGGTTCTGACCGTGGCCCGATTGGCCTGGTCCTGTATATAATTCCCCTGTGAATATTGCCCGTGCCAGTTGGCACAGTGTAAATATGTGATTACGTCTCTAATGTGTTTTATGATAATACAAAGGCTATTTTTTATATAACCTTGTGTGGAGTTCCTTTTGTAGTGTGCCTAGTGTGTTGCTGCTGTATGTGTGTGTTGCGCAAACGCTTTACACATTGCCTCCGGGATAGGCCTGACTGCTCGTGCCAAGCTACCAAGGGGGTGAGCAGGGGTTATCTTGGGTGTGTAACTCCATTGCCCTGACTAGAGTGGTGGTTTCTGCCTGGCTTTGGCGCAAGCCTTAGCCAACCAGAAATCCCATTTCTAGCATTGGTTGTCAGCGGTGAGGATAGGACTTGCGTTTGCTCAATACCGCAGCGACAACTGGTTGCACTACAAACTCTGCATTTTAGATAATCACATGTTTGGGGATTATTTTTACTGATTTTATTTTTCTCCTCAAGAGTGTCATTTTTAAATGGCGTTTTCTGCGCTTTTATGTTTGGTGGCAGAAGAGAGAAAATGACAGGGCGGGACGCCAGTAGGTGGGGAGGTTCCCATAGATAGGGAGTCCCTTGCTGGGTCCAGTGCCCAATCCCTTTTCCTGTCCCCAGAGGTGTGGGTGGATAGGAGGGAAGAAAGGGAGTGTGGAGGAGAAAAAGTTAGCTCTGGAGGGTAGTTTATCCCCTGAGCTCAGTTGAGTTGTCTGGATTCACCGGTAAGGGTGGGATCCAGTGGTGGCAGCAGAAGTGAGTCCAGTGCATGAAGTCCCAGTCCCAGTTCCCAGAGTGTGGTACCTGGTGCTCAGTAAGAGGGGTACAGGTTGAGATTCAGGGGCCGTGAGGAACTGTCTCACCAGTCTGGGGGGGTGTGTCTGGATGAGTGGTGTGTTGCACTGGACGAGGGGGTGTGAGTTATTTTGGTGATAAGGAGCTTGCACGGGAGGTGGACCTCTGGCTGTGTGCTAGAGGTCCTGCAGAGGCATTGGGGAGTGATTCCAAAAGTAGTGGCTTGGGTATCTTCCGGTCCTGTGTGGGGGAAGAGGTTCAGTGTAGCCCAGCTAGGTCCCAGTGGAATGGGAGGGGTGTAGGGACTCACGTCCGGTCTCAGTGGAGACGGAGTGAGTGTGGGACGGTGTGTCCCACGGTGGCCCGAAACCCCGTCTCAGGGCCTGGAGGGTTCCCTAGGGGAGCGCCAGGTCGGGGGCCTAGGATGTACTTGTAGGTCATTTGAGGAGGATCTTCCAGTGTCTAGAGGACGTGGAGTGTCTGTAACTAGAGCCCCAGCGGTCCTGGTGTCTGGCGGTACCGCTCCAGTTGGGAGGGTGCAGAGGTCCAGAGTGAGGAGAGAGGGTGGGATGTGTTCCCCAGTGGGAGAACCAGTGGGTCAGGGACCAGCCGTAAGGGCTGAGTCTCCTAGAAGTGACCATGGTGACACCACTTCTGTCCTGGGGGATCTTTGCGCACTGTCAGATGGACAGGGGTCGGGAGATCTGCGCCAGGCAGACTATCACGCAACACGTGAGTCGTGTTACCCTCAGGGGGGGTGCTGTGTGCGCCCCCAGAAGTCCTGGCGTGCCAGGCAAAGTGCTCAGCCGCGGGGTTTAGCTCCAAGGTTGGGGAGGCCAGGTTCAGGTTCGGCCTGACCTGGAGGGAAGGATGACTGTAAACAGTATCCTGACCGGTTTCCAGAGGTACCACTCCAGTTGGGAGGGTGCGAACTCAGGAGAGGGGTGCAGAGGGAGGGAGTACTCGCCTCTGACCCTGGTGCAACCTGAGGGTTTAGACCCTAGGTTGGGAGATTAGGAAACTTCCAGGTCAAGAAGGAATCTCTGCCAAAGTGGATCAGCTGAAGAGAATGAGGAGACTGCCCTTGCTGTGTGTTCTGGGGCTCACCTGCAGTTTGTTGTTTCCACTGAGGAAGAGGAAAGGGGACTTTGCTGTGTGCTGTGTCCCCCCACCTGCTTGAAGAGGGACTTTGCTGTGTGCTGTGTACCTCCGAAGTGAAATAGTTTCTATGGGCCTGAGTGAGCTGTCCTCCTGTTGGAAGTTTCAGTTGGAACGAGAGTGTGTCGCTGATACGCCGCTGGCATGTGCTCTGTCTAGCCTGGGACATACTGAGACTCCCCCTGTGATCATGGAACTGAAGGGTACCGGACTCTGGAAGGGAGTGCAGAGGGAGGGAGGCCTCGCCTCTGACCCCGGTGCAGCCGGTGAATGTAGATCCCAGGTGGTAGACCAGTTGATGGAGAGTTGTGTTCTGGTGGGTGCTTCCCCTGGGAGAGTACGGAACCCCAGAAGTAGAGGTGGGGTGAGGCAACTCTTGCCCGTGACCTCTGGTCGGCCTGAGGGTGCGGACCCTAGGTTGAAGGATCAGAGGTAGTTTGGAACTACACTGAAAGGGAGAGTGGAGAATGGCTATTGGATGTCAGGGGTTACTGCCCCCCACTCTGTGGATTGGCAAGGACCAGTGATGTCTGGGTGGCCTAGGGCCTGGTCCTGGCCGTGGACAACTAGGAAGTACCAGTGGGGTAGCCTAGTTGGGCCTGAGAGTTCTTTCTCAGAGGGAACCACATGGGTTCAGAGTGGCGTAGAACCGGAGGGTGTCCCTGCGGTGAGGGCCCCCGTCCGTGTTCAATCGCCCGAAGCAGGGAAGCCCATCAAGGTAGTGATTGGTCTGCCCTGCGTTTTGGCTGGAAGGGGGTTGTGTTGGACTTGGCCCTTTTTGGCAGGATCACCCCTAAACTTTTTGCCTTGTCTGTAACCTGGTGTTGGTGATTTTAGGCCTCTGAGCACTTTCGCACTGTGGTCCAGTGGAAAGTGCGTGCGCTCTCTGTGTGCTTGTGGTGAGATTGGCCTGCCCTCCCATAGGAATGCATGGGGGATAAGTGTGTCCATGGTAATTCCTGGTATGAGAGGAGCAGTGTGGTCAAGTCTGGTATGTATGAATTTGTGAGAATAAATGCTGCGCAATGGTGTGCGCAGATTTATTGTGACTGGTGTACAAATGCCACTTTTGGAAGTTGGCATTTATGTGTGCTCTGTGTCTGCCTGCCTGATGTGAATTGCATGTCTGGCTTGTGAGTGACAGGAGCTGGGAGGTCTGTGTGGCTCCAGGAGGGGCAGGGTGAGTCAGCGCAGGGCTGAATAGGGAGATCTGCATGTAGATGGGAGGGAGGAGTTGCACCTGGGACCTGAATAGGGCTGGGCCTTCCCTCCACAATGCTGGCTCCACCCCCTGTGGTGCGTCTGAGCACCTAGCCCCCACCTGACAATGGAGAGAGGAGCTGAGCACAACAAAGTGCTCCAAAGCTCCCGCAAACCAGTTGCGTCTGTTTTTTCCCCAGCCCTGTGCTGTGTCACAAAGGGATTTAGTGTATAAAAATAGGGGCTGTGACCCCAGAAAGAGGTTCAGTTCAGTGTGTGCTGTTCCTGCCCGGGCGTGCTGATGGGGCCCAGGGGGGGCTGCCAGGAGGGCTTGCCTCCCTGGGCCCTGCATGGCCCCTTCATCTTAAAGGACTTCCAGGACTTTTGCTGGTTCCTAGCGCCTCGTGAGCGCTCTGATTTTTAAATGGCCCGGGAAGAAGAGGAGCGTTTGGGGCTTTAACCTGCAGCGCTGGGCTGCGAGCGTACCTCAAGGGAATCTCGACGTGGGGACTCCCCCGCATGTGCGCTGTTTAGGTGAGCGGGTGCCCACCCCGCATGTGCGCTGTTTTGGTGAGCGGGTGCCCACCCCGCTCTTATGCATTTTTAAGGAGCGGGTGCCCACCCCGCATTTCTGCTCCATTGATTGGGCGGGTGCCCACCCCGCCTTGAGGATGGATTTGGTGAGCGGGTGCCCACCCCGCCTCACCACGAAGATCAGGACGCCGGCCCAACCCGGAAGCCAGGCAGAGTCCGCCTGACTCCGGGCGGGCCAAAACCAGGAAGAGGCTGCCGCCGCAGCCAATGACAGTGCGACTGGCCAGCAGAGCGGCCGAGTCGGAGCCGCTGCGGCGTGATCGGCGATCCGACAGAGACCGCGCACCCAGGTAACAGCCCCCACCAGTTGGTAGAGTGGAGGAGGGTTACCATGGGGGACGGGGAGCGCGAGTCTGGGCTGCGAGCACAGCGCTCTGTGCACAAGTACGTGGGGACCTTGTGGAGGAGCTCCTTACTCCCCGGTAACTTTGAAACTGGCTTCCTCATTTCCTAGAACCAGCACGGACCACAGTAGAGCGGTCCGGGCTACTCGCACATAAGGAGAGGGTGATTTCAGAGCTGACAGTAACGATGTGCACTGGTGACAAGGGGAGTTTGGCAGTGCAGGAGGGAGCGCAATCTTTCTGTCAAGTGTAGTAACTATTCCTCCAATGTTGGGGACAGCGGGCCACTGCGACGTAGTGGGCAAGTTTGTTTTTAGGGCACAGTGAGTGCCCGTGCTAATTCACTTGGGGGCATTTTTCCTGTGAAGACAAAGGGCCCAGTGAGTACCCAGGCCCACGTTCTGTTTCCCAGCTGCCCAACAAGTAGTGGGCAGCTGCAACGTTTAGGCTGTTAGTTCTTGGGGGCATCTTGTTAGGGAGACAGGAGTGAGATGCACTCCTCGGCCCCAGTTCTTTCACAGCTGCCCAGCAATTAGTGGGCAGCTGCTACGTTTAGGCCAGTGCATTGCGCACTTTAGGACGCCCTGACATTGTTGGACATAGGGCACTTGAGCCCTCTAAGGAGGCCAGTTGGCCTGGGGGTCAGTTGTTCAGGTGATGTATACACCTTGTCAGTGTACTGTGGTGCACTTCTGATTTATGCGTGATATGGTTTAGGCCTTAAGAGTTGCATAATGTGTTTATGCTAATGCCTAATGTGTGCACTGCGCGAGTGTACTGTCCATGCATAGTGTGTCTATGCCCAAGATTTTGCATAATGTGTTTATGCTTATGAGGGTTAGGATAATGTGGTTATGCCTAATGTCATGATATGATGTTTTGGGGGTAGTGCCTAATTGCGTAATGTGTTTATGCTAATGAGGTTTGGGCCTAATGTGGTTATGCCTAATGTCATGTTATGATGTCTTGAGGTAGTGCCTATTTGCGTAATGTGTTTATGCTTATGAGGTTATTGCATAATGTGTTTATGCAGGTGAGGCCCATTGCGTAATGTGTTTATGCTAATGAGGTTTGGGCCTAATGTGGGTTTATGTCTAATGCTAATAGGATAATGCTTAGGTCATTATGGTACCAGTAGTTACTGGTTGTGTTTTATATCTGCATTTACTTACCTGTCCTGATGGTTCTGACCGTGGCCCGATTGGCCTGGTCCTGTATATAATTCCCCTGTGAATATTGCCCGTGCCAGTTGGCACAGTGTAAATATGTGATTACGTCTCTAATGTGTTTTATGATAATACAGAGGCTATTTTTTATATAACCTTGTGTGGAGTTCCTTTTGTAGTGTGCCTAGTGTGTTGCTGCTGTATGTGTGTGTTGCGCAAACGCTTTACACATTGCCTCCGGGATAGGCCTGACTGCTCGTGCCAAGCTACCAAGGGGGTGAGCAGGGGTTATCTTGGGTGTGTAACTCCCTTGCCCTGACTAGAGTGGTGGTTTCTGCCTGGCTTTGGCGCAAGCCTTAGCCAACCAGAAATCCCATTTCTAACATGTATACATTACACCCTTGCAGCGAGTGTAATGTCAATAAGTAAGGATTAGGAATATAACTTACCACCGCCCGCCACTGCTGCTGGCTCACCCCCTGCAGCTCCTCCTGCAACTGCTGCATCTCCTGCACCCTCAGCGGCCGCGTCACCTTCGCCGCTGGCCCCGGTACTGGTGGTCGGTAGTACGCCTAGAAAAAACATTACACATTTTTCAGATGCCATATACACCTCCCCCTATTTTTTACTAGCAAGATTGAAAAAAAAGTTAATACATACATAATACATATACAACATACATCACTAGTACAAATCAGGTAGTAGAGTAGACACTAGTAGTGTTATAAGGTCCCTAGGGTCATTCTAGTCTTTGCTAAGTTACCCCGAGCTATGCAACCATTTTAGCTTTGTGTCTTTTATTTTTGCGCAAGTTACCTCGCAGCTTGTTATGTAAGACGCCTTTGAGCCCACATGAGCTCATACTGCTACTGTCTGAGCGCTGCGTACAAGGTCGAAAAACAAGCCACTTTGTTATGGAGTTCTGGTGTTAGTCCATATTGCTTATCCATAAAAATACTACACTTTTTGGCACGACTGAGAAATGCTTGCACTATACTAACGCGCACCATTTTTCTCATAACAGACGGAAGATTCCCTTATACGAACCAGAGCTTTGCAGAGCTTATGATGTAACCAGTACTAGGTTCTTCTAAGGTGAGGGGTCCCCAGAATTCGCTCAGATCTCCATTTATAATTTTATATAAACTATATTCCTACCAAGGGGAGGGTGGTTCTTCCACCACTGTTCAGTTATCATGATTTCGCCTTTTGTCTTCTATGGACTTGTAGTTGTAAGTGTAACTAAGTGTAACAATGTTTATTGTTTTAATCTTATGCATTTTGCTGTTGCTGCTGCATTATAGAACAATGTACAGAGCTTGTCAGTTGAAAATAAACCTTTTGAACTTACATAGACTCGGTGGTATTTGGTGTGGACTTACACGAGTGAGTGAGCGAAAGGGTGTGCATTGCTTCCGCGACAGAGGTCGGGAGTGTTATGTTCTGGGTTGTCTACTCATTGGGTATCTTGGGGGGGGTTTCGGAGAGCTAATGAGACACTATAACTAGTCGGTCAGGGGATTGTGGTGGCTTCTGATTGAGGTGTGAGGAAGGTCCAACCTCCCATCACCAACGTCCTATTTTCTTGTGCAAAGTTCTGTATGTGCAGAATCCCTACAACACTAGTAGTATGTCCTATCCTATCAAAAATAGTAAAATCTGGTTGGGCAATTTCTTGGTGGGAATTGTCGAAAAGCCTCAAGATTAAGAAGACTAGAAGTAGTAGAAGAGGACAACCCAAAGGACTGGACTCAATGGCTAGAGCTATTGGTGAATCTGAGTTTTATTTAAAATATTTTAAATAAAGAGTGGCCAACTGGGCAAGCTTAGCTACAGACAGACTAATAGTAGTAGTACAGAGAGTCATAGCAGACGCAGTTAGAGGCAGGGATAACAAGAATTTAGAAACAGATAGTCTAGATCGAAGAAGAATTTGTAAAAAATAGAATTAGGATACCGAAATAATAGTTCGGAAAAATAAGGTGCAGGAAAAGTTAGGGAAATATAATTATTAATATTAACCACTGGAGGACTTACTGGGGCCAGCAGCAGAGCCCTCGGTAGAGGAACGGTCCTGGCCCTGGGAGGCATCTTGATGATCTTGTCCCGCCGCCTGTGACCCCGTCTTCTTGCCCCTGGGTGCTGATCATGTAAGATTTCATAAAGAAAGAGACAAAAATTAAAGTTTGGTGTGAAACAAATAAAATATTTTAAAATACGCTCCAAAAACATTTTTGTGAACAACAATTGCAATAAAATTGACCTATCTAATCTGATCGACTAGTAGTATTGCGAGATTCACGGACCGTCTAGTAAGCCTAAGTACCACCTGACCTAGCCCACTTATTCCAATCCAGACGGGCCAATTGTTAAGTAAGTCTGCATTTCCATTTATTTTAGTCCTCAAAAATGCATAGATGGAGGACACATGCATACATTTTTGCATACACCAAATTGTTGGATGGTTGCTGCTGATGTTCTGCTAGTGATGATATAAGCCTATTAACACTCACTAAACAAACTTCAAAAGGTTCTACTAAGGACTGGGGTAAGCAGCACTCAGCAGCACGTGACGTGACAGAGGATGCGTCACGCACACCACTTAAAAATTACCAACTAATAAGTAACTAAACCTATCAATCCACCACTATCCCTTCTTAGTGGCAGGAGGACAAAGGAAGGACTAGAGTCTCTCTAGCATTACCTAACTTAAGTTCTCTAAAGTAAACTCTTACATAATCATCAGGCCAAGCGAGCGCATAGTTGCAAACAAGTAAGATTAGTAGCGCCGAGCGCCTGTGTCATAACAATCACAGAATATTTTTAAACGTAATTTACCTGCAATGTAAGCAGCAGCATTCTTGCTGGTCGGAAAAAAAAAATATTCGCAATATATAACACAGAGCAGAAGAACACAAAGTAGTAATATTAAATAGCTACTCACCAAGCCCCGGGACCTCCACTCCTAGCAGGTCCAGCAGGTCCTGCTCCCGGTCCAGAATATCGGACCACCGGTGCGTAAGCTGATTATTGGTGCGCCGGACACCAGAGCAGCGAAACACTGCCCGACGCACCTTGCCCCACCTCTGCCGACGCTCCCGGAGCCCATACCCGGACCCAGGCCTGCCGCCTGCTGCCAGGGTTAAGGGGAGGTGGCGCTGAACAAAAAAACCAGTGCGGCCACCTCCGCCTCACCGAATAAGGCCCGGGCCTGCACCCTTTTGCGCCGCCTTCCGCAAGGAAGGCGGTCGCGGCTCTGGCTACGAGCCCTGTGGCCCTTTGCCATGGTTCTGGGTAGGCGGGGAGGCGGAAAAGAAAAGGTAGGAATTAAAAAAGTAAGTAAAAGAAATTAAAAAGCAGGTAATAGAAAAAGAGTGAAAAAGTAGTGAAAAACACACAAAAAGTAGAAAAAAACTCAAAATATAGAATCAGGAAAATAGAGAGATAGATAATAAATAAAAAAGATCAAAAAAAGTTTCCAGAAACAAAGGATTGAAAAGATAGAGGGAGGATTGAAAAGCAGGCCCAGAACCATAGCAATAGAGTGAAAAACAAGATGGCCGCGCCCATTGCGACCGCATGGGCAAGTTCGCGCGATATTTCCCCCCCCCGAGCACGCAAAAAGCATCGCGAACACGTAATGCGCGTTCCCGAACAGGAAATACTTATCCCGAACGGGCGGGAGCATGCAATACGCGACCCGGAACTGGAAATAAGCATCGCGGGCGGGAGCATGCAATACGCGACCCGGAACAGGAAATAACCATCGCGAGCGGGCGGGACAAGTGAAAAACAAGATGGCCGCACCCATTAGCGACTGCATGGGCAAGTTAGCGATATATTTCCACGCAAGCACGCAAAAACACATTGCGAACGGCGGGACAAGCAATTCCGCGTCTTCGCGGAATTTCTACGTGCTCGCGGAGATTTTTAACAATTTCGCAGAGATTTACGTAACGCGACTACGCAAATTCCGCCCACCCCTAGTATATTGTACCAAGGCTGGCAGAGTGACCTCACGACCTCTCAGTTCTAAGTGCAAACTTATGGTACCTACAACTCATCTCGGCCCGTAAGGCATAAGGACCTGGATTATCATTGCCATAGTACGATTCACTGTGGTTCACTTTGTCTAAAAGTTATTTTGAATCCCATTATCATAATGCATAAAAGCTAAATGCTAGAGCGGGGCATGCAGGGAGGAGGGGCAGAGCAGCGCAGTCTAAAAAAGAGAGTGGCACTGAATGAGAAAGTCAGATATATAGGCTCTTGGTTAAAACCCCTAGTAGAAGAATACATAACATTTCCACCAGTGCAGAACAACTTGGCCTCAACATTTGCACCGACAGACCGGTACAAATATGACATTAGCCCTGACTGACCCGCTGGTTCGAACATGTGTGCTTTACACCAGTGGTTTGGTGCTAGCGTTTTGCACGTAGAGTAAAAATCATGCAAACAGGTGGAGCTTTGAAAGCACACCCATGGAAAGTTAGGCGACTTTTCAAAACATAAAAGCTTGTTCTAGAGACAGAGAAAATCACTGGACACGCTATTACACTTCTTTTTGCGAATAAGGCCCTTTGGTTTTTCTGTGTTAACGACCTAATTGCTAAGATGTTTTACGCCTGCATGTTTTCACACAAGCATCATTCACGAGCCTTCGTGACCACTCCTCCACGGTCCTGGACTTTCAATCCGAAATGTACAGAGCTCTGACGTACCTGTGAGGCACCGTGCAGTACTGTAGAAAGCTTTCCACTAAAAAAATGACTCGCAGCAACGAATTTGGGCCGATCACAAAACATTGCGCTGCTGCAGTATCATTTTACACAGACATTCCCTCTCACCCCGCTATGACAGTCATTCGCTCCAGCCCGGTAGGAGTAAATCGCTAACCATTATCAGGGTGGCTGGCAAAGAGTCAGAAAAACATTTGTAAATACCCATAAACTGACATGTTTGTAGGCGTTCATCAACTGTTATAGGTGACCACGCCTTGCAGCACCCTGCCCCGCCCCCAATTTCAATGTAGGATTTACTCCCGTGGACCATTACAAAACGTGTGCAAGATTTCCTGAATGTAATAGGATTCACGAGCGCATTAGTGCAAGGTGTTGAAATCCAGCCATTTGCGCTTAGCCTCAATAGCCTTGTGAATCGGACCACATGTGTAGTGTAGTGTAGTGTGTGTGTGATCTACATATTTACAATGAAGGTATGTATGTATGTATTGGTTACGCAAGTATGTTACTGTTAACGTCATCTGACCACCAGCTGGCGCCATAGCTCTAAAAACTGGTAAAATGTTGCCACACACTTTGCTTATTTGTAGTTAATTGTTCGGTATTCTATACAATGTGAAGCATTTTTAACATAACATATTGGTATGTTTGCTTAAAGGAAAAAAATGCTATTTATTATTGAGCTAATCTATTGCAACTAGAAAGAATGCTGTGAAGTTTGTACTTGCAGCACAGCCAATTTTAGAGAGAGAAAGGCAAGTCTGCAAAATGTACAGAATTCTGTCTACCCTTTATCGCTTAGAGAGAACAAAGTAATCTGTGTATTCACGTAAACTAAGCACAAAGGGAACAGACAAAAATGATTGCTTTGTCTTCATAGTGTACTTTTAACTCACTTAGGGGTATATTCACAAGAACGTGTGCTAAACATCTCTAAAAAATGTTAACGCAACTTTACACATTGCAGCCTATCGCGGGAAAATAACCCTGTGTTAACGTGGAATTCACAACACGGCGGTACCATGCGATAGTCCCCCGGAAACGCGGCCAATGTCCGCGATACAACAACCGCGACGGTGATAAAAACACAAACCTCAACGCGAAAAAACATGCGATGGGCCAAAGCGCGATGAGGAAATCAGCGATAAGCAGCGCCAGGCCTGCAATACACACATGGCAGGCGGGAAAAACCACTATAAAAGTATAAAAAACACACAAACACAAAATGACCAACACCCAAGCACCATGGAGGCAGCCGGAGCAGGTGAGGAGGACGAGCGCAACCCCACAAGCACCCCGGACGACCAGCCCGGGACCTCGGGGACAGGGAAGGGCAAGGACAAGAAGAAGAGGAAGACGAAGTTCAGTCCGCAGGAGAATAGGATCCTGGTCACGGAGGTGATGGAACACCATCAACAACTGTTCGTCACGTCCAACATGTCATTGGGCACCAAAAATGGAATAAGGCGGGACATCGTGGACAAGGTGAATGCCGTCGGAGAGCACAAGAGGTCAATGGACGAGGTCAAGAGGCGATGGATTGACATCAAGCGCAAGACCAAGGAGAAACTCGCAGGCAACCAAAAGGCAGCAATGCAGACTGGAGGTGGAGCCCAGCGCCAAAGCTGGAGCTGGATGACATGGAGGAGCTGGTGTCGACAGTCATCAGTGTGGAGACTGTGGCCGGAGTCGGGGGACCGGACACTGCTCGACAGGACACAACACAACCTCAACAGGGTGAGTGACCACCAGGTACTGGGGGGACGGGGGGAGATGGCCACAATGGCACACATGCACAATCAACCAGAGCACAGTGCACACCCACAATGACTCTGGATCATGGCCCTGATCCACAGACTGACACAATGTACAATGCCATGCTGAACCTGTACCATGTGGCTACATACATGCGGACACATTGTAATACACCATCTCCCCTTCACATTGCAGGGGCACCTTCAACACCTCCTGCAGAGCAGTCCCAGCCACTCTTCACTCTTCACTGATGACGAGGAGGATACCCCCAGCATCGACACCCAAGCCCTCCAAGACATCATTGACATCATCCTCAACTCACCTTCAGGATCAGGGCAGCCCAGCTGCATCGAGGAGACCCCACCCACTACCCAAACCACCCAGCAGGAGGCACCCACAGCCCCGGCAGTCTCCCAAGACCCCCAGGAACAACACATGGCCTTCCAACAGCGTGTGCTGGAGGGCCAGAGGGAGATGGCTGAGCAGGTGCGGGTGGGGTTCGACCTCATGGCTACCAAACTGGACGCCATCCATGGGTGTCTAGGTCCCATCAGGGACCAGCTCCAGTCCCTAACGGACACCCACGGCCCGCTCCATGGTCTCCAACGAGCCCTGACTGACATCGCTAGAGTCATGACTCGGAGACAAGAACACCTGTCCGCTCAGAGTGGCTCCAGCGATCCCAGCCGTGAGCTGGCACACATGCGGAGGCTCATGGAGGACATGGTGTGGATGGAGGCGGAAAGGATGGCAGCCACCGCTGCACATCAGCGAAATGTAGCTGGGATCTACCATGCCCTGCAGATCCTCATCATGGCATTGCTGCCACAAGGCGTGGCGATGATGAATGCTGCTGCTCCTACACCATCCACATCTCCGTCCCCTGGTGTGTCAGTGCCTCCCAGTGCGGCAGGCGTATCCACTCCGGCACCTGATGTGTCACTGCCACACAGTGCGGCAGACAATCCTCCTCCGGCACCTGATGTGTCAGTGGCACACAGTGCCTCAGCGGGTACTGCAACACCCACAGGTGGGGCAGAGCACACATCCGAGGACGTGGATGGGATTGAGTTCAGAAGGAGGCACTAGCATTCATTTCCGCCACCTGGCCTGTATCTGCTTGGTGCCGCACATGGCCCCATGACCTTCCACTGACCCCCGATACACTCCGCTGCACTCACCTTGGACCGCGACATGGACTGCCATATCCTGTTTGATGACCAATGACACGGCGACCAGACTGCGGACTGTTCCCTTCCTCTTCCGCAGTACTTGTCATCCTCAGATGGACTCTGGCTGGCCCTCCACGGGCCCATATTGTGTAGTGTGTTTGGCATGGCCCTGTACCGCTCCAGCTGCAAAACTCCACTGGATGTGCAATAAACATCCAGAAACGCACTGCTGTGTCATGTCTTTCATCATTCATGTATGAATGTGTGGATGAATGTAGGGACAGTGATTTCCCTTACGTCAATGATGCTCATCTAGTGGGATGCCAGTCACAGTGTGCTACTTTGCCTATTGTGTTCCAGTTGCCGTGGACACTACAACAGGGACACACGCATTAGTCACTTCCTTGTCCGGACATGGACTGAACCACGCCCAGAGCCCCCGAGTCATTGTTGCAAGCCCTGCGCTGGTCCGGCGTACGCCAGGCCAGACCACTCCGCCTACGCTCCGAGGGGGGGCCCACATAGCTACATGTCGCAGGCATACACGCTGGTGGTATGCAGGTCACTGGTCTAGTTGTCAGCATGTCACGGCCACTCCCTGAGGGCAAGTCTAAACACACACCACACCCATCCGGCACAGGCGTCACAGGCCATGTGACCCCGCCAATATAAGGGGCCGACAACGTCACGTTCCCCACTGCAGGTGGTGACTGGATGACGGACGCTCCACGATACTCAATCATAAAGGGCCCATGACTTGTTGCGCACAGGGTTGGTCGCACCCAAGGCCTTGCGCCCGTCACGGGCCTACCACCACGTGGCGCTGACTGGGGTTGCACAGGGTTAGTGGCACCCGAAGCCTTGCGCCCGTCACGGGCCTACCACCACGTGGCGCTGACTGGGGTTGCACAGGGTTAGTGGCACCGAAATAGCTGAGCGGGTGTGCAGCCTGCGATGATGACGTGTGCACTGATGTGATCTCTGCCATTGATGCCTCAGGACTCAGCGTCATGTTTGGGACCTGCTGGGCCGCAGGGCGGGTCCGCATGATGTGGACCATGCCATGGTGGCGGGACCGGGGCCTGGAGCTTGCACGGGCATGTGGTGTGCCCACTGGTGGACACACCGTTGGCGGCAGGTGAGCAGTGGGCCCGGGGTGCGCAAGTGCGGACAGCCAGCTCTGGCTGGCGGGAGGGGGTAGGGTGCGGCTGCATGCGTGCACAGGGATGGACAGGCGTTGTTGCCGTGTGCTGTGTAATGGACTCTGCCATAATTGACTCTGGCCTCGATTACAGATTGCAGACCTGGTGGCTTGCAGTGTATCCCGGCACGTGGTTGGAGACACACAGGTGGCAGCAGGTGAACAGTGGGGCCTGGGTGTGCAGGGGCGGCGGTGTCTCTCTCTCTCTCCCTTCCTTCCCTCTCTCTCTCACTCTCTCTCCTTTCCTTCTCTCTCTCTCACTCTCTCTCCCTTCCTTCCTTCCTTCTCTCTCTCTCACTCTCTCTCCCTTCCTTCCCTCTCTCTCTCACTCTCTCTCCTTTCCTTCCCTCTCTCACTCTCTCTCCTTTCCTTCCCTCTCTCCCTTCCTTTTTCTTCTCTCCCTTTCTCTCTCTGCCTTTCTTTCATTCTCTGTTTCTCTGCGTCTCGCTCCTTTGACGTGCGCATGACACACGTTCTGATTTTGTGCTTTATTTTCCAGGCTGTGACATCGAGATTGTCCCGGACGGACCCGACAGGAGTCTTCCGCATTGGTGTTTTGTGTTGTATTTCAATAAAGTTTTTGGCTGTTACTTCAGTGCTGTGTGACTGTTTCTCGTTCTTCTGGCCACACGTGTGTTATTTTTTGACAATGTGCGTCATCATGCGCTTTTTGTGGCTCTTGTGTCGTGCACGGTATGTGTATGTCCGGGGTGGTCCCGGGGGGGGGTGCTGGGGGTGGTGGCGGTGGGTGTTGTGGCCCTCATGGGTATCCGAGCTGCATGATAATTGTCTCCATGGCATCTGTGGGTCTTCAGGTGTGGCTCTTGGCTGGGCTCCCTTTCATGCTTCAGGTAGTCGTCCTGCTTAACACCAGCAAAAGGCAGGTGTTAAATCACTGGTGCTACCGCGGCTTATCGCCTGTTTTTGGTTCGCATCGCAGATCTGGCAGTTCGTTGTGAAAGTGGTGTTGTAGTTTTTTCGTGTGTTTTTGCACGGGAACACCTACTCTGCATCTCATTAGGGTTAGTTGGTGGTGTCCACCGTGTAGATAACTTTTGGGGCAGTTGTCGCGGGAATACTGGCGATGTCTGCAGTTTGCACCCGCTTGTGAATGGGGTGTTAAATCTATCTCCACTTTTGATGGGTTAAGGTGGTGATAAATCGGCGGTAGGTCCTTGTAAATATGCCCCTAAGCCTTTACGACAAACAGGAAAAGTTTCCAAAAGGGCACACAATTATGCAAAATGCTTTTAACAGCGGTATATGAAGAAACCGAGCGTTGTCCTTGCGCTCTTTTACTGGTGCACTGCGCTGAGTGGGAACAACTCCCTCCAATGAATCATGTTCCTCCAAGTAATCCACAATAATCTGTTTACTCAATATAATTTCCTTCCTCCTTGTTACTTTTTAATTCTTGATTTTCTTCACCACCGCGGAGACAGCGTATAAATGGATCGACAGGAACAGCATCATCATTGAACATTCGATATGGACTATTGTGATTCACGAAGCATTTTGTTATTTGTTTTTATTGTATGTTGCAGCCCAAATGGGCGTTTGATAATTATTGTATCTTTATGAACACAAGTATGGATTTTTCTAGTGATTTATTATTATTATGTTTTTGCATAGATATATTGATTTTGGTTTCGGTGACCCAAGGGCTATGTAAGAAAGCATAGTATGTCATTGGTTTTAATTTTCATAGGACCATCACTTTTTTAGGACTGCGGATGAGGTTGATTTTATTTCATATACTTAGCATGATATTCGGGAGTTAGAAATCTAATGACTGACAGCGTTTGATGTCTTTTCTTGGGGGATGGTGAGAGCATTGTGGGAGTTGTAGTTGTTGAGGTGGAGGTTTTAGGTGTAGTGTTCTTGATAGCATCGTGTGAAGGGTGTGGGGGTAGGAGTCACGTGGAGGTAATTAAGAAAGTGTTTGACGGTTATTTAAGAGGATGTGAGCGTGTACGATTTGATTACATCCACAGCAAACACAAGGAAGCAATTTTTTCGCGGAGAGGAGGAAAAGCAGGTGAGAATGTTTGAAGTGACTGTATACGAATGCGAATAGGAAAGAAAAGGGTGTGGTAGGGAATGAGGGTATACAGACGTTATAGAGAGGGATTACAAGAAAGGATGGTAGTGCTTTGAAGGTACGAGTGAGGATTTATTTGTAAATCGGTGTGACGGGGAGGAAAGGAATATGGTATTGGATGGCTTAGAGCTTGTGCTATTTAAGAGCGGAAATGGGAGAATATCGGAAGGGGAGATGAGCCTTAACAGGAAGTAATTGAAAGTGACTTGTTTAAAGACTTTGGCTAAAAACAAGGTTGGTCACGAGGGGAGGACATTAGAGAGCAGCAGTTATTATCACGGTTCCTTTTTAATGATTTGGCGAAGGGAGGGGGTATGATTTATGAAGTGGTTTACATTAGCATTTCTACAATGTTTTGACAATGTAGTGTTAGCACATATGAATTACAATGGTACAATCAGGTGACCCTGTTCCATTTTATGTTTTAGATTCCCTGACGAAGAGCCCAGCGGGCTCGAAATGCATTGGGATAACACATGTCGTGCTCATTTTACATAGAGATCACTTTGTGCGTACAGCTGTACGAAGCTTAAAATGGCATACACTATGTATTTGAAACGTCTAATAAAGACTACAGATTGCATCTTACTGTCTCCGTTGTGGTGAAGAAAATCAAGAATTAAAAAGTAACAAGGAGGAAGGAAATTATATTGAGTAAACAGATTATTGTGGATTACTTGGAGGAACATGATTCATTGGAGGGAGTTGTTCCCACTCAGCGCAGTGCACCAGTAAAAGAGCGCAAGGACAACGCTCGGTTTCTTCATATATACGTTATTTTTGTGGTTTGGGGCGATCCGCATACTACTGGTAGCACGCAATCATATGGTAATATTTAAGGATGGTGTCCTTTGAACAAGAGAAGGAGCGCAGACTCTTTATATCTTTTCTACTCTTTAACAGCGGTATGGCAGAAAACGCCAAGCGGACATGTAGGCAAGGCCGCAAAACAGCGTCACAAAATTGGAGAGGGGCACTTAACTGCACCACACAGGAAATTAGAATTTCTAATTCTAATCTAACATCAGTTTAATTGTATCTGAAACGGATGAATTAACTCTTACATCTTAAATCTTTTACATATTAAACTGCGCCTATGATTAAAATTCAGAGACAAAGATATCAACAGGGCATCGGGTGCAGCGGAACCGGGACCCAGAGAACTGACAGGCACACTGCACCCATATTATAGTTTTTTTTTACTGTGAAATCAGAAAACGAGGGGTCCCCTTTCTTTGAACGCATTGGGGCCCATGGTACCCTTGATACACCACTGTTTGAAGCTATAAACTGGACTTCAGAACCGTTGGCGGCTCTGAACATGTTCAATAGCGGCAGCACCAGGGCCAGTATCCTGTAGCGCACACATGCTGCATTCAGAATATACAAAGAGGTGGCCGGGTACACATATCTGAGACTGACTGCGTCCAATTCACAAATATTTCTCCATGAGTAGTTATGTTTTACTCCTGTCTTGCACCTGAACTACTCTTGGATTATTCACAATAATTTTCTGTGAGTAGTTTTGTTTTACTCCAGGCTTTGGAGCAACTTACTCATGAATTCCATTGAGCATATTTTTTTTAACATATTTTATGGATTTTCAATTTATCAAAAGCAAGACCATTTAAAACTTCAAATTCTACAGCTCTACTTCTTTTTTCAACAGTCAGATCTTCATGCATTTTCAGTCTCTTGCCGTCATTTTTCTACCAGGGAGGACAGTACACCTCAAGTTAAACAAACTATTTTGAAACTCATGGGCCGATTCCGATCTCGGCCGGTAGGGCTCCGAATCGGATTCGGCATTACCGACCGAATCGTACGCGGGTCCGGCCGAGCGAGTACGATGCAAGCGCCCGCAAAATCGCCGACCGACTCGAACGCGGCTACAACACGCTCCGACCGACTCGCACGGACACAACTCACACCGCGCAATGGAGACGTTCCTCGGCCGGGTAAGTACGATGCGTATCGCGAGCAGTCCAACCGACTCGCGCCATCCGGCTCGAAAGAGCTGTCGGAGCCGGACTTTGGGGGTCCGCGTCGGACCCCCCCTGTACACGTCGCCGTGCGAGTCGCCCACAGGGGGGACCCATGGGTCCCCCCTACCTGTGCATATACGGCGCGACCCGCTTCGACGCGTACCCGCTGTAGGGGCGCCCTTGTTCGCCTCGCACCCATTGAGTCAATGGGAGCCCACGTACGCGTTGTACGACCGGCTCCCATTGACTTCAATGGGAGTCCGACCGAATCGAGTCCGGGTGCATGCGTGCGCATCGTACTCGTTCAGTCGGACTGCCAGAGTCCGATTCGGTCGGAATTTTCTCCGGGTCCAGCTCGGTCGGAGAGATTTCCGGCCCGAATCGGAATCGGCCCCTAAGTTGGGGTGTCTTTGGCGAACTCTCAGTTTCCGCTTATTGTCCAGTTGAAGTCAGTGCTATTCCCTCAGTATATGACCTTTATTTCGGCCAGAAGGGTGGGTGACACCACCTATGCCTCGTCAGTCACCTTTTTTGCATTTCCCACTTCTGTCCTGTCTCCTTGTTTAATCATTCCCATGGCTTGTAAGTCTGTTCTGTCAGGGCCCAGCGACATCAAGAGAAGTCATCTGGTGCTCTTGTTTCCTTCCGGAGATGTCCACTCATGTATTATGGGCCCATTCTGGAAGTTTATCATTGTTATAGACGGTCCTCACTGCCAGTGCTTAATTTGTAAACAAAGAAGTGCCAGGGCCACCGCCTATTGCACCACCTATTGCTCCTGCCTGTGCTGGTAAATGATAGTACCAATGCGCCTCCTCACCATTATGCTCCTACAACTGTAACAATTCAGTCGATTTCAGGCCCGAAAAGCTATAAGAATGGTATGGGTGGCAGGGATTAGTCATTTTTAATGCATATTGAATAATTAAACAACTGCTTTTGTGTTCATTTCTATGTTAGACAACGCACACCCTCATGTGGTAGACTGTCATAAGTGTCAGTGCTGACAATTAAGTGCCGGTGCCGAGCACCGGAAACCACTGGCTCAAATTAAGCACTGCTCACTGCCATCACTCAACATCACCAGAAGTATCTCATCCCAGACCAACAACTTGCCAGACCAACAACTTGCCAGACCATTAACATGCCTGCTCTATTCATCCTCTTTTTGTGCTCCATGTGTGACCTCATGCATTCATATTAAGCCATTTCAGTACTTCTGATCTCCATTTTTCTATTCTTGACCCCCCCCCACACACTGCTTTCCAGAGCATCATACTTGGAGTTTCACCAGTACCAAGGCAAGATCAGTAAATTTACGAGTTACCTGATTACTAGGATGCGGGCAGACGCCCAATAGACAGGCCTCTGCATGCAATTGAATCTTTCTGCCGATGTCCTCATTTAAGGTTTGAATGATCTCTCTCCAGTATGGTGCCAGGCCAAGGCAATTCCAGATAATGTGGTAAAAGTCTGCTTATGCAGCACCACATCTCAGGCATAATTATCTTGCCCTTGGGTGAAACTTATTGATTGAAGGAATTAATTAATTAATGATTCTTTATTGTATTCGTTTACTCAAAAACTTTATATAATAATAACATTAGTGTAGTATAATTAGTTTCTCCTTCATCAGCATAATACATTAAAAGAAACATAAGCATAGTAAAATTCACTTCTCCTTAATTAGTATATTTTTTTAAACACAATTAAAAATAAAATAAATACAAATATACATTTTGGTCATTCTTAAAATACCTAAAATTGTGCTCAGTCGGTGTTAGAAGTTTCATTGTGCAACCGATTACTTTTTCTGAAGGATCTTTGAAGCACAGTGCCATTGCTTCTTTAATAGTTCTTGTCCCACTAAGAATAAAAACTTATTTGGGAATGTCTTCCTGAGTTTAGGTAACTTAGGACACAGCCAAAATCCGTTTTTAATTGTCTTCTCATCAAGATGACAGAGCCTGCATAGTGTTTTTTTTCTTATCCGTGGAAAATCACGTACCCTTAATTTGAAGGAGAGAAACATAGAGCAGCCTTAACCTAAAGAGGACATTGTTATATCTGCATTAATGGTGGGGTCCAAGTAGGATTGTCTTATTGTGAGTGGTTGCAAGTACCTTGTGTTTTTATATTTATTGTTCTTAGTCAGCCAAAATGATTTGTTTTAATTGTCTTCTTTCATTAACAACTTATGTTTCTGACCTCCCATCATGAAAAGTGCACTAATGGATGGTAGCTCATAATCTACTGATATTGTTTGTAGTTGTTGATTTAACCAAGAAAGGAGTCTTTTGCCCTCCGTTAAGCAATTCCTTTTAAACCAATGTTTTTAAAGTGCCGTCATTTGACAAAAAAGTTATTGTAGACATAATTAATAAAGTTAATATTAGTATTGACCATTAGTAATGGGAGAGCCAATTCAAGTCTTATTCGGAATTCGGTGTGGATGACTTTAAATTAAAGATATTTTGAATGCTACTTATAAACAGCTTATCCAGCTTACATATTGTTTACTGGTTCAGGGCAACAGCTCTATAAAGCAGGAGTGGAATTAATTTAGTTTGATAGCAGTTATAGCTGCGCTAATTCCTCTGTCTCCATTTTTGGAAGACAATTTTTTATGGCTCCTGTGATACTTGATATTTTGGTAGCTAAATTTGTTACATGAGTATTTTAATTTAGTTTGTTATCTATTTTGACTCTCAGATAAGGATAGTATGTTACCTATTCAATTACTTTTCATCTGCTACCTGATTATAGCTTGACTTGGTGCACCCAAAGAACATTATTTTTGTTTCCCCAAGGATTATTCATAATCTGTTCAAATTATTATAAGCCTGAAGATTATTATTTAATTTGTGCTGTAGACCATTTTGTGCAGTAGATAGAAGTACTAAATCTTTTACACATTAGGGGGATTATCAGAATCTCAGACCGTCTGACTATTTTAACCTGGACCCAAGTATGTGTAGATCAATTATTACTTGAAGCAAGGCACTATCTGTTACCAATTTAGATCATTTAGACCAGAGCTTATTTCTATCAACCCAATCGAAAGCTGGTGAGAAATCGCTAATCAAAACAAACAGCTTAGTACCCTTAGGGGGATATTCTCAAGAACGTGTGATAATTATCGCAAAATTAGCTTAACACAACTTTGCACATCGCAGTCCATCGCGGGAAAATAACACTGTGTTAATGTTGTATTCTCAACCCGGCAGCACCATGCGATAGTCTCACGATAACGCGCCAAATGACCGCGTTAAAATTAACGCGGTGCCGAAAAAATGCGAAACACAAATGCGAAAAAAGTTGCGATGCCCCAAATCGCGATACAAAAATCAGCGATAACCAGCGACAGGCCTGCAATTCCCACGCGTCATGCGGGAAAATGCACAATAAAAGCAGGAAAAAAAAGAGAAAAAAAATAAACTGCGTAGCACCATGGATGCACCCGGACCGAGTGCAGAGGACAACGCGAACCCCACAAGCCCCACAGACGACCAGCAAGGAACCTCGGGGTCGGGGAAGGCCAAAGAGAAGAGGAAGAGGAAGACGCGGTTCAGTCCGCAGGAAAACAGGATCATCGTTACGGAGGTGATAGATCACTACCAACAACTGTTCGTCACCTCCAACGTGTCATTGGCAACAAAGACGCAAACATGGCAGACTATCTTGGACCATGTGAATGCAGTTGCAGCGTTGAGGAGGACAATGGAAGAGGTCAAGAGGTGCTGGAATGATGTGAAGGGAAAAACCAAGAAGAAACTCGATGCCAACATGAAAGCAGCAACGCAGATTGGAGGTGGGGGTCCTGCGGCACACCAGGAGCTGGATGACATGGAGAAAATGGTGGCCACAGTCATCAGTCGGGATACGGTGCCAGGAGTAGTGGATCCGGACACTGCTCAACATGACCTGACACAACATCAACAGGGTGAGTACCGACCAGGGACTGGGGGGACGGGGGGAGATGGGCACAATGGCACACATGCACAATTAAGTAGAGCACACTGCACACCCACAATGACTCTGGATCATGTCCCTGATCTCCTTGGCATACTGCAGCACACATAGAAACAGCAAGTAGGCCCCTGTCGACAATGTGCCCGGAGGGGGCCCTCCCCACACATCACTAATCTCACAACAAACCCATACACATGTGCTGAACCCAGCAAAGCTGCGGGTCCGTGAGCCACACTGACAATGCAAGTGACACTGCATGACTATTAGCATGGCTGCAGTCCAATTATCATGACATGGTGCACGCCACGACACTGAGGAGTCTGAGTGTGGTCCACATCCGGAAAGGAGCAGGTCACACTCTGACAAATCCACGTGCACAAACAACCCCTGACGTCAACAACACATCTGCGGACAAACCATGCCCAAGAGTCACAACTCGACCAAGAGCCCAATTTACCCAAGTCCGCAACATCTCAGCACTGTAGAAGCACAGAAGTCAAAGGCACACCGCCTGAAAGGGATAAGGGGCAGCCAAATCAGAGCTGCAGGGGCGACTCACCCACAATGCAGCACACACACATAAGAATAAGAGCACCTCAACATTGACAACAATGTGGTACAAACTGCAACACTTTCACAACAGAACACAGGACACAACTGGTGCCGCATGTGTATACAAAATGGCCAATCACATCTGGCATAGCAGGAAACTGTGAGATGACAATGTACGAGTACAACCTCACATCCGTGATGTAGTACAAATGTCCACTGCCCCGCATCAAATAGGCATCTCCTCACAAACAGTCACAATGTACATTGTCATGCAGTCTGTATGTAAACTCCGCCAATGCGTCAACATACATGGAACACACTGTGAAACTGCATCTCCCCTTTACATTGCAGAGGGACAATCAACACCTCCTGCAGAGCAGACCCTACATCACGTCAGTGATGATGGAGACGACCCCCAGGACATCGACTACGACGAACTCCAACGGTTCATGGACAACCTCCGCACCCCACCTCCAGTAGCAGGGCAGCCCAGCACCATCGAGGTGATCCCACCCCCTGCACAGACCACACAGCAGGAAGCACACACCACCACGTCAGGCTCCCAGCACCTCACCGAAGAACACATGGCGTTCCAACGCCGTGTGCTAGACTGCCAGAAGGAGCTGGCTGAACAGGTGGGGGTGGGGTTCGACCTCATGGCAGCCAAACTAGATGCCATACGTGGGTGTCTAAGTCCCATCAGGGACCACTTACACTCCCTAACGGACAACCACAGTCCACCCCATGCCCTCCAACAATCCATGGCTGGCGTCGCTGGAGTCATGACTCGGAGACAACAACAACTGTCTAGTCAGAGTGGCTACAGCGATGTCATCCGAGATTTGGGAAACATAAGGAGGGTCATGGAGAACATGGAGCGGATGCAGGCGCAAAGAATGGCTACCACGGCTGCACACGAGAAAGCTGTAGATGGGATCTTCCATGCCCTTCAGATCCTCATCATGGGAGTGATGCCACAAGACATTGCGCAGATGAATGCTGCTGCTACTTCTACATCCACATCTCCGGCCCCTGATGTGTCAGTGTCACACAGTGCTGCAAACCAAACACCACCACCCACATGTGAGGCACATGAAACGTCAGAGGACGTGGATGAGGATGAATCTGCCTTAGTGGTAAGGAGGAAGCAGTAGCATTCATCTCCGCCATATGGCTTGTTTCTGCTTGGGTCTGCCCTCTGCATCATGCCCTGGAATAACACCTTCCACTGTCCCCCGACACACTCTGCGACACTAACATTGGACCTCGTAATGGACTGCCATATTTTGTATGCTCAACAATGACACAGCAATCAGCCTGCGGACTGGACTCTTCCCCTTCCGAGTAACTTGCCAATCCCTAAAGGACTCTGGCTGGCCCTCCACGGCGCAACATTGTAAAGTGTTGTCTGCATGGCCCAGTACTAAGACAGCTTCAACACTCCACTGAACGTGAATAATACATTCTAATACACACAGATGTGTCATGTCTATGATTAATCAAGTATGAAAGCATGGACGGATGTAGGGGCAGTGATTCCCCCTTACGTCCATGTAGCTCATGTTGTGGGACTTGAGTCACAGGGTGCATCCCTGCATCATGGTGGTACATATTTGACCCCAAAAGAAGCCCTGTTGTCAATTGTAGGTCACAAATGACAGCCTATATGTAATGATTTGGGACACATGTGAAATGCTGATGAGTGGGATTCCGTACTATCTCTGACACACAGAAATGGCATTTCGAATACGTGACACCCTAAACAGCCTCTCTGTACAGAGGTGACACACCCACCATCTATTTCCAATTTGTGAGATTGCTAGCACTACATATTGCACTTACACTTGTCAGAGTGATGTGCTTGTACAGAGGAGTAACATGCACACAGGGAATGTGTGTTGTAAGGAATTTATTTTCACATGCTGTGCCTGTGGTCATTTTGTACTGTCCCATGATTGCTAAGCACTGTGACAATGTGACGTGCTCATGTGAAGAAATTGTCAATGATGGTGTTCCTACGGGCTATTCCTGCTCCTGCTGCAGTGGGGTGTGGTCCACCTGCCTCATCTTCCTCATCATCGTCCGGTGCATCTGGCACTTGTAGCCATGGGGCATTGGTGCATACACATATGTTGTGCAACACACAACATGCAACGATCATCTTGCACATGATGCCTGGGCTGTACAGGAGCCTTCCACCTGTGATGTCCAGGCACCTGAAACATGACTTCAACACGCCAAATGTGCATTCCACGATGCCCCTGGTGCGTTTGTGGGCCGCATTGTACTGCCTCTGGGCCTGTGTGTTCGGGGCTCGGAGGGGTGTCATCATCCAAGGGCAGAGTGCATATCCTTGATCACCTGTGACAGTGCAGAGAGACATGAGTCAAAAGTTGGTTCTGCATGATGTGTTGGCAGGCTCACTAGTTTACTGGTGTGTGATATGTGTGACTTAGTGATTCCTGTTTGACAGGTACTGCTTGTAGCAAATGAGCGGCATCAATGTGTATTACGTAGCCTCACTGCTGCTTCTCCCTCCCCCGAGCCTATTTACTAGTGTGCGCAGCGCGGTTGCATCACTTGCACTCCTACGGCACACCATTGTCATGCCTGTCTGCGCATGTCCACAAGCCTGACAACAACACTGTGATGTTGTGCATTGAAGGTGGACGGCCACGTGTGTGTAGGCCTATGGTAAGGATAGGGCGGACACAGATGTAGAGTTCATGGCTGGCTGAACTTGCGATGCGGTTGAGGGTAGACCTTTGGCCTATGCTGCGGTAATAGCAACACACACAACAGTTGGCATGTATGATCCCGGACCCCGAGCGGGCTTGCGCTCCTTCATTTATCCCTTCGGCCAAGCCTGCACTCCGGGGGCATGCTACATCGCAACATTGTCCATTGCGGGACGGGTGGCGCCGACACTGCAACAGAGACACACACATTAGTTACTTCCTTGGCAAGGCCAACACTTAGCAACGCCCAGAGCCCCGGGCTGATTATCCACACCCCTATGCTGGACTGTCGTATGCCAGCCCACTCCGCTTACGCTTACAGGGCGGTACGACACAGCTACATGTCCCAGGACTTCCCCACTGCCTGAGGTGACATGGTTGCGTCCGCTGTACACAGCACAATGTAATGTGGTAGGGCCCGGGGCCCTCATGCATACATAATGACCACACGGACACACTTAGATAGTTTGTGGTACTGGCTACGAGCACGTGTGCCCGGCCCCTTTTATTGCCAGGGTCACATGTCCAGTGACGCCTGTGCTGGATGGGTGTGGGGTGAGTGTAAGCCAGCCCTCAGGGAGTGGTTGGTGCTGGCAACAACTACAACAGTGATCAGACAATCAGAAGTTCAAAGTTCAAACAGCAAGGGTCCATGACTTGAGCTGCACAGAGTTAGTGGCCCCGGATGCACTGCGGCCGGCACAGGCACACCGCCACGGGACGGTGACTTGCGGTGCACTGAGGTAGGGCCACGAGAGATGAGCGGGTCCTCGTCGATGTCGAAGCTGAATGTCGCGGAGTGTTTCGGGGGACAGTGGAAGGTGTTCTACCAGGGCATGATGCAGAGGGCAGAACCAAGCTGAAACAGGCAATATGGAGGAGACGAATGCTACAGATTCATGTTTAGCACCAAGTCAGTACCAGCCACATAATGATGAAGACAACCCCCAGGCCATAAACTCAGACGCCACCAAAGTTCAACCAGTGAGTGTCCATGATTTTCGGTGCACAGAGTTAGTGGCACCAGAGCTGAAAGGGGATGCAGTCTGCGATGAGGCGTGTACAATGGTATGAACTCTGCCATTAACAAATCAAGACTCAGTTCCAAATGTGTGACCTACTTGACCGCAGTGCAGGCCGAAGGCAGTAGTCAGCAAGGGCCCACAGACACGTGTCGTTGGCTTGAGATGCCCAGACTTGGTGGCACCAGATCGAAGGGAGTACAGTGATATGAATGCTGCCATTAACATATGAACTCGGCCATCATGAAATTAAGACTCAGTTCCAAATGTGTGACCTACTGGACCGCAGTGTAGGCCGGAGGCAGCGGTGGAGTACGTCAACGAGAAAGGAGTGCTGGGGGCCTGTGTCGCGGAGGCCGTGATGGTCTGAGGAGGCTGCCAAGGTCGCGGGCCTCGGGCTTGGAGCTTGCACCGGCACGTGGTGGGCCCTCTTTGACACACGCCGGTGTCGGCAGGTGAGCAGTGAGGCCTGGTTGCGCAGGGGTGGCCAAGACGGGTCTGGGGACCAGCGGCCTGGGGTGCAGCAGGCGCACAGGATCGCAGGCACCACCACTCAAGGCGTCGGCCTCGTGGCGGGCTGAGAGGCGCCGCCCTGGTAGACACGTTGGCCATTCCGGAAGAGAACCACGCCCAGAGCAATGGGCTTTTTATTCACGCCCCTACGCTGGCCTGGCATACGCCGGGCCAGCCCACTCCGCTCACGCTTACAGGGGGGGGCGTAACAAGCTACATTTCCGCAATCTTCCCCACTGCCTGGGGTAACATGGTTGCGTCCACTGTCCACTACACTCCAAACACCAGCAGTATATGTCGACATGGACATGTCTGTGGTCTGCATACTGCAGTATGGCCAGCACATCCACGCCACACTTGGCATTGTGCACATTCTCATTCATGGGTCACTTGCCTCCTTCGCACATGCCTGGTTCCCACCTCTCCCCACATTCTGCTATTGTGTGGCTGAGGTGACATGCCGTTGATGGCTTGTGTACATGGCTAGCCCAGGTTACCACAGTAAGTTGTGCCGTCGTGTCTGGTAGGTGGGCATGTTGTTTGGTATGTTGTCTGTGAGTTTGTAACCTGTGCATTCCCAGAGTCGTGAGTTGCATGACTGTGGAGTTGAGGTGTGTGGTGTGTTCATTTGGTACTTACCAACGAGCAATGCATTCCCATAGGTGCCAGCCTCAAAGCGCTGGTTGATGATGGACTGTCGGAAGATGAAGGAATCATGCACACTGCCTGGGTAGTTGGCGACGACATTGGTGAAGAGTCCCAGGTGGTCCACTACTGCCTGCACATTGATGGAATGCGTGTGCTTCCTGTTGCGGTAATTGTGTGCAGTGGCGGCAGGGGGCACAAGGAGTACATGTGTGCAGTCGATTGCCCCCAACACGTGCGGGAAGCCAGCTATGGCGTATAAGCCTTGCTTGGTCTCCAGCTGTTCCTACGCAGTGTGTGGGAAGTAAAGGTGCTGGGGTACCAAGCTAATGATGGCATCCAAGACAGGTGTGAGGAACTTGGATAGGGCTGGCTGTGAGACTCCTCCGACTCTGGCAGTTGTTGGTTGGAAGGTACCAGAGGCCAACAGGTGCAGCACAGCCAGCAGCTTTGTCTGCAGAGGGATGTTGGTTGTCCGCTGTGTTGGTACCGTCAGCCTGCGGGCAATGATGGTCAGGATGCGGAGGATGGTTGTCCTTTTGAGCCTGTAGTGGGCAATGACATCCTCTGGTGTTAAGTCTGTGAGGCTGGTGCGTTTTCTGAAGGCCCGCTGTCTTTGTCCACGCTGCCTCTGTGGTAGTCCGGGGGGGGGGGGATTGGGAGGGGGTGTCGGGCCTGGGTGTGGTGGCGGTGTGTGTTGTGGCCCTCTTGGGGCTCCGACCTGCATGATCAGTAGCTCCATGGCATCTGTTGTTCTTCAGGTGTGGCTCTGGTCTGGGCTCCCTTTTATGGTGCAGGTTGTCGTCCGACTTAACACCAGGTAAGAGCAGGTGTTAAATCCCTGCTGCTAACGCGCCTTATCGCCTGTTTTGGGATCTTATCGCCGATCTGGCTGTTGGTTGAGAATATTGCGAAGTGGTGTTATCGCGGCTTTTTGCACAGGAACGCCTACTCTGCATCTCATTAGCGTTAGTTGCTGGTGTCATCCGTGGCGATGTTTTTTGCGGCTGCTAACGCAGGAAAACTGGCGATATCGGCTGTTAGCACCAGCTTGTGAATAGGGCGATAAATCTGTCGCCACTTTGGCTGCGATAAAGTGCTGCTAACTCAGCGATAAGTCCTTGAGAATATGCCCCTTAGTGTTTAATACCCTGTTTGCTTATGTGGTTGTTGCCAAGATATTGTCAACTGCTGAACATCAACATCTGAATCCTGTTAGATGGAATTTTATTATGCTGTGCACTTGAGCTCCTTCTGAATGGAACCTTAAAAGATACTTGGCAAAGTTTTTTTCTTTCTGCGTCTACTAATGCGATTATGATTAGAACTGACATTGCACCACATTTATGCATTGTATTTAGAATTGGCCCTTTCCAAGATGGCAGTTTCTGTCTGATTGCAATCACAGTGTTAAACAAAACTGTCCACATGTTCCCCACTTAGCTGAGTCTTAGTTAATTAGTGCTGTGTAAATTCCATTAAGATTGGGAGAGTGAGATTCGTAGCTGCTTTTAAAAAAAAATTAAAGTCATTGTTTTTTCACAAATAATTTCATACCTGTCAGAATTCTGTTTATTGTCTAGATGCCTTGGGGAGTGGCTTCTTCTCCGCACAGTTGTGCGATGAATGGTTCCCAGCCCCTGTAAGTAACGTAATTGTCACCAGTTTGCTTGTGGTACTGGGAACCCTGGCCTATCAGAGACCAGAATGTAGGTGCATTTTTAGATTATATCGATTCTTGCAATTTTAACCACACTTCTTGCTGGTTGATTATTTTGATGGCATATATTTTGTTTTTATGGTTTTGTTTTAATTGTCTAATTTCTTGACCCCTTGATGTTGAAGTTAGTAGTTTCAAGCACTCCCTCAATTTCCTCCTTTAGATGTGTTTCAGAGTCTCTATAATCTTTTCAATTTTAGATCAAATGAATTGCGCCTTTGCTCTTGATTTGATTTTCTATGATAAAAATTGAAGATATTATGACACAATGTCTCCCGCTTTTATACTCAAGCATTTAGTGAAGGTGTTAGCTTTGTGAATAGAACATTTATTTACATTAAGAAGTCTTGGTCCCTCAAGTTACTAATTTTGTTATCAAAAATGCAATACCATATCATTTTGTTCCCTGAAATACAGCGGTGTTTTGTGTTTAAAAAATATTTGCAGATTTTAGCCATGTGTACACCTTCTGTAGACTAATATGCTGAGGTTGGAGGTCAAGTCTGCTCTTTGAACTGTTTTAGAGTCAGTGCACTTGACAAATTCTGGTACATATATAAATGTGAAGTCAATGAGGGATTAGCACCCATTGCCTTGAATGTGTGATTTGCTTGATGGTCATAATAAAAATCTCTTATTTAAATGTAGGAAGCCAAAATAAAGCGTAATTCTCATGATTTTTAGGTCACGCGCCTAGCGTTGCACTGCGTAGCAGTGCTCGCGCAGCGCGAGACATTTAGTACGTGAAAAAACGGGGAATCAGCACTAACCTAGGAATCGCACACGCTCGTGTGTGTGCGATTCCTTTTGTGCTACCCCATTGGCCTTTTCGTGCGTCTTTTTTTAAAAGACTGCACGCAATTGGTCAAAGGCGGGCGCATTGCTCCGCCCATGGCCTATTGGTGTCTATTACGCGCTTGGTGCGCGTAATAGACACCAATAGGCCATGGGAGGAGCAATGCTCCTCCCATGGCCTTTTGGTGTCTATTACGCGCTTGGTGCGCGTAATAGACACCAATAGGCCATGTGGTTTCAATTATCGTGCCCAGACACGGGCGCGATAATGGAAACCAGATGGCTCGCTGTGGCGCGCGCGCGCACCACTCGCGGGCGTGTTTTGTTTTTTAACAATAGCGATCGCTTTTGCGATCGCTTTCACTGCCGCTTGTCTAGTATAATAAGTCCCTAGTTAAGCCACTGTCATGCTAGAAATGTGGGAGACCGTGGTTGCTATCAGGGACGCCACATCAAAGGTGATACGAACTCTGGAGCGGTTATAAACCGCTCTGTGCATCAGCTATAAAACCGGAGCACAACCCCCACGCCCCTTCCCGGCGCTATCTGCGCAATAAATACATTATTAAACAGGTTGGTGGCGTGAACTAGTCCACGAGTCACTGACTCCACAGGGCTTCATAGTATAAGCCGCTTTATTGCCAGTTCTAGGAAACACAACATATGTCGGGTAGGAAATAGTCAGTCAACCCACTTTAAAGAGTTCTGCTAACAATATAAACCTCACCACCACTCGGGAAGTTATACAAGTCTCTTGTTAAAAGAGCTCTAAATGTGGTAATAGGGACTCCTGGGGCCTATTTGTGGGGAAAGACATATTAAACACGCCAAAGGTAGGATACGATTCAATGTTGTGTACACTGCAAAGCGGTTTACAGTATTTTAATTTTCTGCAAGGCAATTAAATACCGCCGTGTGGTAAATTCACACCTCCTTAAAAAATCCAAACACCTCCATGTTTTGCAAGTTTTCATTAACGAATGCAAGGTTACACAATCTAATCTACTTGCTGTGTAAAACTCTTGTCCAATCATTTGCCCAGCCAAAATCAAATGGAGTGCGTTTTTTCACACGTTATTCCTAACAACTCACTGTATACAAAAAATGCAAGTCACAAACGTTTTAAAAGTACCTGCGCCTAAATAGACGGTTTACTTTCATACGAAAAGTAGGGTGGAATAGGCTTATAGTGCAGTCTCCGATTTCCTGAAACGTATTAAATCACCATTTGTTCTTTATTATTTTCCATTTATATTTAACACAACGTAATATCTTGCTACCATTTCTTCTAGGCTTACTTTGGGTCCGATTACATGCATTGCGTGGGCGGTGCAAACTGTAATGTGTGTTTAGCACCAAATCACCCACTCGCCCCAGTTGCAGAACAATAAATATAGGTAGAAGACAAAATGTAAACTTTGGTTCTTTTTTTAATTCGTTATTTTTTGTTTTTAAGCTGCAAAGCAGCACGGGCGGTCAAAAATAATAAAGAAAAAATGCAAGATACCCCCTCACCATCACAATAAGAAATCTAGTATTAAATAACACCGCAGTGCAGATGTGCGTCTCTCGAGCTAACTCTGGAGCCAAGCCCTTTAAAAGCAAAAGCCCCATTGAAGAACTCTCCTCCTCCCTGGTCTGTTTGCTGTTTCCCTCACAGGATGAAAAAGAAAACCCAACAGTTGCCATTATGAGAATGCAGAGCAGATAACAGGGTTCGTCTCATAATAGGGCTGAAGTTGGCTGCAACAAAAAGGTGGCCTGTGGGGCCCCATTGACATGCACGGATCCTCTTTAAGGCGCGTGCATTGGAGCCCGCTGCTATTGACTTTGGATGACCCGTTGCTGCCCGCCGTAGTGACACCAGGCCTCCTTGGGACGTCTGTCTGCCTTCCAAGCGCCCCGGAGGGACAACCAGCATATCACTTATGTGTGCATTTCAAAGGGCTTATATCAAGGGACAGTAGTCTTCCGTGGGCGCCACCAGAAATGCTAATGCGGATTAGGGGGCGCCCCACAGTTTATGGGGCTGTAATGGGGTTGCTCTGAATGGGCACCTGTATGAAAAGAAACACCTTCCCTTGTACTCTGGCAGGCAGGGGAGGCTTTGCGTAGGACCTAGTAGTGGTTTCAGGACCCAATGAAATTGCAGCGCGAGGCGCCGTGAAGTGCGTTTGTATGTCTGACCAAAGGGGCCGCCAGGCGCTGGTTTCGTAAATGTATACTCCACGCAACAGTCCCAACAAGCATTTACAATGCAATAGGTCTCGCAATGACATTGTTTTGAGCTATTGGCATTGCAAATGTTATTGTTTTGTTTTTTTCCCTTCGTGAAGCATTAATCAAGTAATGGCATTGTAAATGACAATGCCTTTATTTATGTTTTAAAAACGAAAACAAAAATAAACGGCATTATTTGCAATGTCAATAGCTCAAACTCACGTAAATGCGAGACCTATTGCATTGCAAATGCTTGTTGTTTCCTTGACTTGTAGGTCGACTGCAGTATAGAGTAAAAATCATCTGCCGAATTGTCAGTTTTTCTATCTTTTGTAGTATTTAGTAGATTTGTGTTAACATTTTTGATGATTATTATTATTATTATGGGCACTGATTTCTTTGTTTCTATTAATAATTCTAGTTCATTTAAAACTGAGATTGTCCTTTCTTTATCTTTAGAGGATTGTGGAGGCAAATAAAGATATGGGGACCTATTACAAGTCTGGCGGCCACGGGACCGCCAGACTCATGGTGGCACGGTGGTGGCATTCTTGCGACCTCGCCATTACGACCCTAGTGGTTGTGCTGCCCTGAGACCACCGACTCAGCCAGGGAACCGCTGTTCCCTGGTGGTGGTGCGGCGGTCCAGAGGCACCTATATGATTGGCGGGACCGCCGCTGTCTCACCAAACATATTACGACTTTCATCACCGCCAATGTTTTCCGGGAGGTCTTTCCTCCATGAAAACAGTGGCGGTGAGGAAAGGGCCCCCTTGTGCCTCAAGCCTTGTGGATGAACACATGGGGGGCACAACATGTGCCCGTCTGTGTGCATGCACAAAAGTTCCAGCATGGCATGGACATTTCAGTTCATGCCGTGCAGGAACTTCCTTTGACGATCTCATTGTGTCCCTTTTTTATAGGCACCGCCGTAGGAACGCCAAAGGAAAAGCCCGCCAATTACTTAAAAAGTCATAATAGGGCAGGCAGTCTCCACACAAGTTTGGTGGTGCGGCGGCGGGGCGGTTCTGCCGCCGCACCGTCAAACACGGAATAGGGCCCTTAGTGTTGTCCAATATGTTTTATCTTTAAATTGCAATGTCACAGCAAAAGAATCCTTGATTTTGTCATTCATTTTGTCTCTAATATATCAAATTGTTTCTCAATTAAGTTTAGAAGACCTCCACTTTGGGGTCGATTCCGATCTGGGTCGGAAAGCCCTCCGACCGAGCCGGATCCGGAGTGTTTTCCGACCAAGCCGTACCCCTGGAGTCCGATCGAGCGAGTACGATGCTGCCGCATGCTGACGGACTCGGCTCGGTCGGATTCCCATTGAAGTCAATGGGAGTCGGTCGTACGACGCGTGCATGGCCTCGCCTCAGCTGAATAGGTATGTCTCGCAAAGGGCGCCACCTGCAGTGGGTACGCGTTGGTGCCATCCGCACCGTACATGCATGTGAAGGGGGACCCTTGGGTCCCTCCCTGTGTTCGACTCGTTAGGCTACGGGTGAAGGGGGTCCGGCACGGACTCCGAAGTCCGCTTCCCGGAGCTTTTTCGTCCCGGAGACTCCGACTCGATCCGGCTGTGCGAATCGTGCAGTGTACTGGCTCGGTCGGAAATCGACTCCATTGCGCGGTACGGTTCATCTGCGACCGAGTCGTACGGAGCGGTTCGGACCCGGAAACGAGTCGGTCGGCGATTTCGCGTTCATTCGCATCGTACTTGGGCATCCGGACCTCTGTACGACTCGGTCGGCAACAAAGCCTCCGACTCGGATCCGGTAAGGCCAAATCCGAATCGGAGGCCTTCCGACCGAGATCGGAATCGACCCCTTTGTCTTCCCAATCTGCCTTTCAATGATAATGTTTAGAACAATGTATAATTTAAAGAAATTACATGTCTATTTGGTAATTTTCCTGTAGATAGATTATTTCATATTTAAGAAAGTAACTAACGCAGATCCGCCTTAGTTTATTTGTCAAACTAGACCCGCGATGTTCAAGGAACAGATCTGAATAGTGTCAATGCAGAGGCCTTTTTGGGAGGTTGCTGTGTCAGGATCATTGTGCCCACATTGGTTACGCTAAGGATTGATGCTTATTGTGCAATTAAGCCAGTATGGGAATATGTTTCTGTATCATAGTTTCCACTTCATTTATTAGTGTGATTTTGAGATTATCTTGTTCATTTGAAGGCCGTGTTACTATGACATATACAAAATTTAATAGGGCTACAACTGAAAGTCTCAGAAAATCTTTGTAGCCCTGTATTTCTTTTTTTAAGATACAAGGGTATTTTTCTGGCCACTGCTTTTACAATGGTTCCCTACTTAGCCATTCCTCCTCTTCTGGCCCAGATTTAATAGGCCAAATATCGGTTACCTTGGTGGTATGTGTGATTTTTCAAACTATAAGGTTATCAGGTCTTTTGATTTTATTTGACCCTGTTTCTCCTCCGCCACTGTTCCCATTCAAAAGGTTTACTGGTTATTTATCAGTTGTCTCTTGAACTGATTTCATCATGGTGGAAATATCATCAGCTAGTCCTTTAATCAATGTGATGTTAGCTTGTTGTTTTTCATTTAACTTTGATGTTAGTTCAGCGTTATTTCTGGGGTGGTTTTTTTTTTTTTTAGATATCCATTATTAACATTTGTTAAGTTTTGCTTAGTGAAACCATCTATCCCCTTATCAGCCTCTGCCATAGATACTGTCTCCTTTGCGGCCGGTGTGTTGTGCCTCCAAAAATTGGGAATAATGTGTGTTTTTGTAGGGAGTTGTCAATATTTTTGCTGGGAGTTTCTTTATTACTTCTGCCCAGTTTTTTGTTTAAACTTCTCAGTTTTTGTAACCTTTTTTTAACATGGTTCGTAGGTTCTAGCATTTGAATTTGCAATGTGAATATTGTGTCAATTGTATCCTTGACAGGCTCAATATTTCTTGATTTATCAGTCACCCCAATAACTTTGGCTATAGTAGTCATAGGTGTAGACGTCTTATATGGTATATGAACAGCAAAAATATATGGGAGGTGATATAAATTTTTGTTTTGAATTATGCCTTTCTCCTGTTGGAGTCATGGGATTGTCAACTGCAGTGTTATCAATTTTACGAGTAACCTCTATTAATTCATCGTCATGTGTTTGTTATGGTCGTTGGTCTGCTTTTTTATTCTGGGATTTATATGGTGTCATATGAGTGTTGCTATTTTACTTGGCAAAAGTTGCATTTGGGCAGTCAAACCGTTCGTATGCAAAACAATTTGAGATCTAGTTGTGAAAGTACCTTAATCTATATTTTTTTGTAATCTTCCCATGTAGCCTTTATATCCATAGAAATGTCCTTTTATAATGCCACCTGATTGATCAATGTACTTGATTAGGCAATAAAGTGATCTGATATCTTTGTAATTTTGCTGATAATACTGGGTATTTTGGTGACGTATCATCATGATCATTGCCGCAGTGGGAATCCTTGGATATTATTTGAGTGCTAGTTCTTTGAATGTCGAATGTGCCATTATCATATTTCGTCCCACCATTTGCAGAAGTATGGCATTCTAATAGGGTTTGCTCTTTAATTTCCTTGCTGTTCTGTGTTTTCATATATATATTTTGGGCAACTTCCACTAGATTAGTTGCACCTATGCCACTAATCGATTGTTTAGTTTCAGGGCCACCTATCGTTTGTGCTGATGAGTGTTCTTAGCCAGTTGCTTTTACTATGATATGGGAGGCTCTTTGTTCGATAACAATTTTATTGGTGTAGTAGTATTAGGATGTAAACAGTACGGGAGGAAAACAGTCATACAGAGGTGAGCCCCAATCAGTAAGGCTTATATAATACTGACTAGTAAATTTTCTTACACCACCATAAGCAAGATTTGTTTTCTTGCAACTATTTCAAAACTTACTGTGCTCTTCCAAGATTACCCCTTCTACACAGCTCTACATGACCATGTGGTGCCTCAGGCCTTGCTAAGGCTGCATTCACACAAAGCTAACTTTCTCCCTTCACCCTCACCATTGAACTGCCAACCACCCTTACAGAGGCAATCACACTACAGTGTCCCCCACCTCAAGGGAGGAAGAAAGGAGCGGCAGGATGTGCTTTCTATGAGAGATGCACGTCTTGTCTTTTACAGTGCTGCACAGTTTGCCCCTGTCCCACAGAGCTCAGAGACTGCAGACTCCCTTCTACTGGCAGACAATTGGCCAGCTCATCGTCCCACGTAAGCCTGAGTTGCGGGGCTGCAGTTAAGCCCAGTGCCAGTGTCACATGCTAGAGCAGAGTAAGTGATCACGGTACATCAGCACGTCAGCAGCATTGGATGCTAGACACTTTACCACCTGCAAAACACAGTACTGGCTGCAAACGAGCGTTCTTGGGTACTCCAAAGGTGTAGTTCAATATTCCTCTTCAATCGTCTTCATCAATAGTCCTATCAATATCTGCTTCCCTCTTCTCTCTAAGCTCGAGCAGTGAGCACATTGATAGATCAAGAAGTGCCCAACAGTCGCGGCTCCTAGTGGGAGTGCTGCGGGGCGGTGAGGCGGGGCGGGGGAGGGGCAGGGTGGGGGGCAGTAAACTTCGGCATACGGCCGACCGGAGTTAAGTACATAAATATATAAATAAAACTAATTACATGGCGCGCGCTGCAACGCCATTTGCGTTGCAGCGCGTGCAATGTAATTCGTTTTATTTATATATTTATGTACTTAACTCCGGTCGGCCGTATGCAGGAGTTTACTACCCCCCACCATGCCCCTCCCCCGCCCCACCCCACCGCCCTGCAGCACTCCCACTAGGAGCCGCGACTGGTGCCCAATATACAATTGATACTGCTTTTCTCCCAGGACCCTGTGTACATATCATTTGTCACCCTCTGTGGGTGTTTCAGCTGCCCCATTACTCTATTTATGTTTTAGTGCTTTAATTGGTGGCCCATATAGAAGAAACTGTCCCATTAGGATGTCATAGTACTAAACCAGATCCTGGAATCATTCAATACTACCGTTCTCATAGAGATGTTTTATTAACTCAGCATTTGTCTTACCCACATCTTTAATTAACTTAGGCCTTCTCTATAATGGGGTCCAAGCAATCCTTGGACTCCACATACACAAGCAATCCTTGGACCCCACAGACACAAGTAATCCTTGGATCACAGACATGTACGGTACCACTTCATGTACTTCTCAGGCAGTGTTCCCAGCAAAATCTGAGAACCATCATTAATTTTCTAATAGCACTGTCCCGGCCCTTCAGTTTAAGAAAGATGCTCATTCAGTTCTTTTGTTGTAGGCACTGTTATTCCTACCCTTGAATGTGCCACCCCAGTATCACCCAGCCATTTGCAAATATGCTGCTAGATAGAACAACTCATAGAGTGGCCTCTACGTTGTTAATTGCAGCTTGCCCAACACTACCCTGTGTCTACCTGATCACCACAGCAAAGCCAGCAATATAGCATCAAGGTCTCTTCCAGGATTGGCAGTTATGCATGATAATATAAGTGACACTAAAGGGCCACCATTTTGACAAGGCTATTCTTCCCATTACTGACAGTGGTAAATATCTCCAAATTGCAACACTTCCTCCCAAGGCCAACAGTACAAGTCTAATATTTCCACCTATGTTTGAGTCCGGGTCAGTAAGTTCAAAGTAATGCGCTTTCGCACAGGACCAGCTCAAAGATGTAATCTCGGCCCACAGTTCATCATGACACACTCCTGTCACTTTAATGTTTTAGTCACATATAGTTGAGTAACTACATACCCTTTAGGGACTCTTTCAATGGAGTGGGACTATAACACGGAGCCTTAGTTAAGGAAGATCCTTGCCTAAGTATGTTGCACTCCTAGCAATGCATGAGTAAGTCACGCCTCGGTCTGGAGTAAAACACAACTGCGTATAGAAAATGCTTTGTCAATCAGACTTGAACTTAGAGGTGCAATTCACACTTAAGAAACAAACAAGACTCAACTACTTACAGAAAACACTTTGTGTATCAGGCATATGGCAATGTGTGTGTCTGACTTAGGCACTTTTATTTGGCCCTTACCCTTGCTTCTCCAAATAACACTCCTTAATTAGGCATATAGTTGTGTAACAAACATTGCATTAGACACAAACAAGCTGCATTTCAAGATTTCTTAGTGAGCTAAGCCACTTGTTGCAGAGATCCATATGTAGCCATTATGCGTCTGATCATAATATTGGTAGAATGGCTCAGGTGGTTAAGCACTTACTAAAGAGTTGTATGTTTTATCTGCTGGTGAGTGGTTTGAATCATCATAATAGAATAATTTAGAGGATCAAAGTCCTGATGAAGAAAATTATGTGTAGTCTGAAGGTCACAGGTGTGTATCCTAGTAAGATCTCTCAGGGGCTTGTTGCATTTAAGGTGGAGATCGTCCTGCTCCCTGCACGTCATAAACTGCAGTTGTAGAAAATAGCTCTGTCGTTTATGTGCCCCATGTAAACGGCAGGATGCTTAGTAAAATGAGTACCACTGGATTAGGTAGTAATTGTAAGGTTCTAATAAGTGATGTAAACTCTGCACACTGAAGCAGTGACTCACAATCCCTTGAAACAATACCACCAATGCTAGGCACACTTGTTGGATGCAGTGCTACGAGAGAGGAGAGCTGGATGGGCAGCGTCCATTATTGGCCTGGAGTTTGTTTCTGATGTGTGGTGATAACTGCTGAGAAAGGAATGGACAGTACAAAAAAACAAGCAATTCGTGCTACATTGTGGTACTCAAAAGAAAAGTCTTGAGTCACAAAACCCAGCAGTTATTTCGTTCGGAGTTCAAGAAAAATATTCCGAAATAGTCATGAAACTATTAAGTCATCGAATAACAATTCTCCAGAAGTACATAATTAACCACAAACGTCCAGCTGAACCTAACTAAATGAAATATCCCTTAACCAGATATCTCTGCACTGTGTACTCACTAGCAAATCATAGCAGCATGCACCTTCCTTCCCAGACACATGGGGACCGATTCATGGCAGAGACACCACAGTCGTGGGTGGGGGTCCCGCGCTCGTGGCAGAACCTCCGTACTGCTGTTACCCATTGCAGACGTCCCGCTACGAGTGCGGAGGGCCTTTGTAAATTGGCCCCTTGGCTTTTAATCTTGAACTTACCATCTGACCAAAAATCAGGTGCTTCAACTGGTAAATAAGAGTAAATATAACGTTGCTGTTTTTATTATATGTTCCCAACCGCTTTTATGCAGTGGCGTCACTAGGGTGGTGCGGGGGGTGCGGACCGCACCGGGTGACACCATCACATGGGGTGACACCTTTCCCAAATGAGACTATTTACTAAATAGTCTCATTTGGGAAAGGTGTCACCCCATGTGATGGTGTCATGGGGTAAGTCGTGAGGGGGTGACACCATGAAGAGGGGGTGACACCGCACTGGGTGACACCAACCCTAGTGACGCCGCTGCTTTTATGTAATCTTATTTCAAGAAGCTCCCCAATTCACAATGCTGCCCTACATATAGTTCCCTGTGTGAAATGCTACTACTGCAATAGAAAAGTTCTCTATAAAGCTCTTGCTCACTCCCTGTATCTAGCTCCTCGCCGCATCACAGATTCATATTAAAATGAAGGGGTGACTTTAGGACCTACATCCTCTGCCACCATATAGATGTTACTCTTCTGCTCTATACTTTTACTTATGTTTGTGCCAGATTTAGATAAGAACATGCCCAAACCACAAAGATAAGTGTAAAAGTACGAGCTGAGACATATGCCTGAGTGGACATATACATGTTTTTGCTGTTCTTAACACAGGTGCAATATTATCCCTGGGAAGCCATGCAAGGCGCAGGCTCCTGTTCCCCTTGTGTGGAATTGTACCTAATGTACAATTCTGCATAGTAGGACAGCCGAATGTGCAAAAGCACTTTAAAAAAAGTTCTATTTTTGCTGTATGAAGGGAAAATATTCTCGCAGCACAGAAAGACCTTCCCCTGTACCCCTGCCAAATATGGGGGTGACCTTTTCCCCCTTTTCATTCTGGAAGGGGAATTACTCAAGTCCTTGATTGGAGTAAATCTCTATTTCTTCAGTGGAAAAGGGTCAGATTTCAGTTTGTGAATGCCCAAATGTAGTTCTTTGTGAGTGTTCACAGACAAGTTTAACCGTGCCTTGTTTCACCCCCTTCCTATCCCTTGCGTGGGATTTACTATTGCAGATTTCTTTGCACTTATGGCAGAGAAATCTGCAGTAGTAATACCCTTTACACCATCCAGGAGTCCTTTTGTGAATTGCTGTCAAGCTTATATGTAACTGTTTTCGGCAATAAGTGTTCCTTTACAACCAAAAAAGGCTTTGTGCTTCAGACTGAACATATCTTGAATACAGATGTATTAAAATGTATAAGAAAACATATATGTGAAGGTGTGCATAAGTGGTGCTTTGAATATAGGTTGTGTTTTTGATTTTATTCTGTAAACGTTACATTACATACGAATATTTATTGTCACTGACAGTATGTTAACGTGTTTTTATAAGCCTCTTATATTACAGCTGCTGTATATACTGAGTGGGAAATAATTTACCTGTACACTGCCACAAAAAATGAAAGCTCAAATGATGTGTATCCTAGAGGCAAATATGTCATCTGGTTATATATTGCTCCACATATGTCTTAGTTCAGCAGCTTTAACGCGTGACTGTAAGAGTTTGACCTACAAAGACAAATGTGTGTAGTCATTACTGTAATAAAGTGTGAGAAAACTGCTGCCACGCAGGGGCCTTTTGAAAGGCCTTCATTAATGTGCGCCTTTTCATCTAAATTTGGCGCTCTCATTTATGAATGCTGATCGCCTATATCTGTGCGTTTATGGTCCTTTGCCCTTATATTATGTTCCACGCATGTTGTTGTTTTCGACAGCTAATTATAAAATAACGGCCGCTTTTATTTCTTTGTTTGAATACCTAAGGGTTTCAAAGAATGGAGTTTGGTCATTAACCTTTCAATGGATTTATTAAAATTGAAGTCTGTTTTTTCTGATGCTAAATAAATTATAAATTCGATACTAAATGTATTTGCCACTATGGAAGTGTAAACTAGGAAATACGAATTGGAGTAAAAACATCTACAGTTGCTAATGGAATCTCTTTTGTATGCACAAATGTATAGCAAGCTATATTGTGAGTCCAGAGCATTTTCTGAACACCTCTCTGAAAACTGCCAAAGACTCCTAATGCATGTATATGATGGTCCTCATCTCGCTCCTCCTCTTCATCTTAACCTCTATAGGAATTTTGCATATGATTGACATCTGTACAGGGTGTAAACCAAAGCTCCAGCTTAATTCATTTGTGCTCACCCCCCAAGATCAATATGAGCTGTGCACTAAAAAGGAAACTCAAAAGTTAATCTCTATTTTATTCATTACCCCATCTAATGGCCTAATGTTTTAAAAGAGACTACCACATTCTCCTTACAAACACTTTGAGAGAGTAGAAACCTTATTTCATTTGTAGGGGTGCATTATAATCATGTGTAGATCGCATCCGCATATAATCATTTGCTGTATTAACGCGAAGTGTTAGAGTTGTGAAATGTGTTAACATGGATACGTGATGTATTTTAGGCCGTTGAGAAGTAGCGTGGAGAATCAATGCAGAAAATGAATGTAACTAGCAGAAAATGCTAACGTGAAGAACCCGTGTTGTGCAACTGATAATTATTCATGTATTAGATGTGCTTATTAATTATTTTAGTTCATACGTAGGTAAACATATTAGTTGAAATTGCATTAATGTTATGTGAAGTCATAAAGCTTATATGATGTTTAACGCCACATTTACATACCTTAAAGATGCACATATATTCCCAATGTGCATATATATGGAGTTAAGAATAGTAAAATCTACATTTCCCTATACATGTTTCACTTCATGATATTGTAGTAGTGAAGATTTTTAGCCACAATATTTTGACAGGTCGATATTAAAATCTCAACAGCAGCTAAATATATGCATTCGTTGAAAAACTCACAAAGTGCTTCTACCTAGCTTTAGGTCAGACTTGTAAGCATGTGGTTGTCTCTAAAGAGTTATCTGTACATCAAATTCCATAGACTACCTTATTTATTTAAATAATAGTTCAAACCGGACCACCTGGGAAAAAAATAATGTGAGCTCTGCTCTGGGTAGGCTTCATTCCCTTACATCTGAAGGAGTGATGCATGCAATGTAATCTCTGATGTGTCACTACTACTTGCTCCTCAGTGGGCACTGTCCTAACAGCTATACCTAAAGGTCATGATGCCTAGGTGTTGGGCACACTGTACTAAAGCCTATCAACTGTTTGTTGGAAGAGGGAATGCCATGCTAAACCTGTCTGGCCCAAAGGAAGACCTCAGCCTGGCAGTGGTTTTTTTATCCACCTCTTGAGCCAGGGGTAAGAATGTAATAAGATGTTTAAGACTGGAAAGCCTATAAAATACCAAAAATAAAAAAGCTTGCCAACCTAATCCAGGCAAGACCCAGAAAGAGCAAATAAGAACTCCAAAGAAGCTTACTCTATCATCAAACTGAGTATCTCCTCAATGACTGCTTTGCTTCTCTGCACAACTGCTCAAAAGACAACCATGGCTTTCTCAGGCTCTCTTTCTTTGACAACACATGACTGTTGTGCCCTCTCTATTTCCCTCCCACTTTAGAACTGACCACACCTTCTCAAACATACACAGAAAAACTGACACAGAAGAATTGAAAGCACTCCAGCCAAACACATATCAAGTTAACTCAGACAACTGCTTTTAGTACTGCCATATAGGGTGCATGAGGGGTACAATAGACCTTTAACCAAACCATTCATTATTCAATCATGGCATTGCATCACTTCAGTATGACACATTATTACATATCACTAGCAATTTACTAGCAAGGATACCCCAAGACCACCCGGCGGTGATTGAAAGCTTCATTTGCAGTCTACAGAAATTACTGACATTTCCTTTAACATTGCAGCTGCATGATCACTTCCTACAGGAAAATCAATAAAACCATCTTATCTGGATCTAATCAATGCTCTTTGCCCATCCCCTAAACAATAGAAAATAGAAATACTTTGGGACTCAATCAGTCAAGCTATCAGAATCGTTGACTGCAGCTACATCTACTAAACCCAATTGAAATGTCCAGAGGGACCTTTATTACACATAAACATTTTTGACATAGCCTATGTTAGCTAAACAATGTTGCCTGCACTTTGGAAATCAATAACACATTAAAAGCTGTCATTCTCACGCTCTCAGAGGAGAAGATGACAAAAAAATTAAGAAGACGTACTCCTACACAGTAGCGGTCCGTGGTAGGAGTGCCGGCCGGGCGGTGACGTGGGGCGGGGGAGGGGCAGAGTGGGGGCTAGTAAACCACGGATTACGGCCGAATACAGGTAAGTAAACATTTAAATAAATAAAACGAATTTCGTTGCGCGCACTGCATCGCATTTGGCGATGCAGCGCTCACAACGAAATTCGTTTTATTTATTTAAATGTTTACTTACCTGTATTCGGACGTAATCCGTGGTTTACTACCCCCACCCTGCCCCTCCCCCACCCCACGTCACCGCCCGGCCGGCACTCCTACCACGGACCGCTACTGCTCCTACAGGGTATCCTACAGAGGAAAGACGCGGTACAGACGTAGAATAAGCATAGACCCTGGCACTCCCACTGCACTTTCAGCATCAATGTCTCAGCAGGTTTCCCCCAAAAATTATTAATACGTACATTACACACAATATACCTGGTCTGCTCCTGGAGAGGAAAGAACTTGTTGGTGGTGGTTCCATTTGCAAACCACTTCAGAGGAAATTTGCCAAGGAACATCCCATGCAAGCCCTTCATGCCACACCTGAAAGCTGAAGAAACATCACCGAAGAATATTTCTTTCTGAGTACCACTCTGCCCTGGGATAGTTCAGCCTCTTTCTCTAAGTGAGCTGCCATCTACTCTCAGATCAGTCACCCCTTAACAAAGCAATTACTACTCCATTCAGGACCTATAACTCAGGTCCTTCAAATGCCTCTATGGGACTCTTGACTTTCCAACAATGGTCAATGCTAGCTAAGGAAAACAGCAAGAGGTACATTTACAGAGCTTGATGTGCTACACTTGATTTGCAGTTCACTCAGTTATGAAATCCATGGCCCTTAATCATCCTATATAATTACAGGAGAGCTGTGAATGATCAACGGCCAATAAACACATTATAAAAGCAGTACTTAATGAGGTAGCATGGCCTAAATACTTGAAGGAAACGTTTGAGTTTATACACACACACACACACACACACACACATATATATATAGGGACATTATAGTTAGAAAATAGAATTAATAAAAAATAACCTTAAAAATTAACTGAAAAAACCAACGGTTATAGCGACGTTAGAGTTAGACTCAGATTTCACTCGTACAAAACCAGTGAAATTCAGCAGTTACAGATACCAGGGCTAACTATAACTTCTGCCGGTCCTGGGGGGCGGCGGTCCCCAGGGTCATGTATGGCTCCTGTAAAGGGGCTTCGCAGCCCCCTCCTTTCTTAGAATTTGCCCCGGGGAGGTGGTGGTCCCAGGGCTGAGGGAGTGTCCACGCAGCCAGCTGCATTCAATTTGAGAACAGCCCTGGGGAGGTGGCAGTCCCCGGGGCTGTGGGGGGGACCCACATGGCCCCCCCCATTCATGAAGTTAAAGTCCCGGGGAGGTGGCGACCTCTGGGTGTGTGAGGGGGGTCAACACGCCTGCATTGTTTTAAAATAAAGCCCCATGGAGGTGGGGGTCCCCGGGGCATTATTAGGCCCCAGGAGAGGAGGCCCATGCGCCCTCCCTCCTTTATTATGCAAATGCCCCCGGGACCTGGCCCACCCGGGGGCAATTATTAAAGAAGCGTGGGAGCCCGCGCTTCATTTTTTAAAACATTTTTTGTAGGATCAATTAAAAAAATGATTTTCTTGGCCCTGCAGGGTCCTTGTGGGACCCCCCAAAGAGGCCTAGGGGGTGAGGGTATTCCCACCCTGCCCCATTCTCTTTTTTAACATTTTGTTCTGTGACTTTCTGTGAGTCACAAGATGGCGGCCAACACTTCCTGGTTTGAAAAGTTGGCAGCCAATCAGATCTCAGCATGAGATCGGGAGGGGTCGAGAATCCTCCACGTCCATATATATACAAATTTGGATTTTCCTTAAAATTCAAAAAACTACTGAACGGATTTACACCAAATTACCAAAAGGCACTTTCCTGGACGAACATCTACCTTTCAGCCAAATTTGGTGTAATTCCGTTCAGCAGTTCGGGCTGTAGCTGTGTCGAAAGGTCCTAGGGGAATTAACATGGGAAACTCATGTTTTTTGACCCCCCTCCCTTTTTCTCAGCCCCCACTTGACAGATCACCTCGAAACTTTCCATGTGCAACAAGAGTCAGGAGGGCACTTTTTGGGAAAATTTCGTGAAGATTCGTCAAATGGCGCCAAAGATATAGGCAAGTCAAAAAACACTTTTCCTATATATATAAACAGCCGGATGGGAGAACAATAGTCCTCTATTATAAAAGTCACATTTTTACCAATAATTTAAAGTTCAGTGTTGGATGTTGTATATCAGATTATTGAGATCACAAATATCAATATAAAAATATTGACTAAATGTATTTAGTACCATTATCATCAAAATAACTTCACACACATGTACGCACACACACACACAGACACACACATATGTATATATGTAACTCAGTGACAGTCGTCCTGGGTAGTTATAAAAGAACAAAATTTCCATAGGAAATAGATATTTAGGTTTGCTAATAACTTTGACATTGTTTGATGAATCTTTACGAAACTTTAAAAAAAAGATTTAATCCACCACAGCTCCTTTCCGGAAAGTTTCAATGTAATCCATCAAGTGAGGGGCTGAGAAAAGGGGCATCCCAAAACCATTTTTTCCCATGCAAGTTCCCACAGAAACTTTAGGCAACACTGCAGCCAAAACAGCTGAATGGAATTACACTACATTTGGCAGAAAGCTAGATCTTGATGCAGAAATCATGATTTTTATGATTTGGTGTAAATCTGTTGAGCAGTAGTTTTTGAGAAATTAAGGCTCAAAACTTATATATATATTTCATGCCACTGTTTCACCATGCGGATCCACAAGCTCAAGTGCGTGTTCTGATTAGCTGGCCTCAACGTGAAGGATAAATTGAGGCTGCCATCCTGGGACTTGGGGACTCGGTCATGTGCAGCGAGGGGATGGCCATCTCCGGGGGGAAGTAGGGGGTTTGGGCACCCGCAGGCATTTGGGTACTGGGCCTAGCTGCAGGCCATGCGCAGCATGGGATAGACCGCACGTCAAATCTGCCAATATTTTCTGGGACAAAATGCCCCTAAAATACTGTGACATGCAGATTTTGGGGCAGACAGCCCTAAAACGCATGTGATACTTCATTTCAAGAGCTTAAGTCATAATGAGTGATAACTGTTGTGCCTGTTAAATTGCGAATCCCAGAGTATCAGATTTTAACATCACATCGAGTGCAGGGGCACTCGTAATTGCGGTCTACGTAAAATATGAATAAATATAGAAGAAATGAGATTGCAATGATCTATGATGACTGGACACTCCCAGATTTTGCTGATGCCCATTTTTATTATGCAAGCATTTTCAGGTGCTAGCCTCCCACCCCTCTTTTGGAATTCCGTCCCTGTGGTGATTCAGGAAATTCGTGCTTTTTACAAATACACTTGTTCCGACTTGCTTCTTCGTCCCTCGTTTCTTGACGTTCTACAAAACCCTGCCACTTTCCTGGGAACACATTCGGCCTTTGCCTCTGTTACTTTTATTCCTTTTTCACATTTTATTATTATTTGAACACTATAATTTTATTCCTGCCCTGTTGAGCTCGGTCACAGGCTTTTACTTTTATGTGAACATTTTACTATTAATCTTGCTAATTTGTACAGAACATAATTGCACCCCGTGGTAAGGTCTATGGAACATAAAAAGTTTGTAATTGCTTCTGTTTAGACCAAGCAGATTAATTTTGAATAGAGATAACCTGATTTTTATGCATCACTACGTACTGCAGTTTTGATGCATCTAAGAGGCTGATTACGAGTGACCCGCAATTTAGATGTGAATATATTTGGTTCTTAAATATTGATTCTAGAAAGCATCTCTCCACTTAAATTATGCAGTTATGATTTAACACGACCTTCCCCCCCCCCCTCCTTCCCGTAAACGGGATTTACTATGTGGAAACTGGAATTATCAGGACATGTCTTCATTGCACCAAGTCTAACTCTTTCTCATTCAAGTCCATATCTGCCAGTCCATACTTATGAGGTGTAACCAGGGCCACTGAAATTATGCAGCAGGGAAGGACCAAAATACGCAGCAGGGTAGCTTAAATTATGTGGCAAGAAAAAGCGAATTATGTAGCATAATGCAGCACATTTTGTGGAATTATTACTTATTTTGTCATTTTTAGGTCGAGCCTCGAGTAGCGCGCAAGCGCTGCTTAGAGGCGAAGACTTAATGTAAGCGAGTTTGAAAAGCAGTCCAACAAACGCTCGTGCGTCGTGGCTGGCCTTTTGAGATGGGTACGCGCGGCAAACATATGTTTCCAATTATCGTGCCCAGACGCGGGCGCGATAAGTGGAAACACATGTCTGCCGCGCGTACACATCCAAAGGCCAGCCACGACGCACGAGCGTCTGGTCAGCTGAGCGTCTCGTCAGCTGAGCAGGCTGCCGCGCTCGCTCGCCCCGCTCCTCTGTGGTGCGCGCGCACCACTCGCGGGCTTGTTGTCATTCCGATCTCTCTTTCTCAGTCACTTAGCTCGTCTTTAACACTTCCTTCCGCTTATTTCTTTCCTTCATTGTTTACAATTCTATAAACAATTGGCTGTGATTGGGGCTGCATTATTATCGCCAATATCATAAAACATCGTGAACCTAGTCTCCACACTCCGTCTGTAGCAGTAAATGTTAATTCCTGGCTGTCAAAGACGAGAAGCACAAGCAAATACATTGTATTCTGTAATACTGATAACTGGAAAGAGAAATCGTTTGAAATAGAGTACCATACCTTCAAAACATCGTTGCAGCCATTCACGTCTGCAGGACCGGAGTGAATATACACCGCTGCTATATTTAAGCAGCTCCTTAAGTTTCGGTTTCGTTCCATCACGCGCGGCACTCGTGATGACGTGTCAAGCTAGAGGGACAAAACAGCTGCCATATGATCATTGACTTTGTTCTTCAGGCAGGCAGTTGCTAACGCAAGAAGATATAGCAACGGGGAGAGGATGAGGCCAAACGGTCAGAACTACCGGCTTTGGGCCGACAGAGCCAACTTCCTCTCTCGCTGTTTGCTCAAGATCCTGCAGGTTTGGTGCTTGTAGCTGAGCTAAGACTGCTGCTGGCAGGCAGCTCACTGCTACATTGTATCTAATTATTTCCTGTGGCGCCACTCTCAGATAGCTTGACTTCATTGTTAGGCCAAATGGCTACTACCGTCACAGCCGGGGCGGGACAGACCGGTCAGATTAAGTTGATTTATTTTATAACGTCTTGCGCCGCGACGGGGGAGACGTGACGTCCTGCTGCCAAAGGCGGGGAGTTTGTTATGGGAGAATTTGCGGTGGGGCTTTAATTATGGCGCGTGCAGCGCTGTCTCCTTCTGCTTCTCGCACCGGCCAGGGCTGCTGTGTGCAGTCAAAAATGTAATGTGACCGGCGCCGCGCCTAATTCAGTTACAGCCGAGCTTCACGTCACAGCAGTGATCGGCGATTGCAGCGGACGGCGGTCGGAACACAACGCAAAGAAAGAAAGAGGTAACTGTGTTTTACTCTTTGGATTACTTGTAAACTGTGCCCCTCCTAACTTAAACGTTGTTGCTTCTGATAGCCCTAACTGCTGCCTTTGTTGGTGCTGCTCCATTGTGGGGTTCAGCGGGCAGAGTCTTCGGGATGTCTGAGGGCATCAGGATGCCAGAAAGATGTTTCTGCACATAAAATGCGTACTGTTGGTTCAACTATGGGGCGAGGGTACAGCATGCCCTGTTACAGCTGAAGTTAGTCTCTCTAAGTCACGTGACATAAAGCCCACCAACTCGTGTTGGGACGGTCGGGGTCACTGAGTCACTCTGTGACTGACTATATGTGGTGCTGCTGCCTGTCCAATTACTTTCAGTGCCAGTGGTGTCACCAAAGTCAGCAGAGCCTCTGTGATAGCCGGTGGGTCATGTTGATGTGTGCCGATGCCTGCAGGGTTGGGAAGGTAGCAGCGTAGCAACGGGGGCGGCCGCTCGGGGTTAATGATTTTATTAGTGTTTGAGTGGAGTTCATTTGTGATATTTACAGTTTTGTTAACAAGACGCTGTACTCATTTGCGTAAAGTCTTATTTATTCAGCCTATACCTATTGCCCTCATTTTCATTGCTTGATTTTGCGCGCGAGAAAGTGTCACTCATAGTCATTAAATGTCACTCATAATTCAACTAAAATTATGAAAATGTCACACATAGCAATCTGAAACCTTGGCAGCTGTGTAAACCATTCTATATATTCACACCTTTCATCTTCTCCCTCATTATCTTTCATTCTTTCCAAATCTGAATTCATAGTTCATAGACGAGCACTTTAGATTGAAGGCTCCCTGCTCATTAGAGACAAGCATTGGCATAGCCAATAGGTCTCGCCTTTAGGACCTTATAAGTGTTTAGCCATGCAACAGTTGATGTTGTTGCACCAAGGATATTGTGCTGCATAACTAAATACTTATAAGGTCCCAAAAGCGAGACCTATTGGCTATGCCAATGCTTGTTACACTTGCTAATACCCTCTGGACGAAAGGTTTCACCCATTAGTACCGATTTAACTCCCACATACATCAATACGCGATTTTTAAAGTACAATAACACTTGAAAACCAGAGTTTATCTAATGCATGTATTTACTTTCTTTATGCATCTATATACCTTCCATGTACTTGGATCTATATATTTATTTCTTTTCTCCTAAAAAAGCATATCCAATGCACTACCCTATTTCTCATCCTATACCTCTATCAATGAGCCTCAACCTTCACTCATGCTTCCGACTCTACCGAAAGAGTAGCTTGTCCTACTCTGCAGAATTAGGACTGCGCTCACCTGTGAGGAGGAGGAGTCCCGCGCAGTCAGTAGCCTGTGCAGTCCGAGTGGAGCGGAGCGGAGCAGCGATCGGGGCCTGTGCCGGTGCCAAGAGCCGGTGCTTGGAGGAGTTGGGGTCGAGCTGAGGGGGTCGAGCCGGGTCAAGCCGAGCTGAGCAGGTTGGTGCGGCGGAAGTTCTTCTTCTGCTCCCCGCTCCCGCTCCCCCGCTCCCAGTTCCCCCGGCTCGCTCACTCTTCCTTCCCCACACATTGTGTCAAGCGAGCGGTGCGGAGCGGGGGACTAGAGCCGCCCTCCCGCTCCCGCTGCTCTCAAGGACGACCCGAGGCAGGATTGGACTCGGATTGGACAAAATCAGGGGGGGCAAAACCAGCTAGCCAAGGGATTTTATTTATTAGAGACATCCCCATACGGCCGCACGGCCGCAACGAGCCCTGGCCCTCGGACTAACAATCTGGTCCGCGCTTGGCATCGGTCGAGAGTCGAGATGCCAGCGAAGCTGAGTCAAACAAGTAACAGGCGGTGAGCGGAGCGGAGTTGTGTGGAGTTGTGTGGAGTTGGGGGAGAGAGCTCTGCCACGCCACCTGCCCTCAGCACACGAGTGACGCTCAGTTGGGTGCCAGGCAGCAGGGGAAGAGGCTGCCCTCCATCGACTTTGAACCCCCTCCACGGCTGGTTTCCCCCACACCGCTGGACTGTCAAACCCAGCGGATGTACCGCAACCGGCACAGCTACAACTACCGGCACCAACCTGCGTCCATGGTAAGGCCGTTTGGCGGCTAGGAGGCCAGAGAACGCAAGAGAGTGTACCGGGGGCAGCTCAGCTCATCCACCAGCAACGAGGGGAGAAGGAAAGCCTTGCAAGCGCCACAAGCGCCACAAGCGCCATGGGCGGCTGGTAAGTGAGCGCCCCCGAACGGAATCGCGGGGGCCTGACCTGGCAGTTTCGCTTGCCTGTGCTTTCCACCACCGCGCCATACCCACAGTCCGCTTACAACTACAGTTCGTCTGTCACCTTTACTGACAGTGGCGTCAGCAATTAGAGGACAGAGGACAGAGTGCTGAGGAGTCGCCGATCCCTGACAGGGAAACTGCGCCGTTGCAAGCCCCAAGCTGCAAAACAGCAAGCAGTATCTCCCGGGTGCCTTATGGAGGGGCAAGTCACAATGCCATTAAGGAAACTCCCCCGGAGAAAGGGTACTACCCTTCGAGTTGACACCGCCCGGGTCTCTCCCAGGGGGGCTCCACATCAGTCGCCGTCACTGCGAGACAAATTATCATCCCCAGGAGGCCAACTGTCACAAGTACGGATCAGCGAGTTTTTTAGTAAGGCCTCGTCTCAAACTGGCCCTGCCTCTACCACGACACCACAGTGCGATCCAGAAGCCCAGGACTACGACCAGCCTTCCTCCCACAGTCCCGGCCTTATCAAAGGATCATTTTCTGAGGCTTCTCGTTTGTGCTCGCCTGAGGCCCAGGCCTCACCTGAGAATCTCCAGCAGCACAGGCCTTTCCAGGAGGATGTCACTACGACCCAGTCACTTCCATTGACTCACTAAGAGCCCACTCCATCGGCACTGGAGACCCTACTGCATCAGATTCTGTTTCAGACTCTACAATAATCACTGCAGCTAAATTACAAGTTCAAGCTCAAGTTCATGCCGGCAGCTCGTCCGCCCCTTTAAACTTTCAAGAAGGCAGTGGTGACCCGGCAGCAGCTCATTCATCACTTGACGGGCAGACAACAGGTAGTGACCATCTCTCCGTTTACATCTTCGAAAACACCTGTGCGTCACGGGGTGCCACAGGGCTCGGCAATAAGTCCCATTCTTTTCAACATCTATCTTCGCCCCTTGATCCCCATTATTAAATCCTTTGGAATAGAACTAGTTAATTATGCGGACGACACACAATTGGTGTTTTCTATGGAAGGAAATCAAGCGATATCCATAGAAACATTTCAGGAGTGCATGTGTCAAACTTCCAATTGGCTTAGGACAAACTCCCTACAATTTAATGAAGGAAAGACGGAGGTTGTATACTGTTCCTCTGCTAAAATGATGCGGCCTCTGCCATCTGAATTCAGACTTACCCCTCGGACAAACCACTGGTCCAAATAAGAACAGTACGCAATCTGGGGGTTCTCATGGATGACAACCTCCAGATGGACTCGCAAGCTAATAAAACAGTCAGTACTTGTCTCTCATTGTTAAGAGGATTACGCCAGATTCTCCCACTACTGCCTAGTGCTACAAGACCCTTAGTAGTGAGGAGTATAATTTTAAGTAGACTGGACTACTGCAACTCTCTGTATTTGGGAGCACCGCACTCAGTGCTATTGAAGTTGCAGAGGATTCAGTCCATAGCAGCCAAACTGGCATTAAATAGGCAGCGTAGGTCTTCGACGACGGCAGCACTAAAGGACCTCCATTGGCTACCCATCAGGGAGAGAATTCAATTTAAATCTCTCTGTATCGTGTTCAGGGCAGTGCATGGTCTGGGTCCAATTTCTATGCAGGAGAAACTCACCTGGTACAATCCTGGGAGAGAACTTCGTTCTTCCAGTGCAAGTCTGGTAACCACCACTAGATTTAAGAAGACCAGGATGGGTGGTAGAGCATTTGGCATAGCTGCCTCACGACTCTGGAATGAACTCCACCTGCATATTAGACAAATTGACTCGCTGCTCTTATTTAGAAAGAGCTTAAAGACTTGGCTTTTCCCTAGGGATGAGTAATATGAATTTGAATTAGCGTACAGGCTATCTATTCTGCCCAGTGTCAACTTGGTAAGTCGCAGCGCCAGGATACCCGTAGGGTGACAGTTTTTGCGCTATATAAATCTACGATACAATACAATACAAGTCCGCCCCGCGCTGCAGCCTGGGTGCACATCAAATTGAGCCCACTGACTCCTTATCACCAAGAAAGAGCCCAACGTATGAAAGCCCCTTTTCATCTAAAAACCGATCCGATCGGTTTCTGGCCTCCCTAGAAGCTCGAATTGAGGCCTCCCTAGCGCATACACCGGGCTTCAGTTCTCATCACAATTCTTTCAGCACTGTGCAAGAAGGCAAGGACCCGCCCACGCCTACGCCCTCGGGGCCCACACGTCCTTTCTCGATCTCGCTGACATCCCTTCACGTAAAACAAGACTCTATTGCAACAGCCCTGTTATGGCAATCGCAGAAAATGGAACTACAGATCGATTTAATTCAAACTTTGGCCTCAACTTTGTCCGACTTGAGCTCCAGGCTAAGTTCTCTCGAAAGGTCTGTAGGGTCTCCCGATAGCCCGAACTCGTGTTCCTGCTGTCCATTAATTAACAAACTCTCATCCCTTCCAGAAATTCTGGGCTCGCTTTTGGACAGCGTGAAGCTCTATACCAACAGCAACGGGAAACCTAAATCTACTCAAGAGGCTCAAACCGGTTCTCCCTCTGAAGAGTCCCTGTGCCTAGTAGCATTAGATTCATTATCATCAGCGAGAAGAACTATTTCCCTCCCCTTGGAATCAGACCTCAAAAACTCAACTTCCTCGCCTTGTCAGTCATCGGCGACCGGCACAAGTGATCCCAAAGCTGGCTTGGTGACCGTTAACACTAGCAGTCCAATGACCACTCCATTAGCGACCACGCAGCCTGATCTCACTGACCTAGATCCTTCAAATGTCGCCCACCTGCCCTCTAATCTCCTCACAAAACCACCATTGTCTAGGAGGGAGAGAAAGAAACTTAAAAAACAAACCAAAAAACAACGTCTTGCAAAACGGAGATCAGGCTTGACGGGACAGGGGTCACTATCATGCCAGTCTCTGAAGTGAGGGGGCTCTCTCACTTTCCTATTTTTAACCAGGCTTTAAAACTCAAAACGAAAACCCCCGATACTAGAATGACTCTCACTGATAATAATGACTCCATCGATAACCCCCGGTCATTCACTCAGGAAGCTCCCAAGGGGACCCCCCCGGCCCCCGGTGTCACCGAACTGTACTCTACCATCACGAAGCATGGGTCTTTGTCAACCAAAATCAAGGGGATAGCCTCTCAAGGCCAAAGTTTGGGCAGGCAAGACATCACAGCTCAGCCTTTAAGGGAAGTCTCAAACACATGGAGCGGTCCAAATAAATGCTCGGGAAATGTAAACCATACTAACGTCGTTTCCCAAATCACAACAGACGGCGTACTGATGGGCCCTTCTTTCAGATACCCAACAGGTGACCCGACCAAAACCCTTTGGGACTACCCTACACATATGCAGAAGCCTTCTCAGTCTCAATTTATACAGGCCTTGGGAGGGCAAAGTCAATTGGAGGGGAATCATCGTCTATCTGAAGTTACACCCCTACACTTTAAGGCCCCTTTGCCTCCGCCTGAAACAGTTGGGAGTCAGAAATACCAAGGTCCGGAAAAAGATGCAGAACTTGGTTTTTTTCCTCACTTTGCCCACAAGGGCCCGCATGACACTCTTAATAGAAACAACCTCATTCGCTTATTCAAGCATGTCCCGGCGCTCTCTGGCATTACTTCTTCTGATCTTACATCAGTCAAGTTTGCCTTAATACCAGGCAAAGGGGCTTCGGAAGCAACTGTTACAACGTGGTCACGAGAATCCCTTAGGGATTCAATTTTTGGGAAAGCCAGTTTCTTTGAAGACTGGGGTATAGAATTCTGGGTTCCCCCCCAACAGAAATATCCCCATGTTCTTCTTCATGATGAACCAGTGAGGCCGTACACTAGCGTTCTGAAAGGGTCACGGGGTGCAACCCATGTTTGGCTGCCAGATGCATCAAAAGCGGATAACCTCATAAACATTTCATATAACAACAATCAACGCTTGGTGAGCTGTAAACCAAGTCTCTCTGTTTCCCATAATACTTACAGCCGCCATGGGTACTCCCATCGAGAGCCTCCAGCCCCCTGCTCCCAGCAGTATCCTTCCTAACGGCTCAGTTAAGCAGTCAGATTCTAAACTGACCATCTCCTTTTGGAATGCTGCTGGGTTAAAGTCAACTCTTTCATCCAAATCAGCAGTGGCCTATCTGAGCAAAAGTGACATTATCTGTTTTCAAGAGACCTGGTCTCTGTTTCCATCGGCTCTCCATGGCTACTATGAACTCTTTCAACCAGCATCCCAGCCTAATTCCTATGGTAGACCTTCTGGGGGCCTCTCCATCTTCATTAAACATAGGTGCAAGATCGCAGTTACCCCCCTCTATCGGAACTCTACGGCAGGGCAAATTGTATTAATCACCGGTCTTTCAACTCCAACCAGGGCCTTCCCTTTGCTTTTAATCAACTGTTACCACAACACAGCTAAAACATCAAAGTCACTGGCAACAGCTCTTTTGGTCAAGCATCTGGAAGAGCTTTTGCTTGAGTTCGCTTCTGCTGAAGTTTTGTTATTAGGCGATTTTAACATCAGAGATCTGGGATCCAACGCTCACTTAGTCACCAAAACCAAAGAGCAAGAAGCCATGATCACTTTTTTAACCAATTACAATTTACGTTCTGCAAAGCAAATCGCATTGGAACAGGATCCCAGTGCCCATCTATCTCCAACATTTAAGAATCTCTCGACCATTGATTATATTTTCTTATCACCATCTCTGGCAAGTAAGTTAGTTAAAATGGAGATCTCCACTCGAACAGAGAGCGACCATAACCCTTTGACCATAACAATGGACCTGCAAGTTCCTGTTGCTGCCGAAATAATTGAAGTGGGACATTCAACGCAGATCGAACTCCACACTCTAGTCAGACGAATCAAATGGGACTCTTTAGGCGCCGATAAGGTGGGCACTTGGCTCATGGAAATAACTCCAAATTTCACTTACTACCCTCCCACAGCCTATCATCATTGGTGGGACAATGCCATTGCTAAATTACGAGACCTTCTAATAGGCCCTGAAGTTCATCACAGACTCCCCAGGCCTCGCCCGCAGCAGATTTTTGATCCGGTCTTAGTCACCCAAAGAAGAGCCCTAAGGAGGGCTGTGCGCCTGCATAAATTGAAAGGTACAGAGCTTTCTGCTAATAATATGGCCTTACTACGTAAAGCCTATAAAAAATCTACTTGGGAAGCCAAGAAACAAAAAGAACAGAACGACTGGCTAAAAATATTTGCCCTGTTAAAGGAAAAAAACCTGACCCACTTTTGGAACCATATAAACAAACTTCGTTCCTCCAACAAGAGCAGGGGGAACGCGGTTTGTGAAGAAGTCTGGTCTCAGTACGTGACTCAACAATACTGCTGTGATACCCTGGACCTCGCTGAGGTTGAAATCAGAGATCCTGCCGACACTACGCGGATGGAAACCCATGAGCTGACTACCTCGGCCCAGGTCTGCAAGTTTCTGAAATCCATGAAAAACGATGGTGCTCCAGGGCCCAACGACCTTCCATCTGCTGTATTCAAATGTGCGCTGGAAGATTGGGCTAAGCTATTAGTTCCCTTATACAACTATGCGTTTACTACCCATCAGACTCATGGAAAGGCTCGATCTTATGCCCAATTTTCAAGAAAGGAGATCCCTCCCTTCCAGCTAATTACTGACTCATTGCCCTATTAGATCTTGAGGCTATGGTATATGCTCGGTGTCTTCTCAGGTCGCCAGTGGTGGCTGGTGAGATTTGAAAGTGGAGGGGCGTAAAAGTTCGGGATGCGTGCCTTATGGCGAGCGACCGAGCCCGACTGCCATTAGAGGAGTTTGAGGGGGGTTCTCCCCCGGTAAAATTTTGAAGAAAGAGTGTGAAAATGGTACATTTGCAAGCAAAATTGAGAAAGCAAGAAGGTTAATAAAGCAATTCTTCTATAATGTCAAATAAGTGCACTCATCCTCTCAGCTATGATGATGAGCAAAGAACAGACAACATGCACCTACAGAAAGAAACATACACAGATGCGCGCGCACACAAACAGATAACACACACAAATGCAGATTCATGCACATCGAAATGCATACACATGTCCACAAAACTCAAATCCACAGACACACACAACCACTCAAGCACACAATCGAGGACATATCCTAACCATGGTGCACAGTGCGGTTCCAACCAAAACAGCAAAGTGCCTAAAATTCCACAGTAATTGTAACTACACAGACATGAAGCATGCCACAATGCAAGAAGCCTCAAAACCACATAGAATCTGCGTCAGAAATTACATCAGGTACATACAGCAACTCATATTGCATGTGGATAAAAAAAAATCAATAACTGCAAATACAAGAATGTTTACAAAGACCATTAATAGATGATTTACGTGCACCAGGCAGAGGAGAATGAGATTTGGGTATTCATACACACCTATAATGCAGTCTCTCGGGTAGCTATGCCGTGTGACGCTTAGCCAGCATTCTTTGCATTCTGGAACATACAGTCTATCCCGAATTATAGCAAAACTACTAGAGGTGGATATGCTCCGGCTTGGACCCTCCAGACAAAAAAACAAGGCAAGGAACTATGTGGCTTCTGTCACCCACCGCCTTACCTCAATTGCCATTTTCCAGAAGGTGTTCTACTATGTATGTGATTTAACATGTAATGGAGTGCTTTACATAAGCACCAGTTACATTACACAAGGACACAAGCATCATTCGCCCAGTCAGTTGTTGGGAGGATACGTTTCACTTCCACAATACACAGGCCATCACACAGAATACAACAGTAACACACAGGACATCACACAGAGCACAACAGTAACACACAGGACATCACACTTAACACAACAGTAACACACAGGACATCACACAGAACACAACAGTAACACACAGGACATCACACAGAGCACAACAGTAACACACAGGACATCACACTTAACACAACAGTAACACACAGGACATCACACAGAACACAACAGTAACATACAGTACAGTGCACAGAACACAACAGCATCCTCCACCAGGTTGGTTGTTGGGATAATACATATCATAATGCACAGAACATCACACAATACTGTCCGCAGCTGACTGCTTGAAAGATTCTTGGCAATCACGCATTTAAGAGTAAACGCCCAGAGGTTTTGAAGTGCAATCGCCCTGGGACTCTGCAGGAGGGCTTCTGATGCAGACTTCAGCGAGAAGCCACACAGGTTGAATCACACCGACCTTTCTCTCCTGCCGTGGGGGCCGGGCCATGTGAAATGTCACACACTGAACCCACTGGCAAGACACAGCGGAGGGCCCACAGCTCATGCCACTGCCATACTCACGGCCATGACAGGAAGTTTGACCAACCTCCCCAAAGTTTCTTCATTGTGCCCCAAGCTAAAACCCACCACCACCCCAAGCCATGATGTACCATAGAGTAAGGTACAAAGAACCCTCCCCCACTCCACAGAAACGTCGTGTAAAAAGCACAGCATTGTGTCTTTACCTCCTCGCTGAAACCCAGCTCCTCGGCGCACACAGCCCATACAATCCACAGCAGAAAAGGTGCCTGTGCCACTTAGAGGGTCCTGCCCTTCACAACGAAAAAATCCTAAGCTTCTAAACAACTCACCATGTGAGGATACGAACTTTAGGAAGCACGATGACGATCGAAGGCGGCAGCATCTTTTAAAGCAAGCAATGCAGCCTCTCTCTATTCATGCCGCACCGAGGAGAGATTAGAAAGAGAAACACAGCCTCCTCCGCGCTGTGCGACTTCATGGGCATACACTGCCAAAAGTTGTTCACAGTGGACTACAGAATCAGAGGCCCTCTGGCAGCACGCACCTGCTGTTTCCATGAGGTCAGGAAATACTTTCCTGGTCTATCTGGTGGATGACAAACTGTGCCACTGAGTGCTGCACCTGCGCATCTTAGGCACATTTTAGAACCACCTCCAAGGAGATCTTAAACTTGTGCACAAAGAGGTTGTGATGGCGGCCCACGGGGAGGAGGTAGGGCCTAGCTGGCCTTGCTCTGTTGTGTCCGTTTTCATCAACGGAACGAGGGTTCCGGCGCTCCCACTTACCTGCTGTGCCACTGCACAGTGTCTGCAGCCTGGGTTGTGCAGAGGGTTTATGCACTTCTGACAGGGTATGCCAGCCGGTCCCAGCTGTCTCTCAAGATAAACCCTTTAATGTGCAGGGGCACAGTACATTGTCTAAGCGACCAGCACGAGCGAGCTTTAGTGCTGTGTCCTGAAGCAGGGACTCAGAGGGCAGGTAACACAAGCGTGCCGTGTACCCATGCAGGGCAATTCTGTATCAACCAACCGACCTAGCGCAAAAGTACATTTGCACTCTCCAGCGGAAGCATGCCATCTATCAGTGCAAATATAGTTGATATATAACTCATAAATATACAGTATGAAATATCCTATAAGGCTGCCTTTTGAACTATAATGCATCCCCCATATATCTTCACGAGGCATGCTAGGCGTGTACAGTATCAGAGGCCAATAACTTAATCATGCTGCACCCAGTGAGCACAGCAGCTTGCTGCACCCACTCACACTGCTGCCTCGGTGATACTACTCACTCGTGAGCCAGCTGCTCTGGCCCTGTCTGCGGCCGCCGCCGGAATGGTGCATGTGGGATCCGATTCCAGATTGGATCTATGAGCCATGATCTTTACCACAGACTTCGGTGTCAGCAGCTTTCAGTCTGGCTTGCCCTGCGGCACTGACCGTCCACGGCGGAAATCCATCCACTCATCCCCGCACCCCGCTGCGGTGACTGAGAGCGAGGTTAGGAACACAGGAGCTGCGCATTTGAACTTCAAGAGCGCAGGTGGCAGCAGAGGAGTGAGTATCACCGAGGCACTGCCTCGGTGATACTCACTCCTCCTGCTGCCACCTGCGCTTCTTGAAGTTCAAATGCGCAGCTCCTGTGTTCCTAACCTACGGAGGCAGCAGCAGTAGTGTGAGTGGGTGCAGCAAGCTGCTGTGCTCACTGGGTGCAGCATGATTATAATGACTAATGAGCTATGACTACTAGGTCAGTGTACTGTAGCGTAGTATTGCGCTTACATTTCGAGTGCTGTGCTTTGCGATGTTTATTTCCTCCCTCAGCCCGGGCCCCCAGAAATTCTTGCTGTCGCCTGGCAACACTGGAACTCGTCATGATGAACACTGCTCTGAGTCTGGGAGAGGCTGAGCAGGTCGTGTTCAGGGCAGGCACGCCTCTGATACACGCAGGCCTAGGCCTAGCTTGCACAGGACTGATTTTCTTGTTTAGTGTCGGTGTCGGGGACTCGGTGCCACCGTGCCACGGTCACCATCACCAACACTAAACAAGAAAATCCACGACCACTCCACACTCCAGTAGTACGACGAGAGAGTAGAGAGTAGAGACGGAGAGAGTTCCCCCTGGGCCGGGCCCTGTGTGTGTACTGCGGATCATGGTGGTATGGTATCAAAGAAATATCATATGTTGTTGGGTTGGAGGACGCCGGCGGTGAAAGTTTTAAACAGGTCAACAGGATTACATTAACATTCCCCAACTTTGCAAATGTGGGGGCCCCGCCGGACTCTTTCTTACTTTGCTTTTACCAGGCCTCCTGCTCCAAGTGAAGTAAAGAAAGAGTTGATGATCTGTGATCAGCCTGGCCAGGACTCAGGAGATGATGGATCCAGCTCGGAGGAGTCGGAGTACAGGATTTAACCCCGTCGTGGGTCACACGCGAGCCACTGTGACTGTGTCTCCTGCAAACAACAAGCACCGAAGCACGCACTGTCTGGTGGAACTGTAACACCGTCACACGACACGAGTCACCACCACGAGGTCTGCTGTGGTGTGTGGTATTGGTGGCGTGTGTGGCGCGGTGACGTGACTTAGTCACGTGACAGACTGCTGCGCTGCGCGGTGCCTCAGCCAATCCTGGCCCTGCAATAGCGGCGCCAACCGCGCCAATGTGCCAGGATTGGCTAGGGGGCATGGTTACTCCTCGCCCATATGAGAGAGGGGGTGCTGCTGCTGTATGAAGCGCACCCTCCTGTATAGGAAGCCTTCAAGCGTCACTGTGTGCAGCATAGTTCGGGCTGGTCATAAAAATGACCAGCCCAAAAATAGACATGCGCTGCTGCTGGGACTGAGTAGTGTGACTACTTGACTTGACATTGCCAATCACCGACCACGTGACGTGACCACTTGTTGTCGCCCGCCCCACCCCCTTCAGCGGAATCAGCGCTGACAGTACTCATGTTTTGGAATGAGAGCCAGCGATTGCGAATTAGCCCGCAGCGACTTGGTGACATCATTCATTGACGCCTTGACAGACGGTCGGGTCGGTCCATGAGGCTTAGTGGGGCAACGCCCCAACGCCCCAATGGACACACCGCCCCTGCAGGTCGCTAGAAAAATGGGTAGCGGAAAATAACATTTTACCATACTTTCAAACTGGGTTCCGATCTTCTGCCTCCACAATTGACAACATCACCACCCTAGCCATCCTGAGTCAACAAGCAGCGCAAAAAAATCAACTCCCCCTCTATTGCTGCTTTATAGTTTATAGACTACAGCGACGCCTTCGATAAAGTGTCCCGTAACACTTTATGGAGGAAATTGGACAAGTGGGGGATTCCACAGAGCCTGCTCGGAGCCCTTATCTCCTTGCATAAGAACACATGGGTACGAGTCCGAACTGGCCCAACGACAGTCTCTGCAAAAATTCCAACTTCAGATGGCCTAAAGCAAGGGTGTGTTCTTGCTCCCCTCTTGTTCAACCTCTACACTGCTGACCTGGGGAGATTCCTGGAGAAAAGTAGTCTCCTTCCGCCAAAACTGGGCCTCGCAAAAACGAACTTGCACATTCTGCAATACGCTGATGATATTGTTATAATGGACCAGGCAAAGTCTGGCCTCCAAAGAGCCTTGTGCACGCTCCACAAATACAACACAGCCAATGCTCTTAAAATTAACCAGGATAAGACCAAGGTCTTGATTTTCGGCCGTTGCAAGAAAAAGAAAAGTCTAAAGTGGAACATTGGGCCCGCAAAGATTAAAACAACATCAAATTACAACTACCTGGGGGTCTGGTTTAGCGAGTCTTCCAGACCATCAGTCCACTTGGCTGCCTTAAAAAAGAGAGCTGGAGCAACAACATACAGCCTGACTCGACTTAACCAGTCCCTGAGTAGTCCTTCTGCCGAACCCATTCTGAAGGTGATTAAAGCTACCCTTCTTCCTGCCTTAAGTTCCGGGCACCAGGCCATTCCTGGCGCATGCTCGGCCAGTCTCGACTACGCCCAGGTTATGCCCAGGTTACCATCTATAAAAAAATCTTCAGTCTCCTGAATTACATCCACAGGGCAAGACTACAACTGGAGCTGGGCCTTCAAAGACAATCGATTTTCTGTGAGGCCGACAACCTGAAGTACTATATAAGGGCACTAAAAGCCGCAGATAACACGCTTAAAGCCCGGTTAAAAGAAACTCTTGCCAGGTCCGGGAATCCTTGGAACCGCCAAATTGTAAAAGCCATTAGAACGCTACATATTGACGAAACATCATTAACTGCAGACTCTATTCCATACACAGTCTGGAAAAGGGTTATCAACAAGCAGGTTAGACAAATGTCCTACCATTATCCTGCTCCCCTTGAACGACTCATACCTCCCTGGGGTACCTCAACCTTACCTTCTTGATAGTTTGAACGCAGTGGCCCGCAAAAATATAGTGTTCATGCGTCTCCTAGGTCTGCGCACCACTGCCTTCAACCGATGGACTCCAACCAGTGAGGAGGGGGCTTGCAGACTGTGTAATTACAGGTCTGAATCATGGCTGCATCTTCTGTGCTGTTGTCCCGCCCTTGACACTCCCAGAAGACTTCTCTCGAAACCTTTATATCTAAAAAGGGACATCAGTACATGTTGGGAGGCATCTGCTCTCTGCTATACTTCCCCAGATATTCAAGTGCTTGCAAGGTCCGGAAAATATGTGAGACTCTTGGACAATCTGCTTTCTCCCTCTCCTGCCCCCGCCCTACCAGCTCCTCCTCCCCAAAAACTTATCACAGACTATTTTTGCACTTTGCCCTAGTGTCTCTGTATCAAATCACTTTTTCCTTGGTTTTTGAAGCCTGTCACGTGATTACAACAGTAACTACAGGTCTGCCTCGTCAGTAACATGTGTATGAATTGAAATTTGATGGTTTGCTTTGCTTTGCTTTTAATGTGGTAACAGTGCTACGATGACATTTTACTGCAATGGTTTTAATTAACTGTGCTAATTTAATTAAATTAAATTAATTTAATAATAAACTATAAAGTACCTCTATCAATATCTTTAATCTACATATACATACCTCCTTTATGCATCTATATACTTTCCATGTACTTATGGATCTATATAATTTTCACTTTCTTCCAATTCAGCATATCCAATGCACTATCCTATTTCTCATCCCATACTTCTCTCAATATATCTTCTACCCCAACTTTCTGACTCATCTCAAACATTTTTTACTACTCTTTCCAATGCACTACCCTATTTCTCACCCTACACATCTATCAATATATCCTCTACATCCACTCTCTCATTTATCCCAAACCCCATACCACTACTATGATCCCTAAAATGACCCTTTCTAGACTCTCCCATACTCTACCCCTCCTTGCATCATCTGACACCTCTTTTACTATACCAATCCCCCAAAACAAGCCTTTCTAAACTCTTCCCTCTGACTCTTCCCCTCCACATCCCTTTTTACTCATCCCAAAGCCTCTTCCTACTGCTATGACCTCCAAAAAAAAAAAATCTAGCTCCTTCACTCTTCTATCCCTCCACTATCCTTTTCAATCAAAATAACAGACTAACATGTTCACTTCTAAAATTTCATATTTCACTATACTAATTCACCACTAATCCTTTATGGGTTCCAGAGTAGCATGCTACTCGCCAAAAAAGCTCTTCAACACCTCATCAGAGGTAGCAAGCACTATATAAATGCAAACCTTTTTCCCTCTTCTATCCCTCCGCTACCCTTCTCTATCCAAATAACTGAAAAACATATCCACCACTCAAATTACTTTCGTATTTCACTTTCCAAATTTTCAACACTTCCACTGCCCTGAATGTAGACAGGCACAACAACTTCAAATTGAATACAAACCACAGAAATAGCTGAAAGCAACCACCTCAAAAGGGTAGCAAGTTAAGGTTTGTGACCCCGGTGACTCATAACATTTTGATAAAGAGATTAGACACCCAAAATTAAGCAGTGGCGGTCAAGATCAATCTGTACAGCTCTGGCCACATCCATTGTGTGAAGAGCTTCTTCTTCATTTCAAAAAGGGTAAGGAAAAAATATGGCAAAAAGATTCTCATAAAGATGAAAATCCGAAGGGAGCATCCGGAGAAAATCTAAACATTCCGGAGAAAAGCAAAGAAAAGGAGTAGAACACATGGCTCATTTCCTCCAAGCCTGTTGTCCTGTAATGTAATGGATACTAAGAAAATTACTTTGGTTGATAGGATTTCGAGGGAGGAATGTTGTCCAGTGTTTCAGAAGAAGGCTGTTGAAGAGCATGATGGACAAAAGGGGGATCCCACGCAGAAACACAAGAATGAAATCAGGGACTGCTAAGTTCAGCTTCTATGTAAGCAGAGAGGTAGGCCACTGAACTGACCCAAATCAACTCCTGGAAATCTAAAGCTTTTAAAACTGCTATTGAAGGGAAATGACTATGAGGCCTACACAAACAAGCATTTGCAATGCAATCGGTCTCGCATTTGTGAGAGTTAGAGCTATTGGCGTTGTAAATGTTAATGTTTTTACTTATGTATTTTGTTTTGGAGTGTAGTGGATGTATGTGGTGTGGAGTGGAATTATGTGGGTTGTATTGGAATTGTTAGATGTGGAATTGTGTGGTGTGTAGGTTATTTGTGTAGTGGAATTATGTGACATGGTGAATGGACAGTGGTGAGAGCTACAGAGAATAGACAGGAAGATAGAGAGGGATAGGTAGTTTGAGTAGGAAGTGGTTATTGAACTTGAGACAGAGGAGCAGAAAGAGTGTGTGAAAAAGAGAGAAAGAAGGGTAGAACAGGCCATTGGCGCATAAAGAGGGAGGTTTTGCGTACGCAGAAGAATAGGAGGGGAGGGTGGGTTTGAGGGATGGAAACTTTGAAAAGTGACAGGATAGAAACTGGGCTTGAAGACCTGAAGGTAACCATATGAGAGAGGCAGAAATAGGGCGCGAGAGAGCGAGAGAGATGGGTGAGAGTACCAGAGAGAGAGAGATAGAGGGACAAGTGGAAGGGGTACCTAGAAGAGGGGAGGCGAGAGGAGGACTAGTGCACAGCGTGAGGAGGTACAGGAAGGTAGCCAATAGGTGTCGCCTATGTGAAAGCTATTGGGTTTGGCAATGTCTTTTAGCCATGTCATACAACAGCATGGCTTAAAGTTAGTGGTGTGGCGTAGAGGAGAGGGGAGTAGAGTGGAGTAGAGGAGAGTAGAGTAAAGTGGTGTGGAGTGGCACAGAGTGGCATTGTGTGGAGTGGCATAGAGTGGCATTGTGTGGAGTGGCATAGAGTGGCATTGTGTGGAGTGGCGTGGTAAGGAGTAGAGTGGCATGGGGTAGAGTGATGTGGCATAGAGTGGAGTCGAGTGGCATGGAGTAGAGTAGTGTGATGTAGGATGGAGAAATCGAGAAATAATTCTAATCCAGTGCCACCGGAAAACTCCTGACGAGAAGGACGAATTTCAGAACATGTAGATATTCACATGGCCCTGCTTTGGTTTAAAGATTTTTAGAACACTTAGGGGCCGATTCCGATCTCGGTCGGAGGCGCACCCAATACCATTCGGTCGGGAAAAAAGCCATGCGAAAGCCTGTTTCCCGACCGATCCGTACAGCAGACCGAACGAGTAAGTACGATGCGCACAACAGCAAAGAATCCGGCCGAGCCATACTCACCCAAACCAGCTCCTGTTCTCCGACCGAGGCGAATCCGGAAACGCCGAATCGAGTCGCACGGAAGGAAAAATGCAGCCCCGTCCGGCCGGACAAGTACGATCGCGCTTCCGTACGCTGCCGAACCCGTCGCTACGCACGGCACGTCAAAGCATCCGGGAGAGGCGCACATAAGCTCCGATTCGCGCCACAACACGATCCACGGCTCCGAGACGAACACGGCAGCGACGAGGACGACGCAAAGCGACGAGGACGAGGCGAAGCGACGAGGACGACGCGAAGCAACGAGAAGGACGAACGACACGAACCAACCATGAATCCCTTCGTCCCGATCATACCAATATTCTACATTTACTACCGGAACAGGCACGGACGCGTACGGCGCAGAAGGTAAGCCAGACACCAACCACAAAACACATACAACACGTACACGACACATCACACACACACACAGGGATGCAGAATATACTTACACCAGCAACAGCAGCACCATAGGGGCGGGATGCCCATCACCAATGCCACATATGCACACAGGGGCCTGAATGCGCACCACCACCCCTACCCAGGGGGCAGGATGCCTACCACTACTACCACCCTCACCCAGGGGTGCAGGATGCCTACCACTACTACCACCCTTAGCCAGGGGGGGCAGGGTGTCTACCACTAGTACCACCCTTAGCCAGGGGGGGCAGGATGCCTACCACTACTACCACCCTCACCCAGGGGGGGCAGGATGCCCACTACTACCACCCTCACCCAGGGGGTGCAGGATGCCTACCACTACTACCACCCTCACCCAGGGGAGGCTGGATGCCTACCACTACTACCACCCTTAGCCAGGGGGCAGGATGCCTACCACTACTACTACCCTTAGCCAGGGGGCAGGATGCCTACCACTACTACCACCCTCACCCAGGGGTGCAGGATGCCTACCACTACTACCACCCTCACCCAGGGGGGCAGGATGCCTACCACTACTACCACCCTCACCCAGGGGTGCAGGATGCCTACCACTACTACCACCCTCACCCAGGGGGGCAGGATGCCTACCACTACTACCACCCTTAGCCAGGGGGGCAGGATGCCTACCACTACTACCACCCTTAGCCAGGGGGGCAGGATGCCTACCACTACTACCACCCTCACCCAGGGGGCAGGATGCCTACCACTACTACCACCCTCACCCAGGGGTGCAGGATGCCTACCACTACTACCACCCTCACCCAGGGGGGCTGGATGCCTACCACTACTACCACCCTCACCCAGGGGGGCAGGATGCCTACCACTACTACCACCCTCACCCAGGGGGTGCAGGATGCCTACCACTACTACCACCCTCACCCAGGGGGCTGGATGCCTACCACTACTACCACCCTCACCCAGGGGGGCAGGATGCCTACCACTACTACCACCCTCACCCAGGGGGGCAGGATGCCTACCACTACTACCACCCTCACCCAGGGGGGCAGGATGCCTACCACTACTACCACCCTTAGCCAGGGGGGCAGGATGCCTACCACTACTACCACCCTCACCCAGGGGGGCAGGATGCTCTACCACTACTACCACCTTCACCCAAGGTGGGCAGGATGCCTACCACTACTACCACCCTCACCCAGGGGGTGCAGGATGCCTACCACTACTAGCACCCTCACCCAGGGGGGGCAGGATGCCTACCACTACTACCACCCTCACCCAGGGGGTGCAGGATGCCTACCACTACTACCACCCTTAGCCAGGGGGGCAGGATGCCTACCACTACTACCACCCTTAGCCAGGGGGGGCAGGATGCCTACCACTACTACCACCCTGAGCCAGGGGGGGCAGGGTGCCTACCACTACTACCACCCTCACCCAGGGTGTGCTGGATGCCTACCACTAGTACCACCCTCACCCAGGGGGGGCAGGATGCCTACCACTACTACCACCCTTAGCCAGGGGGCAGGATGCCTACCACTACTACCACCCTTAGCCAGGTGGGGCAGGATGCCTACCACTACTACCACCCTCACCCAGGGGGGCAGGATGCCTACCACTACTACCACCCTCACCCAGGGGTGCAGGATGCCTACCACTACTACCACCCTCACCCAGGGGGGCAGGATGCCTACCACTACTACCACCCTCACCCAGGGGGGCAGGATGCCTACCACTACTACCACCCTCACCCAGGGGGTGCAGGATGCGTACCACTACTACCACCCTCACCCAGGGGGGGCAGGATGCCTACCACTACTACCACCCTTAGCCAGGGGGGGCAGGATGCCTACCACTACTACCACCCTTAACCAGGGGGGGCAGGATGCCTACCACTACTACCACCCTTAGCCAGGGGGGGCAGGATGCCTACCACTACTACCACCCTCACCCAGGGGGGGCAGGATGCCTACCACTACTACCACCTTCACCGAGGGTGGGCAGGATGCCTACCACTACTACCATCCTCACCCAGGGGGGGCAGGATGCCTACCACTACTACCACCCTCACCCAGGGTGGGCTGGATGCCTACCACTAGTACCACCCTCACCCAGGGGGGGCAGGATGCCTACCACTACTACCACCCTTAGCCAGGGGGGGCAGGATGCCTACCACCCTCACCCAGGGGGTGCAGGATGCCTACCACTAGTACCACCCTCACCCAGGGGGGCAGGATGCCTACCACTACTACCACCCTCACCCAGGGGGTGCAGGATGCCTACCACTACTACCACCCTTAGCCAGGGGGGGCAGGATGCCTACCACTACTACCACCCTCACCCAGGGGGTGCAGGATGCCTACCACTAGTACCACCCTCACCCAGGGGGGGCAGGATGCCTACCACTACTACCACCCTCACCCAGGGGGTGCAGGATGCCTACCACTACTACCACCCTCACCCAGGGGGGGCAGGATGCCTACCACTACTACCACCCTTAGCCAGGGGGGGCAGGATGCCTACCACTACTACCACCCTTAGCCAGGGGGGGCAGGGTGCCTACCACTACTACCACCCTCACCCAGGGTGTGCTGGATGCCTACCACTAGTACCACCCTCACCCAGGGGGGGCAGGATGCCTACCACTACTACCATCCTCACCCAGGGGGTGCAGGATGCCTACCACTACTACCACCCTCACCCAGGGGGCAGGATGCCTACCACTACTACCACCCTTAGCCAGGGGGGCAGGATGCCTACCACTACTACCACCCTCACCCAGGGGGGCAGGATGCCTACCACTAGTACCACCCTCACCCAGGGGGGCAGGATGCCTCCCACTACTACCACCCTTAGCCAGGGGGCAGGATGCCTACCACTAGTACCACCCTCACCCAGGGGGGCAGGATGCCTACCACTACTACCCCCTCACCCAGGGGGGCAGGATGCCTACCACTACTACCACCTTCACCCAGGGTGGGCAGGATGCCTACCACTACTACCACCCTCACCCAGGGGGGCAGGATGCCTACCACTACTACCACCCTCACCCAGGGTGGGCTGGATGCCTACCACTAGTACCACCCTCACCCAGGGGGCAGGATGCCTACCACTACTACCACCCTTAGCCAGGGGGGCAGGATGCCTACCACTACTACCACCCTCACCCAGGGGGTGCAGGATGCCTACCACTAGTACCACCCTCACCCAGGGGGCAGGATGCCTACCACTACTACCACCCTCACCCAGGGGTGCAGGATGCCTACCACTACTACCACCCTTAGCCAGGGGGGCAGGATGCCTACCACTACTACCACCCTTAGCCAGGGGGCAGGATGCCTACCACTACTACCACCCTCAGCCAGGGGGCAGGGTGCCTACCACTACTACCACCCTCACCCAGGGTGTGCTGGATGCCTACCACTAGTACCACCCTCACCCAGGGGGGCAGGATGCCTACCACTACTACCACCCTTAGCCAGGGGGGCAGGATGCCTACCACTACTACCACCCTTAGCCAGGGGGGCAGGATGCCTACCACTACTACCACCTCACCCAGGGGGGCAGGATGCCTACCACTACTACCACCCTCACCCAGGGGTGCAGGGTGCCTACCACTACTACCACCCTCACCCAGGGGGGCAGGATGCCTACCACTACTACCACCCTCACCCAGGGGGCAGGATGCCTACCACTACTACCACCCTTAGCCAGGGGGGCAGGATGCCTACCACTACTACCACCCTCACCCAGGGTGTGCTGGATGCCTACCACTAGTACCACCCTCACCCAGGGGGGCAGGATGCCTACCACTACTACCATCCTCACCCAGGGGGTGCAGGATGCCTACCACTACTACCACCCTCACCCAGGGGGCAGGATGCCTACCACTACTACCACCCTCAGCCAGGGGGCAGGATGCCTACCACTACTACCACCCTCACCCAGGGGGGCAGGATGCCTACCACTAGTACCACCCTCACCCAGGGGGCAGGATGCCTACCACTACTACCACCCTTAGCCAGGGGGCAGGATGCTCTACCACTAGTACCACCCTCACCCAGGGGGGCAGGATGCCTACCACTACTACCCCCTCACCCAGGGGGCAGGATGCCTACCACTACTACCACCTTCACCCAGGGTGGGCAGGATGCCTACCACTACTACCACCCTCACCCAGGGGGCAGGATGCCTACCACTACTACCACCCTCACCCAGGGTGGGCTGGATGCCTACCACTAGTACCACCCTCACCCAGGGGGGCAGGATGCCTACCACTACTACCACCCTTAGCCAGGGGGGCAGGATGCCTACCACTACTACCACCCTCACCCAGGGGGTGCAGGATGCCTACCACTAGTACCACCCTCACCCAGGGGGCAGGATGCCTACCACTACTACCACCCTCACCCAGGGGTGCAGGATGCCTACCACTACTACCACCCTCAGCCAGGGGGGCAGGATGCCTACCACTACTACCACCCTTAGCCAGGGGGGCAGGATGCCTACCACTACTACCACCCTTAGCCAGGGGGTCAGGATGCCTACCACTACTACCACCCTCACCCAGGGTGTGCTGGATGCCTACCACTAGTACCACCCTCACCCAGGGGGCAGGATGCCTACCACTACTACCACCCTTAGCCAGGGGGGCAGGATGCCTACCACTACTACCACCCTTAGCCAGGGGGGCAGGATGCCTACCACTACTACCACCCTCACCCAGGGGGCAGGATGCCTACCACTACTACCACCCTCACCCAGGGGTGCAGGGTGCCTACCACTACTACCACCCTCACCCAGGGGGCAGGATGCCTACCACTACTACCACCCTCACCCAGGGGGCAGGATGCCTACCACTACTACCACCCTCACCCAGGGGGTGCAGGATGCCTACCACTACTACCACCCTCACCCAGGGGGCAGGATGCCTACCACTACTACCACCCTTAACCAGGGGGGCAGGATGCCTACCACTACTACCACCCTTAGCCAGGGGGGCAGGATGCCTACCACTACTACCACCCTCACCCAGGGGGCAGGATGCCTACCACTACTACCACCTTCACCGAGGGTGGGCAGGATGCCTACCACTACTACCATCCTCACCCAGGGGGGGCAGGATGCCTACCACTACTACCACTCTCACCCAGGGTGGGCTGGATGCCTACCACTAGTACCATCCTCACCCAGGGGGCAGGATGCCTACCACTACTACCACCCTTAGCCAGGGGGGCAGGATGCCTACCACCACTCACCTCAGGGGGGCAGGATGCCTACCACTAGTACCACCCTCACCCAGGGGGCAGGATGCCTACCACTACTACCACCCTCACCCAGGGGGGCAGGATGCCTACCACTACTACCACCCTTAGCCAGGGGGGCAGGATGCCTACCACTACTACCACCCTCACCCAGGGGGGCAGGATGCCTACCACTAGTACCACCCTCACCCAGGGGGGCAGGATGCCTACCACTACTACCACCCTCACCCAGGGGGTGCAGGATGCCTACCACTACTACCACCCTCACCCAGGGGGCAGGATGCCTACCACTACTACCACCCTTAGCCAGGGGGGCAGGATGCCTACCACTACTACCACCCTTAGCCAGGGGGGCAGGATGCCTACCACTACTGCCACCCTCACCCAGGGGTGCTGGATGCCTACCACTAGTACCACCCTCACCCAGGGGGGCAGGATGCCTACCACTACTACCACCCTCACCCAGGGGGGCAGGATGCCTACCACTACTACCACCCTCACCCAGAGGGGCAGGATGCCTACCACTACTACCACCCTTAGCCAGGGGGCAGGATGCCTACCACTACTACCACCCTCAGCCAGGGGGGCAGGATGCCTACCACTACTACCACCCTCACCCAGGGGGGCAGGATGCCCACCACTAGTACCACCCTCACCCAGGGGGGCAGGATGCCTACCACTACTACCACCCTTAGCCAGGGGGCAGGATGCCTACCACTAGTACCACCCTCACCCAGGGGGGCAGGATGCCTACCACTACTACCACCCTTAGCCAGGGGGCAGGATGCCTACCACTACTACCACCCTCACCCAGGGGGTGCAGGATGCCTACCACTACTACCACCCTTAGCCAGGGGGTCAGGATGCCTACCACTACTACCACCCTTAGCCAGGGGGGCAGGATGCCTACCACTACTACCACCCTCACCCAGGGGTGCAGGATGCCTACCACTACTACCACCCTCACCCAGGGGGCAGGATGCCTACCACTACTACCACCCTTAGCCAGGGGGGCAGGATGCCTACCACTACTACCACCCTTAGCCAGGGGGGCAGGATGCCTACCACTACTACCACCCTCACCCAGGGGGCAGGATGCCTACCACTACTACCACCCTCACCCAGGGTGGGCAGGATGCCTACCACTACTACCACCCTCACCCAGGGGGCAGGATGCTCTACCACTACTACCACCCTCACCCATGGTGGGCTGGATGCCTACCACTAGTACCACCCTCACCCAGGGGGCAGGATGCCTACCACTACTACTACCCTTAGCCAGGGGGCAGGATGCCTACCACTACTACCACCCTCACCCAGGGGGTGCAGGATGCCTACCACTACTACCACCCTTAGCCAGGGGGGCAGGATGCCTACCACTACTACCACCCTCACCCAGGGGGGCAGGATGCCTACCACTACTACCACCCTCACCCAGGGGGCAGGATGCCTACCACCACTACCACCCCCACCCATAGGATGGACAATGCATGACACAACCAGCACACCACAACCTAGGGAATGCAAGAAGAAGACATCCCCCAACACCATGACAAGCGTGTGTAGACTGTGTCAAATGCCTACAACACCGAACATGACTTCGAACATACAATGTGACCCCTAGCACATGTGCCACACAAATATGTGTGTGGCACACACAACGCAAGCAGGCCATGACCATTGTGGCAATGGGGTCCAAACCCCATCATCACAGTGACCAAAAGGCAAGTGTGGGGTCCATAGCTGCAGCACATTTTGAACATTGTGGCAATGGGGTCCAAACCCCCATCATCACATTGCCCAAAAGGTAAGTGTGGGGTCCATAGCTGCAGCACATTTTGAACATTGTGGCAATGGGGTCCAAACACCCATCATCACAGTGCCCAAAAGGTAAGTGTGGGGTCCATAGCTGCAGCACATTTTGAACATTGTGGCAATGGGGTCCAAACCCCCATCATCACATTGCCCAAAAGGTAAGTGTGGGGTCCATAGCTGCAGCACATTTTGAACATTGTGGCAATGGGGTCCAAACCCCCATCATCACATTGCCCAAAAGGTAAGTGTGGGGTCCATAGCTGCAGCACATTTTGAACATTGTGGCAATAGGGTCCAAACCCCCATCATCACAGTGACCAAAAGGTAAGTGTTAACAAAGTAAGAGGTGCAACTGCCAAACTGCATGGATGATTCCTGGTCACAGAACAACAAACACATCAGTGGCAAAGTAGTGTATGTGTCCCATTGCAACATAAATTGGGGAGCCAAATCCTGCAGTGCAAATAAGACATAACTTTGGCCATGTGCAGACAAACAACACCCATGGGGGCTGACACCGTCAACAATCATCAATGACACAATGACAGAAGTGACCATCCGAATGCAGACCCACATATTTGCACTAATGGGCACACACATGCAGATACCCTGTGGAGACTGCAGATGTGAGGCGAACAGATACCATACCATGGCAGCAATGGGACACACAATCAACAATTAGCACCAAATGAGGGCTCCTGTCCCATCAGCCTGGTCATGGAAGTGCCAACGGAATCATCAGCACAGATCCAACACACTTGTATAGCAATGTTGCACTGACAACACAGATGAGTCCTTCCCCATTGATGCCCAAACCTGCATGTTCACTGGAGATGGCCACACGGTCAGGGAAGTAGACGAATAGAACAATGGCAGGCACAACAGATGTGCAGGGGTGGAAGCCACAGATGTGAAATTGCCAATCTAAGTAGGAAATCCCATTGCCAAATACTGAACACATGACACCCTCAGATGCTGCTATGGATGACATGGATACACCACAGGATAGGACACATTCCCCTGGACCACATGGGTTCCTGCACAGTAACACTTCATTATCATGAGACCAAATATCACCATCACTGCAGCAAGGGCATGGTTAGCATCATCAACATCATGTACATCAGAAGCAAAAGCACTAGAGAACAGAAAGTTGCTTTATTCAGCATATGTGGCATTAAAAGTAGAAGTCCGGTAGAACATAAACAAAGGCCAATGGCCAGTCCATCAACAAAGTCACAAGTGGGTGACAGTGGCAGATGCCACCCTACACATGCCTGCACAAAACCAGGGACAATCCACTAGGAGGGGCAACCGGGGGGTAGGCCAGGCACCGCAGGGACAGGATCAGGGCTCACCAGGAGGAAGCAGGGAAGGGGTGGTGGGTGCTGGAGAGCCACTGACAACTGCAGTGGAGGTGTCTGACATGGTGTGTGCCGGCACAACTGGGGGCATGGCTCAGATGTTGTGGGTGCTGGCACGACTGCAGTGGACCCTGCAGATGGAGTGGACAGGTCCGCCACTGCAGTGCCCAAGTCAGACAGGGTGGTAGTGGACTCCACTGCAGTGCCTACCACCAGGGGAGGAGAATGGGGAACAGGCAAGGTGGGCTGGACAGAGGGGAGGACACCCTCACCACATCAGTGGCACAGACAAGCGCAGCGGGGGGTGTGGTTCCGGGAGAGCAAGTGGCAGGGGGAGAAGGCCGGAGCCTCTTGGGGATGGTATATCTGTGGGTGGGGGAACCTGGGGCAGGGTGTGGTGGGGGCACCTGTGGAGTGGGGGCCTGAGGGATGGAGGAAGGAGACCTGGTGCTTGAGCTGCAGGGTGGCGGCGGGGTCTTGCTCTTACCACTCCGGGGGACTTGCGGGTGGGGGCCTCAGTCTGTCTGCGCCTGGGGGAGGGTGTCCGGGGGCGAGGGGCACTCTGCTCCGTGTGGGGGGGCTTCCTCTTCCCCCTGGATGCTGGGGCAGCTGGATCGGAGGGGAAGAGGCCGAGGTCACTGAGGTAGAGGCGCTGGGTCTTTGGGGTTGCAGGTGAATCAAGGGAGGGTGCTTTGGAGGGAGAGGCAACTGAGGACTGCGCAGTGCCCGTGGATGCGTGTGTGTGTACCAGGGCCCCATCCCCTGTGAGTCTGGTTTCAGTCCCCTGACTGTGCGTGCGTGTGCGTTTAGTTTGTGGCGTGTGTGTCTGTGTGCTGGATGTGTGTGTGCTGGTGTGTGCCTGTGCCGGTGTGTGTGTGCTTGGGACGGGTAAGGTGCTGGGGAGAGTGGATGGAGCAGAGGCAGGAGGGGTGAGGGACTGTCTGAGGCGGGACACTGCTGCCGTCAGGGAGGAGTCCATGGACCTGTTGCCCCTCTGTAGGTCAGACATGCCCGATGAGATGCCCTCCATGAACGACACCAGCTGAGTCAACAGTGCGGTGTGCGCATGGAGGACACTCAGCATGGCTGTCTGCCCTACATGGAGCTGGCGAAGGAGGTACACAGACTCCTCACTCAGGGCAGCAGGGGACACAGGGGCAGGGGGTGCGGTGCCTGGGCCAAAGGAGACACGCTCCCGAACATGGGAGCCTCCACGGACCTGGGGAATGGGAGCCGATGGGAGGGCAGTGGTGGTGCTGGTGGTGGCGGGGACAGCAACACTAGCTGGGGTGTGGTGGCTGCTGACACCCGCCTCCACAAGGGAGTCATCCTCCGAGTTGCTCTGGTCCTCAGCTGAGGTGGATGGTGCTGAGGACTCCTCGGTGTGGCTCCCTCGCCCTCCGTGCCACTGGGTCCCTCCGACCACTCCTCGGCTGCTGACCCAGTCTGGCTCTCTGGCTCCTCCTGGTCCGTGGAGCTGTCCCCTTCCGTGGCCGTGGATGTATCTGCAAACAATGGGGAAACAGACAGACATCAGTCACCTGCACCAAACGCACACACCACTGTGAGCACAGCACATTACAGAGCAAGCCCTGGCATCATTAGTTGTACATTGCTAAAAGTGCCCTAACTGAACAGGAGAAGCCAATTGTCAGTCTGATGCCAAGCATGGCACTCACATCCCACATGGCCTTGCACCCATCTGTCTGGTGTCTGTTGGATTGCAACACCCCAGTGTGGACACATGCACCAAGTACACAGTAGTTGGACAGTGCAGAGGACACGGTGTGGCATGTGGACATGCACACATCACAGCTCTTGCCACTGAGTCAGTACAGGTTTCCGGATGAAAGGGATGCCCAGAGTCAAATAGGAAATGCATGTGATGCATACCAGCGACAGACACCATGATGCACCCATGTCCTGATAGCCAGCGCCACTATGTTGTGCATGTAGCACATGTCACTCCCCTGCAGGACCACCAATAAGTTGACACATGCCATGGCAGAGGCATGACTGCTAAGTCATACATCACTGTCTCAGTGATGTATGACTTGGCAGCCAGACAACAACACTATGCACTGTGTCACAATAGTAGGTCATGGGTAATGCAAGTCCTGGAGCTGCACAAGTGCACATGTACATCCCCCACACAACACATCATCTTAACCCTCATCTGTCCAGGTCACACCTATTGGACATATGGGAGACCTGTGACACTACCCTCGGAACCTGAGCCCCTCACAATTTGCTGTGAATGGGGAACAGCTGCCTGAACTTCACATTCGCATACCCCAGTCTGCACGGGCAGCTGATCAAACACCTATGTGACACACAAGTATCGTCTCCTATGGTCACATCTCCAGGGGCATGCTGAGCCCCTACCAAGAAACACCCCAGCAGTCCTGGCAACTAATCCACAGCACACTGACACAGAGGCAGACACCTGAGGGGTCAAATCACTGTGCACAATGTGTCAGCTGATACACTGGAGTGGGAGTACAGAGTGCATTGCATGGCCTGGAGTAGGCATGACTGTCCTGCTCCACATGAATGAGGGATGTGCCCTGGACAGTGGATAGCTGGCTATGTATGTGTGACACACGTAATCTGCACACTCCTGGGGCCCAAACATTGTTCCCACCCGCTGCATGGGCCTGATTCACAGAACTAACTTACGTCAAAAACGTAAAGTTAGTACTTTTTGGTATTCACAGAATGAACTTACTCATTTCGGTATTCACAGAAGTTAGTAGTCCTAACTTTAGGACTCCTAAATGCCTTCTGTGAATACCGAAAGTCTTAAAGTTAGGATTTTTCTCAGTTTAGAGTAGTAAAGTTAGGACTCCTAACTTCAGGACTCCTAAATGCCTTCTGTGAATACCAAAAGTCTTGAAGTTAGGATTTTTCTCAGTTTAGGAGTCGTAAAGTTAGGACTCCTAACTTTAGGACTCCTAAATGCCTTCTGTGAATACCGAAAGTCTTGAAGTTAGGATTTTTCTCAGTTTAGGAGTAGTAAAGTTAGGACTCCTAACTTCAGGACTCCTAAATGCCTTCTGTGAATACCAAAAGTCTTGAAGTTAGGATTTTTCTCAGTTTAGGAGTCGTAAAGTTAGGACTCCTAACTTTAGGACTCCTAAATGCCTTCTGTGAATACCGAAAGTCTTGAAGTTAGGATTTTTCTCAGTTTAGGAGTAGTAAGTTAGGACTCCTAACTTCAGGACTCCTAAATGCCTTCTGTGAATACCAAAAGTCTTGAAGTTAGGATTTTTCTCAGTTTAGGAGTCGTAAAGTTAGGACTCCTAACTTTAGGACTCTAAATGCCTTCTGTGAATACCGAAAGCCTTGAAGTTAGGATTTTTCTCAGTTTAGGAGTAGTAAAGTTAGGACTCCTAACTTCAAGACTCCTAAATGCCTTCTGTGAATACCAAAAGTCTTGAAGTTAGGATTTTTCTCAGTTTAGGAGTCGTAAAGTTAGGACTCCTAACTTTAGGACTCCTAAATGCCTTCTGTGACTACCGAAAGTCTTGAAGTTAGATTTTCTCAGTTTAGGAGTAGTAAAGTTAGGACTCCTAACTTTACTACTCCTAAACTGAGAAAATCCTAACCTTAAGACTTTCGGTATTCACAGAAGGCATTTAGGAGTCCTAAAGTTAGGACTACTAACTTCTGTGAATACCGAAATGAGTAAGTTCATTCTGTGAATACCAAAATGAGTAAGTGTATTCTGTGAATACCAAAAAGTACTAACTTTACGTTTTTGACGTAAGTTAGTTCTGTGAATCAGGCCCCATGTGCGTGTGCCACATACCCCAGGCACATGTGGTGGCTCAGCTCAGCAAGTGGACCGCATATCAAAGCAACACGCAGATCACATGTCCAAACCCAGGCGTTGTGTGAACAATGGACCCACCCATGATGCCCACAACAGAGTTAGGGAAACAGATGCTGTCCCCCACCTTTAGTGAAGCAAACTGCAAGGACACAGTCCCAAGTGACACAATTCCCTGAATGTAAGGGCCACACCTGGGTATCAGATGAGCAGTGGGCAGTGCACAATAGAGGGACATGGCTCCTGGACAACATGAGTGCTGCACTGTGGCAGTTGAACCAGGCCAGAGGAGGGCACAAAGCATGTAATACAGAGTTCACAGTGCAGTCTTTGACTCACCCCTCCTTGCTGCTGTCTGGCCTTCAGCTGCCCATCCAGGTCTGGAAACACCACCGCCAGGATCTGGAGCATGTGGGGGTCAGGGTCCGTGTTCCGCCTCTCCTGCGAGGAGGCGACAGCTTCAGCTGGACCCGTGCAATCCTCCGGGTCCAGCCCGAAGGTCCTGCCACCTCTTCTGGCAGTTGCGGATCCGGCGCTTGTAGACCCCCACGGACCGGACAGCCCGGACGATGTCCTTCCAGATTTCCTGCTTCCGATGGGCATTAACCTGTCAGGATGACAAAGTGAAAAGGCCATTACCACACATGCAACATATCCGTGCATGACACAGTTGTATATACATGTCTCAATCACAGGGGCACATGATGTACACAGGCAGTGCAAAGCTGACCATGGACAGTTTGCCAGTCGTCACTACATGGTATCATTGCATGGGAAGTAAAACCATGTTCAAATGCACTGTCGCTGCACCATACCTGTCCAGTGCAAGTCACTACACACTATGGGGGTGACAACTACTCAGTGAGCCTGCTAGCCAGTGGCGTGCAGACTCTCAGCCTTGCTAGTCAGACAATATGCACATTCAGAAAGGCAGTGCACAGAACACTTACCTGCTCCCCTGGTGTCCCATACAGCTTGCTGTACTGTGGAAGTAGGCTGTCCAGCAGGGCCTGGTTCTCTTCAAGGCTGAAGGCTGGGGCTCTCTCCACAGTACGTGCCATTGCAGGGTCCAGAGGGGCAGAGACAGCAGCAGTGCAGTGGCAGATGTCGTCCTGGAGCATGTAGTGCAGGCAAGTGAGCTCTCAGGGGAACAGCCAGCAATATATATGTGCTGGAGAGGCAGATACTGTCCCTTGTGTCCAAAGTGATAGGTCCAAGTCGTTTGCATCTTCTGAATCTGGCCAATCCATGGAATAGCAGCACCAAAACACGCCCACAGCATCCTTCAAATCCTCAACTTCATGACATACATGATTTTGCAACATTGTTGTGGGTGACCAACTGAATTTCCAGCAACCGACTCGTTCGAAATTCGAAAACGCGTCCGTTGCCAGGCAAGCCCATTGTCAATGGGTGCGCACCGATCGGTCCATTGCGGTACAACGCGCACAGGGGTACAACGCGTGCACCGCACACATTGAATGCAATGGGCCGGCCGGAGGCACCGATCGGTCCATTGCGGTTCAACGCGCACAGGGGTACAACGCGTACCGCGCACATTGAATGCAATGGGCCGGCCGGAGGCACCGATCAGTCCATTGCGGTTCAACGCACACAGGGGTACAACGCGTACCCGCACACATTGAATGCAATGGGCCGGCCGGAGGCACCGATCGGTCCATTGCGGTACAACGCGCACGTGGGTACAACGCGTACCCGCACACATTGAATGCAATGGGCCGGCCGGAGGCACCGATCGGTCCATTGCGGTACAACGCGCACAGGGGTACAACGCGTACCCGCACACATTGAATGCAATGGGCCGGCCGGAGGAACCGATCGGTCCATTGCGGTTCAACGCGCACAGGGGTACAACGCGTACCCGCACACATTGAATGCAATGGGCCGGCCGGAGGCACCGATCGGTCCATTGCGGTACAACGCGCACAGGGGTACAACGCGTACCCGCACACATTGAATGCAATGGGCCGGCCGGAGGCACCGATCGGTCCATTGCGGTACAACGCGCACAGGGGTACAACGCGTACCCGCACACATTGAATGCAATGGGCCGGCCGGAGGCACCGATCGGTCCATTGCGGTTCAACGCGCACAGGGGTACAACGCGTACCCGCACACATTGAATGCAATGGGCCGGCCGGAGGCACCGATCGGTCCATTGCAGTTCAACGCGCACAGGGGTACAACGCGTACCCGCACACATTGAATGCAATGGGCCGGCCGGAGGCACCGATCGGTCCATTGCGGTACAACGCATCACTGTACATGTGACTGGCATATGTCAGCATGCCTGTCTCAGATGGACATATGCCAGCCACAGATAGCTCCCAGGGAGTGAGGGGCACACCTACATCACGACAGCCTGTCCAAACTTTATCCTAAGGCATGTAAGGATGCATTTCCTATTGTGTGTATGTTGGTGTACATGTTGTCCTGTGGGTGTCACCTGTGGGCAGCCACCCCCAGGCTGTGCACGTGTTCATGGGGACAGGATCCTGGGTGTTACGTGTACATGACCACTGTGATGTGCAACTGTTCATATCTGTGCATGTGCCATGGTCACATTTCACAGTGGTGTATGCGTATGTCATGTCACATACCCCGTGAGTCCCATGTGGGACGGTATGTTTGAGCCAGGGTGTCCCAGTGGCACAATAGTGATGGTCCTCCACAGTCTTTGTGCATGTAATGTTTACAATGTCTCTGATTTCATGTGCACAATGGGAGACAGTCTCCACATCCACGTTGTGTGTGCATGGACTCTGATGTTGTGCGTGTGTGTCACAGACGTCCATGTCTGTCCTGCCGTGGCAAGTGGGGCCACTACCTGTGGGGGTCATGGTTGTTTTGCTGTGGTGTATACATGATACTCCATGTGATGTCAGTGTCCATGTGGCATTACAGGGTCCCTGGGAATGTACCTGTCGTTGAGCTGTGGTGCCTGGGGCACATCTGTCCTCACATGTCACTGTGGGGGTTATTGTGACACGGCAGCAGGAGATGGGAACTGTGACATGGCCTCATGATATCCAATGGGCCAACCTGGGACTAATTGATGCCACCTGTTGGACCGTGTTGACAGATGTTGGCCATGTATGTACCATACATGTCCTTCCGGTACTGCACACTTCATGTAGTTGTGCCTCATAATGATGTATGTTGGGATCTTGAGTGTGTTCAATGCCGCATATGTGGGGTGACTGACAATCTTGCTTACTTCTCCTCTGCACTGCAGGGCTCCTGCTGTCCATCGGCCATTCCCAGACCTGGCAACGATGGTGGAACGGGACAGCATCCGACGGTACCGCTTCACCAGGCAGCTGATTGAGGATTTGGCAGTGCAGTTGTCCCCACATTTGCAGCCTGGCCGGCCGTATCCTACAGCGCTGACCCCCAAGGTGAAGGTGATGGCAGCCCTACACTTCTTTGCCACTGGTACCTTCCAACATACTGTGGCGACTGCTGGTGGGATGTCACAGACCATGTTCAGCCGTGTGCTCCGCGATGTTTTGGCGGCAATGTTGCTCTTCCTGAACCGGTACATCTATTTCCCTAGACTGCGACGACTCACTGACGTGAAGAGTGACTTTTATGCCCTGGGGAGGATGCCGCATGTCATTGGCTCCATTGATGGGACACATGTGGCTTTGGTACCACCACAGGCCCAGGAGCAGGCCTACAGGAACCGCAAGCACTACCACTCGGTCAATGCACTGGTGGTGTGTCTTGCAGACATGACCATCACACACGTGTGTGCCCGTTTCCCTGGTTCAGCACATGATGCCTTTGTGATGAGGAGTAGTCGCATCCCCAGGATGATGGCACAGATGCAGAACCAGCGTGCCTGGCTTGTCGGTGTGTACTGACTTTGTGCCATTGTGTGTGATCTGATCTGTAGTATTCCGCCCACTTTTCCAAGTCAGCTAATGTGCACTTGTCTGTCCGTAGGTGACTCGGGATACCCCAACATGCCGTGGTTGCTGACACCCCTCAGGAACCCTGTGACACCAGCCCAGATGCGCTACAATGAGGCACATGGTCGGACCAGGAGAGTGATTGAGCGGACCTTTGGTCTCCTGAAGAGCCGCTTCCGCTGCCTGGACAAGACCGGAGGGTCCCTCCCATATGCCCCTGCGAAAGTGTGCAAGATTATCATCGTCTGCTGCATGCTCCACAACCTGGCAGTGCGGAAGGAGTTGCCTCTCATCCAGGATGACAATGACCAACATCCGCCACCTGTGGAGGATCCTGGCCTGGACCACGATGCCAGTGACGATGATGATGATGATGGTGATGGTGATGTCCGCACACAGCTCATCACCAACTTCTTTAGCTGAATGTGAGTATCCTGAGGTGTCATGTCAATGATGTGAGTTGGCATGATGTGTGGGTGGTGCTCTGGTGCTGTTGGAGTGTGTCCATGGGCTACTTGACTGGATGTGTGTTGCGATGTGTGGTGACAGGTGGGCTGTACTCCCCAACAGTGTTGACATGCTAACTTGGTTCTGGGTGGGTATCTTGTAACATGTATTGTGCATGAGTTTTGCTGTTCTGTCCTGTACTCCATTGCTTTTGACTGTGTGTCATTTCTGTCCTTCACAGGGTACTTTCAGATTCGTTTGGTCAACTGTGTCCACCGACGACGTGATTGCACATCCAGGCTGGTAGCTGTTGTGTCCCTACAGGTGATGTGCGCCACACCCATGGACTTCCTTCCGTCTACAGTTGTTGACTGTGTGCCCGCTGCCAGGTGGGGTTACCTTGCATCTGTAGTGGTTACGGCATGTTGCAACTGTGTAATAAACCTGTGCTTCACTTTGTGATGTGCGTTGTCTGTGGTCACACATTTGACTGCCATTTGCTTACTGCACCTGTGGGCTACTTGACTACAACTGGGAATGGGTGTGGTGTCTGTGCATTGCACCGTCTTCCCTGGCAACATCAGTGTAAGCAATGAGTCAGATGGCCTAGGTGTGTATGTGTTGTGTAGCCCTGGTGGTGTGTCTCCCTCATGTGTGTCACGTTGCCTGTACTCACATGCCTGTGTTGTCCTTGCTGTTGCAGTTCGCATACACAGTGTAATTTTTCAGTTCATCATCCCCATAACAGCACCCATGTTGAAATCACGACAGAGGCAAGTATGGTGTATTAGTGTGTTTATTGTGATACATTTGTGTTAATAGTGCATAGGATGGGTTGTGCTGTACATAAATCTTGCAATCCCAAGTTCCTAGGTGAATTGAAAGTCCTGGTAGACAGGATCCCCAGTATCGGGGCCACAGTTGTCTGACACATTGGTCCAACTTGTACTCCCCATGCAATGTGTGGGAGTAGTGTTGCCGTCAACAGGGTGAACAGTCTGTGCACAAAGGCGAACATCCAGAACAGGTTCAGGCTTCCTGGGAGTTGCGCTTGGCCATCGGCCTCTCACTTTTCCCTCCTCGGACGACCCCTCTTCTTGGGGGGCCCCTCAAGTACAGGCTGCTCCGGTGCAGGGGACTCTCCGCCAGAGTCCTCCTCCCTCCCTGTGGCAGTTGCAGTTTGTTCGGCACCAGATGTTGTTGGCACACAGGGAGGTGTGGACTGGTTGCTGTTCATCTGGCGGAGGCATTGTAAAATGTCCCTGTGCACCGCCGTCATCTCATGCAGTGCATCCCACTTGGACTCCACGCGGGACATGTGTGAGTCCACACGGGACATGTGTGACTCCACGTGGGACATGTGGGAGTCCAAGCGGGCATGATGGGCAGCCTGCTGCTGTTTAATGTCTCTGAGGAGCCCCACTACCTGGCTGAGCTCTCCGGTGCTGGACTGGTACGCATCAGCTATGCGTACCAGTTGTGGGTCATCATGCACACCAGCAACGTCTGCAAGCAGCGACCTCTGTCTCCCACTCCTCCCACCACCCCTGCTGACATGTGCAGTGTGTGCAGTGGCACGCACAGATAACCCTGGTCCACCTTGGGGGTTGGTGGTGGTGGTGGTGTCCATGGCCCCAGGTTGGTCCAGGGTCACTGTGCTGGTGTTGCTCCTTGTTCTGTCCATGTCGGCAGGGATGGTATTCGTGGTGACAGTCGTTGGAGGGGTGGGTGCAGGGGGTGCAGCTGGTGGTCCTGCTGGTGCTGCAGCTGGTGGTCCTGCTGGTGCTGCATGTTGACTTGCACCGGATGTGCCAGGTTTTCTTCATCGTCCGAGGAGGACAGAGGCTGTACGACGCCAGTGAGCTCGGCATCCTCTTGAGCCTGGGACTGGGACTCCTCAGCGCCTGCTGCTGTGTCCCCATCATCACCTGTTTTTGGGAGACACAAACAATGTATGTTATGTTTCTGCAGGCATCAATGGTTGACACACATGACAGTTGTGACTGTGCCTCTGGGTGCGGGCCTGTACATTGCATTGTCCTAAGTCGTCACAGTCAGGGGTTGATATTGTTGTGGCACATTGTCCTGCATTATTTTGGCATTTCTATGTATTTTCTGGGGTGTGAACATGGTCTGCATTGGTTGTGTTTGGTTGACAGCCGGCCCTCCTTCCCACCCACCCAGCCAGTCAGTTATCCCACCATGGAACGTGCTTGCGTTGCAGGGAGTGTAAGTTGTCTCCCAGGATGTCAGTCAGTGGTGTCCTGCTGTTTGTTGGTGTGCAGTACCCAGCATGCCCTTGTGCTCCCCACGACACAGCACCAGTGTCAGACATCTTTGATGGGCCTTTCCACTCTCTGTGGGATGTGCATGTGTGAGTGTGAGCTTGCTGGGCCATGTGGTGGGGGATGTAGAGCTGTGACTACGACTCCCATCATGCTATTGCCTCCTCCCCCCTTCCCAGCATGCCCATGCTTCCTTCCTTTTGACTCTGCTTCCCTATGGGGTGGGCTGGCTGTGCTGACAGGATGGCTGGGAGTGTTGTCCTGGCAGTTGTTTGGCTAAGAGTCCCAAGAGTGTCCCTGTGCTTCACACAACATAACCCAGGGGGTGGTTCTTTGTGGGATCTTGTGTTAGGATGGGGGCATTGCATTCTACCAGGTGGGTTCTGTGGAGTTTGTGTTGGGGGGGTGTGAGGGGAGGTGCTTGTGACTATGGTCAGTGCTGCACGTCCCCCTTCCCACCAAGCTAGCCAGATATACCACCATGGACTGTGCTTGCATTGCAGGGAGTGTAAGTTGTCTCTCAGGATGTCAGTCAGTGGTGTCCTGCTGTTTGTTGGTGCACATTTGCCAGCAGGGCCTTGTGCTCCCCACAGCAGTAGCCAGTGTCAGCCATCTTGTGAGTCCTTCTCCACTCCCTGTGATGTGAGCATGGTTCAGGGTGGTGTTGATGGAACAGTTGTGGGGGTGAGCTATGTCTGTGACTAAGACTCCCATCATGCCATTGCCTCCACCCCACTTCCCAGCATTCCCATACTTACTTGCATTTGTGTGGAGTTCAGTGTGTGTGGGTGTGAGAGCAATGGCAAGATGGCTGACAGTGGTGTCCTGCTGTTGGTTGGTGTGCAGTACCCAGCATGCCCTTGTGCTCCCCACGACACAGCAACAGTGTCAGACATCTTTGATGGGCCTTTCCACTCTCTGTGGGATGTGCATGCGTGAGTGTGAGCTTGCTGGGCCATGTGGTGGGGGATGTAGAGCTGTGACTACGACTCCCATCATGCTATTGCCTCCTCCCCCCTTCCCAGCATGCCCATGCTTCCTTCCTTTTGACTCTGCTTCCCTGTGGGGTGGGCTGGCTGTGCTGACAGGATGGCTGGGAGTGTTGTCCTGGCAGTTGTTTGGCTAAGAGTCCCAAGAGTGGCCCTGTGCTTCACACAACATAACCCAGGGTGGTGGTTCTTTGTGGGATCTTGTGTTAGGTTGGGGGCATTGCATTCTACCAGGTGGGTTCTGTGGAGTTTGTGTTGGGGGGTGTGAGGGGAGGTGCTTGTGACTATGGTCAGTGCTGCAAGTCCCCCTTCCCACCCAGCTAGCCAGATATCCCACCATGGAACGTGCTTGCATTGCAGGGAGTGTAAGTTGTCTCTCAGGATGTCAGTCAGTGGTGTCCTGCTGTTTGTTGGTGCACAGTTGCCAGCAGGGCCTTGTGCTCCCCACAGCAGTAGCCAGTGTCAGCCATCTTGTGAGTCCTTCTCCACTTCCTGTGATGTGAGCATGGTTCAGGGTGGTGTTGATGGGCCAGTTGTGGGGGTGACCAATATCAGTGACTACGACTCCCATCATGCTATTGCCTCCACCCCCTTCCCAGCATGCCCATGCTTCCTTCCTTTTGATTCTGCTTCCCTGTGGGATGGGCTGGCTGTGCTGACAGGATGGCTGGGAGTGTTGTCCTGGCAGTTGTTTGGCTAAGAGTCCCAAGAGTGTCCCTGTGCTTCACACAACATAACCCAGGGTGGTGGTTCTTTGTGGGATCTTGTGTTAGGATGGGGGCATTGCATTCTACCAGGTGGGTACTGTGGAGTTTGTGTTGGGGTGTGTGTGAGGGGAGGTGCTTGTGACTATGGTTAGTGCTGCAAGTCCTCCTTCCCACCCAGCCAGCCAGCCAGTTATCCCACCATGGAACGTGCTTGCATTGCAGGGAGTGTAAGTTGTCTCTCAGGATGTCAGTCAGTGGTGTCCTGCTGTTTGTTGGTGCACAGTTGCCAGCAGGGCCTTGTGCTCCCCACAGCAGTAGCCAGTGTCAGCCATCTTGTGAGTCCTTCTCCACTTCCTGTGATGTGAGCATGGTTCAGGGTGGTGTTGATGGGCCAGTTGTGGGGGTGACCAATATCAGTGACTACGACTCCCATCATGCTATTGCCTCCACCCCCTTCCCAGCATGCCCATGCTTCCTTCCTTTGATTCTGCTTCCCTGTGGGGTGGGCTGGCTGTGCTGACAGGATGGCTGGGAGTGTTGTCCTGGCAGTTGTTTGGCTAAGAGTCCCAAGAGTGTCCCTGTGCTTCACACAACATAACCCAGGGTGGTAGTTCTTTGTGGGATCTTGTGTTAGGATGGGGGCATTGCATTCTACCAGGTGGGTTCTGTGGAGTTTGTGTTGGGGGTGTGTGAGGGGAGGTGCTTGTGACTATGGTCAGTGCTGCAAGTCCCCCTTCCCACCCAGCTAGCCAGATATCCCACCATGGAACGTGCTTGCATTGCAGGGAGTGTAAGTTGTCTCTCAGGATGTCAGTCAGTGGTGTCCTGCTGTTTGTTGGTGCACAGTTGCCAGCAGGGCCTTGTGCTCCCCACAGCAGTAGCCAGTGTCAGCCATCTTGTGAGTCCTTCTCCACTCCCTGTGATGTGCGCATGGTTCATGGTGGTGTTGATGGGACAGTTGTGGGGGGCAATATGTGTGACTGCGACTCCCATGATGCTATTGGCTACACTGACTTGGCCAGCATACACAGAATTCCTTCCTTTGAGTGGTCTTCACTGTGTGTTGGTGTTGTTGTGGTGGCTACATGTGTGGATGTGTTTGTTAGTTCTATTTGTGCCACTGCCTAGCTGTAGTTGTAGTTGTGTTTGTACATGTGTTGGCACAGTTGGATGTGACTTTTTTGATGGCATGTGTTGTGTTTATCTGACTGACATACACATTTTGGGATGATTCTGTTCTGGTTGCTGTGTAATTGCTATGAGTGCATGGTTTGACTCTCCCCTTGACAGTGATGTGTGTGTTTTGTGGCAGTATATTGTGTACATTTGTTGTGTACTCACCAGGCTCTGGGATGTCCTCTAGTCCATATACGCTCACTGGCGGAAGGATGGCCCGCACCTTCTCCTCCCAGGGCCTGAGGTATATTGGCTTGGCAGGAGGGCCACTGCCGGTGTGTTGGCTGTTGATGTAGTCTTTCGTCAGCATTTTCCGTACCCTCCTGTGCACGTCATACCACCTGTTCTGGATGTCGGTCTTTGTGCGCCGACATGGTGATTGGGCGTTCACCCTGTTGATGATCCTCTCCCACATCTTGGTTTTCTGCGACATGGGGGTCTGTTGGACCAGTGTGCCAAACAGCTGTGGCTCCACCCTGAGGATCTCGTCTACCATGACTTCCAATTCACTATCTAGGAACTTGGGATTCTTCTTGGGGGGCATGGTGATGGGTGGTGATGGTGGGTGATGTGTGTGTTGGTGTGCAGGTGAGGGTGTATGAGTGTGTGTTTTGCTGGGTGTATGTGAGGTAGGTATTTGTTGGTGTGCTGATGGTGTGTGGCTTGTGTGAGGGATGAGCTGTGGGTGTGTGGTTGCTTTCTCTTGGGTGCTGGCAGTGGAATGGCATTTGCAAAGGCTCATGGTAGTGATTTGTGTCCTTTATATAGGTGGAGTTGTGGGTGTGTCTTTGTTCTCTGTCCCCCCCCCAGTATTTATTGGCTTGGTAATTGCTTGTTTGGCCTTTTTTGGGTGATTTTTCCTTTGTGCTGTTTGTGTATGTTGGAAACGTTCTTGTGACCGAGTCGGACCCTGCATTGGTCTCGTACGGTGTTCTCCGTTTCGTTCACGCTGTGTTTGTGCAGTTTTCTATGCTGCGTACGCGTCGGTCGCGGTGTATTGTGTTGCTTCGGCTCGGTTTTGTATGCGTGTCGGTCGTACGGCTTGTCCTCCGTCCGACTCGGTCGTGGTTTTCGCGCCTTGCATCGTACTTTGCGTTTTGGAGTTCGCGTGTACGTTTCGGTCGGATTTGTTCCGGGTGCGTGTCGGTCGGTTGTATTCGCGTGTTTTTCCGGCCGGATTGCTGTTTTCCGTGCGGCTCGGTCGGTCGAATTGGTTTCGGTACGTGTCGGTCGGATTTTCGCGCCTTGCATCGTACTTGGCGTGTCGTGCGCCACGGGTACGTGTCGGTCGGTATTTTTTCCGGATCCGAGTCGGTCGGTGCTTTTTACGGCCCGAATCGGAATCGACCCCTAAATGTCTGGTTCCCGGTAAAGATTGGTAATTTTGTCGTAAACATAACATATCTGAGCAAGCATTTAAAGCATAAGTATCGCCTTTGCCCCTTCTAGGTTTCACTTCACAACATTTAAAGAAATTTAGGATGACTGCAATTTTCTGGATGGGGCTTAAAGAATGCATTCCAGTTGCTATGATTATTAGTGCACCGAGTGGAGGGAGCAAAGAGAAATAAATGCACATCTACCTATATAAAAAAAAACATACTTTAACTACATGGCATGGATGATATGGTGAGAGGTGAGACAAGGGTCTAGTGACAGAGTCCTCGGAAGAGACTCAGAGAGGACAGGCTCAGCATTCACGGAGGCAAGGGGAATTGGGGGGGAGGGGGGAGAAGGGCAATAGCCACGCCTTGTAGCTAGTGTCAGGGCGGGGGAGGCTCAGATAAGCCAGGCTCTGTAGTCCCCACAATTGAGGAGACACTCCTGAGAGAATCCACACTGTAGTCCTACCAGCAGAGACTCCAGTGGAGGCCAGCCTCTGCAATCAACAAGTCCGAGACCTCCACAGAGTCTGGGGCTTGCGGTCACTGTCAGTGAGAGAGACCGCCTGGTCAGACTCTGCAATGAATGTGAAACAAGAGAGACCCCAAAATACTAGGGTCTGCAGACTCTCACAGTACAGACTTCCAGAAAGGTCAGATGTTGCAGTCATGCTCTGCAGTCGATAAAACTGTGGAGATGCAGTGAGAGGTGAGAGACCGCAGTAGCTGCCAGGAGAAAACTGCAGAAAGGTCAGCAGTCAGTGACAGTAGAAACACCCTGAGACTGAGGTCAGATGTTGCAGTCGGTGTAAATGTGGACAGATCCTGAGAGGCTATGATCTGCATTCAGTGACCGTAGAGGTACTAACAGATGCCAGTCTATGCAATCAACGTGACAGATGGTTCTCAAGGGCCAGGGTCTGACGTAAGCAACAGGGCTTTAAGAGGGCCGGGCCCGGTTTACTTTTCATGTTTTATAGCTTCAGCATCATCAAATGCTAAGACGTCACCAAGAAGACAGATTTAACTGAAGCCCAGAAAACTGAAAAGCCCATCAATACCAGTGTAGTGGGCTCTTTCGCCGGCTTCACCACAGGCGCACAGGAACTCTCACAACTTCTGTTAGGAAACCCCATTAAGTATTAGACATCCCTGCTGCTGATGTGTCAGATCATCACCCTGGAGGAAGACGTACACGTCTGACTGTATAGCGAAAAGTTCTTACGTGTTTTCACAGATAGTCACGTAAGCAAGGGGTAAATACCTGGTGAAGTAAAAGGAATGGGGCAAGGAGAGTGCATTTCCCGAACCGAATACTTGGGGACAAAAGCATCAGGCTTTCATTCCCACCGTCACATGCAAAACACCGAGGCACAAAGGCACGCAGGCAGTAAACCGTTTGGTTGCACTGAAGCTGCAGAGAGGCTCTGTTACTGCGGTCACAGGAAGCGGGCACTATTTTGGAGATCAGAAGGAAACCCGGAGGCCGCTGGCTCTAACCCTAGAAGCAGACAGGGCTGTAAGCACTGCCATGGGATTTGTGTGAGGCGCCAAGACAGCACAAGTTTGCTTTGTGTGTCTGATCACTTAGCATTGCACAAGCACTACTGTGCTGCACACGTGCAAAAAAACAAAACGAGACCTATGGCATTGGAAAGAAGTGGCCGCCATTGTCCCGGCTGCTTGAAAAGAGAAAGCGAGCATGGGGCGCTGAATGTAAGCAAAGCACGTTGTGCCTACAGTAAGAGAAACTCAATAAAGAAAATAGTGCTTACAGACTAATTAACATGTACCGGGTAACAACCGAAGTAAAAGGGTCAGTCGTATGGCAGGTTACAAATGAAGACAAGGCGGTACTAAGGAGGGACTAACAAGCCGATTACTGAATCAGAAGCCTGCATTTACAAAGGACAAAGTCAGAAGCCATTGACAAATATGGGCGGAGAGTGGGCGGGCTTCTATTCCATACTCCAGTACAGCAAGTCTCGCAGAGCAGCGCATGCGTGCTGACTCTAGGCTCGACCTAAAAACCATCATGTAGTAACTATAGATGTCCCAGAAGACTTCAAGAAGTGGAGAGAGGCCTCGCGAGGCACACCAGAGAGAAAATCACACAGTGATAATTTTAAGTTTTAAGAGTATATGGCCTATGAGGCTGCTGGACAGAGAGAGCAACCCATGAGGAGACCCTTCATCAAGCAGGCCCCTCCATTTGATCCCCCAGCCATCAGGAGCAATCGCTGTAAAGAAGACTGGGTCAAAATAGGTCATCAGAGAGGAGAAGGGACACAAGAAAAAGCCAACGTGGACTCACAAAAATCCTTTGAAGGATAGGAAACCAATATTCCACTTTAAGCTAGAGCTACAGTAGGAACCTGGGCTTTCTCTCTCCATACCCTAAAGCGACATTTCTCTATGAGGGCAAATGACAGGAAGGCAAACAGGAGGCCAGTGGAGAAATGCATCCATTGCTAAAGGTCCTTGATCGGGCCCTGAAGAAGTGACTTGCAAAGAGATCGATCTTGGGATGGGCAATCTTCTGACAAATATTCTGAAATAGTTCAACAGCCTGGTACAACTTAATTGAAGAGGGAAATATCCTATTCAGTGATTATGCTCTAACCTTATCTATGTCTGGAATGTAGCTGGCTCTCAGAGAGTTTAGAATTGGTTCTGCCCATGAGCAAATCTGATGAGCTACTGCCAATAGAGCCCAGGACTTCACTCCCCCCAATAAATTACATATTCGGTGGCCACCTAATTGTTTTTATCAGGACTCTCCTGATTCAAACTATACAGCAGAGGTCTTCAAACTTTTGGAAGTTGAGCCCCCCCAGCTGAATTTTTTTAGATGTTTGGCCCCCCCACCACCTGACAGAAATTTCTGGAATCTGGTACACTACATAATCGACCGCCACGCGCATATCCCGGGCCATATCCGGCAAATAATGTTCAACACAATAAGAGTGTTTAGTAAACTGCAGGTTTGTGAGTGGGTGTGGTGAAATGACAGAAGCTTATTACACAGCTCAAAACATAATTTTCCAAGATAAAATGTGCGCAAATTATTTTTACTAGGATGCTTTGTTTTACACATGGCATAGATTGATAATAACACCACCAACATAAATGTGACGGGTGTGCCTGTTTTTCGCCACGGTCAATCTGTGGATGGATTTTTGCTACTGCCATCCTCAGGTTGTGCTCCACACCCAGTCTTAAACAGTACATAGTCTTTAATACCGCAAGTGCTGATAACCCAATATCACATAAATAGGACGAGCTGAAAGGCAAGAGAGTTTTGATCGCAGTTTCTCTCAAAGCTGAATATTCTGCAGACATTTTCAGCCAAAACAGTAACTGTAAGGGAGAAAGTGTTATCAGATTTTTCGAGCACTCCCTAGCTCAGAGCTCGTACACGAGAAACAATTCTTCTCTAGAAATCATTTACCAACATTTTAGGCAGCATTATAATGGAATAATTTCCCACCAACCAGTTATAGATCCGAAGACAAAGGTGAAAGTCCACAGAGAGGGCGCTGAACGAACACCTAATTGAGAATTCCTTAGTGGTACGATAAGTTGCTTGCCTGAAGCAGTGGGGGTTTAGTACACGTCGGGCCTATGTTTTTAAAAAAAATAGAACTAATAATAAATTAATGATGTTGCCTATTTTAATTCAGAACAATGTTGTCTGACAGACTTTGTGGTGGAAGCGACATGTTAAGGATTTTGGGTGACCTGGGCCAAAACTATTTTGGGGGCCCCTGTTCAGAACAGCTTTGAGTTTAAATGATTCACTTTCAGCTCTGCCATACCCTCTTTAGCCAGGCTACTAACGGTGCACAGGCACTATGGTTGAAATTCTAAAAGTGTTTACATCTAATATTCATAGATAGTGATGTGTGTTTTCACTGTTGTAACAAAGCAGAAGCCCACTAATTTTACAGCGAATAATATCTGTGATATCCTCCAATTTCTCATATGTGAGGACCCCTTTTGATCTAAAATAAACTTTTTTATGGTTGTTGCATGAAACAAACACAATTCTCTGCAAATAGTAATAGACTCTCTCACATCAATCACATAAAAAAGAAATTAAACAAAACGGTATTTACAAGAATCTGTTTAGGAATTATTCCAGGCCATCAGGGCAAAAACAGAGCTGTCTCTATCAAGGGGCCCCCTGAAAGGCTGAATTGCAGTGCATGTAAATGTGTACTTTTGTAATTTAGGACAAAAACCTTGATGGGGACGACATGCCCATACTTGTGTACAGGGACGCAACTAGACCCGAACTTCAGGTGGGGGCTAACACTCCCAGCCAGGGCTGGTTCTAGCACTGGTCGCACACAGTGCAAGTCTTTTTTGGCGCCCCCTCCCCTATTTCCTCCTTCTCCATGAATTTCCTCACTACCACTCAACAACAATACACCTCATCTCTCTATAGCACCTTTCTGGCAAACATTTCATTTTTTTATAGCACTACTCATTGTTTACTCACACTCAGTTCTTTGATCTGCATGGTACACGTTCTTTGTAGCAGGCACATTAAACCTCTGCGCTGTGTGGGTGGCAGAAGTGCCCATGTGAGTGCACGGTGAGCCATGCAACAGTTTGAGAGTAGGGTAAGAGGAGTGACTGCAGGGTGCGTGAGGTGACCATATGAATTTGGGTGCGGATGTAAGTGCAGAGTGGGACGAATGAATGGATGGTTAGTGATGGGCTTATTTGAGTGAGACTGCAGATTAAGCAGTGAGGGGGACAGGTGAGTGAAGTGCCACATGAGTGCAGGTTGAGTAGTGTGCTTGTGTGACTGCAGGGTGGGGTACAGGGTGAACAGCGCAAGTGCATTGTGAGTGCAGAGTGATCACTGTGAGTGCAGGGTGAGCGGGTGAATGGTGTGAGTGCATGGGGATCAGTGTGAGTGCATTGTGATCGCTGTGAGTGCAGGGTGAGCGTGAAAGTGAAGGGCGAGAATGAGGAGCGAGTTGTCTGAATGCAGGGTGCATTCCCAGACACTTGAAGTAACTCAGCATGTTATTGACGGCAGCGTAGGGTTTCAGATATGTTAAACTATTGCTATTATGGCATTAACCAGGGATCGAGGGTGGAGGAAATAAATGTGCTGATCTTGCAATAAACTTCCAGTTTTATGATTAGTGTTGCCAGCTCATTATTTTGATGTCCCAGGCGGTACAAATATAAGCAGTCACCCAAAGCTGTATTGTCAACACTTGTCTGTGCATACTTCGAACAGCAAATATAAATAGAAAGCACTTTTAATTGTGTTCTAGGGCAGCCTGAATGATCCATGACTGATAATAAAAGGGAACAAAGACAGAAAAGTCACATTACTAATGAATACATACTTCTTTATTTATAAACGTATTTAGTGTCAAGACAAGCAATTTGCAGGCTGTTTAAACACATGGCTGGCATTCTTCTTTTGGCAACTTGAAGCCCTTTTAGCCCGGTGGGCATTGCACGTCTGCTTGTGTAATAAAAAAAAAAAACTTTGTCTCCTTTCTGGGAAGACCTAACCCTCCCAGGATGGGGTTAAATTCGTAAAGCTGAAATGCTTCAGCTGCAGTGGGAGGCAGGATGTCTCCTCTTCTAAAACCGAAAACAAGGAACAGACTCATTTCAGCTGCAGTGTAACTTGCAAACATTCCTACAGAGAAGTTAAAGTCTGGAAAGGTCAGCATCAACTTTAAAACTCCTGCTTTAAAATTTTGGTACCCTTTCACAGACAGGACTTGAAGCAGCCATGTAGTTTTCTGAAGAAGTACAACCCCCAAACCTGCAAGCAACTCATGATTTTGCTTTATCTATATAGCTCAAGTTGAGCCCACCCTGAGTATATAAAACCCATAACGTTTTTCCAGAACACATCCATACTGGATTTAGCTCCCCATGTGCTCTGTATTGTGCGACTTTAATAACATTCTTAAATCAATGAATCCTTCCTTTTCTCCCCTACCCATGCTCGAGTTGATGCCACAGATGATCCTTCCTTTTTAGCTACACTGACTATAGGCACCTATTAATAGTTCAAAAATCCCACTTTTTTAGCCACACATACAATAAGTACATATTAATGTTTATTATATTTGTTCCAGTGTTTCTTTGTGCATATTTTATTTGTTTCAACGTCTCATTGGTTATACTGTACACCATTCATTAATTCGTAGAGCTGAAATGCTTCAGCTGCAGTGGGAGGCAAGGAGTCTCCTCTGCTATGAAGTCGAACACAAAGGAACAGGACTGTCTGTTCGTTTGCTTTCGGTTTTAGCAGAGGAGAGAGACTTCCTGCCTCCCACTGCAGCTGAAGCATTTCAGCACTGCGAATAAACCCCCTCCTGGGACGGTTAATGCGTCTGCTCTTAACATGACAAAAGCACGGGCACGTAGTGCCTCGTCAATTTACCCTCCCTCCCCCCTCCAGCCCTCTGTTACCGGAGTTCTACAAGAAAAAGAAACCCCATTTGAAATGGGTGAAGACTTGCGAGGCGTGACAGTGAGACAAACAAAGGTAAGATCTTAGGGTGGAGTGCGCGCCCCCCCTGAGATGGTGTTGCGCCCCCCCGGGGGGGTGCGCCCCACATATTGAAGAACTCTGCTATACAGGCAAAGAACAGAAGAGCTTTAAGAAATGCTGACTGCTTTCTCCAGTTTGAAAAGCTGGTTTCTTCCTCCGGTTTCCAGTGACCTTGAGCATTCTGTGTTCCCAGAGTTTCTTCCCAACCTGCCTTGTTGGCAACTGTTGTCACAACTATTGGAGAGTGAGGAGTCAGATCTTCTCCTCTAGATATATTTTCCATTATTAGCCACCATTCAAGAGCTTTGTGAATATGGGGGGTTGTTGGAATTAGGATTTCTAGGTCCCAGAAGCTGTGTTGAAAAGATGACTGGTTAGAAGGTCCATGTGAATTCTTGCCCAAGGAATCTGAAACACAGAGGTGGACATGTCCCCATGAAAATTGAGAAGGGTGTCCTGACTTTCTCTCTAGAAGCTTAGTGAGAAGGGATTGAAGCTTTATGAAAGAAGTGAATAGACCTGCTATAAATATGAGCGTCTGACTAGGATTAGATGGGGCAATTTACGATTCAGTGAGGAAGTCAAAGGTTGCAATTTTGTTTCGAGGTGCAATTTAGCTAGTTTCAAGGAGAATGCATGGACCATCCAGTCATGTAGGTGGGGTCATCCGTCAAGGCTCTCTCCATGAAACGATTGCTACCAAAGAAGGCATGGCCTTGGTAAATAGTCAAGGTGCCAATATTAGCTGTAAGAAACAACTTGAAATTAGGATTGCCCTTCTGGAAGAAGAAATCATAGGCTGATGTTAAGTATGAATGAGTATGTGAAAATGGGCATCTATCATGTCTGTTGAACTTAAACCCCCAACCCCATGGAAAAGCAAGGATGATGAGTTGAAAAGTGTCCATTCTGGAGGCAGTTGACTGGACTCATGAATTCAAACTCTTTACATCTATCATGGGGCAAATTTCACAGATGGTTTTGGTACTAGGATCAGGATTGAGTAAGTTCCAATACCCTGTTAAATGGGAGGAACATACCAATGCTCTTTTCTTGATTAGTCCCTGTATTCCCATCTGTAGTGCTTTCTTTTTAGAGGATTCTTGAGCCACTGAGTTATCTGGAACTAAAAAGGAGGTACTTTAACAAATTATATCAAAAGCTAAAGGTCTAAAACATCATGGACCTAGATGTTTATGAAGAAACACAGATGGCATCGAACAGGAATGACTTCTTCTGGGGTCATCATATTGTCTTAGGCAAGAGTGCTGAGTGTCTGACGAAGAGGGGTTATGGCCCTGAGAAGATCTAGAACCCCTATTATTAGGCTTCCCCAGGAAAGAGTGTCAATCAATCATGGGTTTGTTGAGCATAGCTACTCACCCGAGTGGGTCTCAAGGCGCTGGGGGGGGGAGTGCCGGTGCAGGATGTTCAAGGAGATCTGTAGAAGAGCCAGGTCTTGAGGTCCTTCGTGAACTTGGAGAGTGTTGGCGTTTGTCTGAGGTGGAGCGGGAGGGTATTCCATGCCTTGGTCGTGATGCAGCGTTTGGGGGACTGACAAATTTCTATCATCTGTACCCAAAATTTAATACCTAACAGTCCCTTTCACACTGCATGAGTTTGAACCAATCTCACCAATTTGCTCAATTTTTATTTAACCTCTTCCTTCTTCGATGAATCTTTGTTAGTGGTCAGGGATTGGCAAAATAATAACAGAATCTAAAGAAGTATCATCATAAAAAATAATCATTCAATTTTGCTATTTGATACCAATAAAGACAAACTCTGTTTATGAATCAATATGCTATTATCTAAATAATGTGATTGCTCTTTAAGTACAATACAGCTCGAATCATAGATCATCCCACAAGAGAACAGTAATGAAATAAATCTCGATTGTACATCTTAATTATCAGCGCAATGAGAGAGTCGATAGGCGAAGAGACAAAAGGATAAAGACATTTGGAAATAAGATTTATGCAAATTCATAATATCATACTAACCAATCACGTAAAGTTTTAGAAATCAGGAAAGCTACCCTCTGGCCATGAGAGTAAGCTGGGCATCCCCAAGAAGAATTGAGGAGCAAAGACAAAGAGTCAGGATCAGCAGAACAACAGCCAGCCAAAATTAGGAAACAGCAACACATCTCTCTCCTCTCGCAAAGTAGGAAACGCGCCTTCTCAAACCCACCCTCTTACTACTAATAGTTATACCCTAAAATCACTAAACATCCTACCCCTTATGTATCATCACACATTGAAATATTAGCTCTCATTGGTCCAAAACAAGGGCTGTCTAATCACACCACTCACGATGTGCCCAAACAGTTCCTTTGTTTCTAACAGCTCACGTCATTAACTTTCTGCAGAGGAAGTACAGATATCGTTTTTTCTGCGGCTTGTACATTTCTCCATCTATCAAATGTATACATTTTGCAGTACAAGTGTCCACATAATCCGCTCGGCAAGGAAGTTCCATTCATAATGTTCATTGTTTCCTCTACACAACCTTGGCCATCATCAGGAACTCACGAAGGACAGATTACATATTTTTATTCTACATTCTAATAAGCAAACTAAACCTAAAAAGACTCTTGAGGCCTTCTCTGCAGAGCAGTAAAATGCACTCTAGGAAAAACAAATACAAGTATGATTATCATTGTTATTTTATAAGATTCCACTATTAAACGCTCTATGAATGCTTTTGCTTGCATTTTCTTACGCTCTGCACGTTATTTTCAAACAATTTTTTGGCTGTTATTTTCTGCATTAATCATGTGCATTTGCGGCCCACACTAACCTTCCCCAGCAAGCGCTTGCGCAGTTTTCATCTTTACCCCTTTTAGTTTTGCACTGTTAATTTTCACTCCTTTTGGTTAATAATTCACACAATGAGGAGTTCCATCCGAGCAGGTTTCATTTCGCGAAAACCCTGTTCCATCAATCCCCCCTTTGATGGCGACTTGAGCCATCATACATACCTACCCAAAAATCTGATTGTCATCATATTTCTCTACCTAGAAAGCAGTAGTTTTCTTCTGTTTCAACATAACTCCATCTATATCTTTTACTATTTCATAGTAATTTCCTCTTCTGTCTTCCAACTCTATTTCTTCTCTTTTTCTCTTTCTTGCCCTTCGTTTAGTATCTAGTGTTTGTTTTTTGCACTTGCAACACTTATATATTAATACCAGCATTAGTATCCCTGTAGCAACAGCAACTATTGGTGTTAGTATTTTTCCTAATAAGCTATTACCAAAAGTAGTAAACCAATTAGCCACTGAGGAGAAACCCTTACCAAGTCTCTCCCAAGCACCGTCAACCTTCAGTTCAGTTAAATCTTCCTGTAAATGAGTAATATTTTAAATATATCCCTCCAGGTTCTTACTTTTGTCAGGGATATATGTGCAGCACTGTTGAATTTTCAACATACGACAGACTCCGCCCTCTTTTGCCAATAATACATCAAGAGCAAGTCTATTTTGCAAGACTATAGATCTTTTAGCAACCATTTCTGTGTCAATCATTAAGAACCCACCAGCAGTGTCTGTTGATAAACGATCAACCACTGTGGACAATTTTCTAATTTTATGTGAATTTAAAATGACCCAACTGAAGGTATCAATGCTCCAAAAATATCACCCACAATCTCTGCAGCACTAATTCCCCTTTTATTTCGTGTTAGTTCGCTCTTCTTTTCATTGATTCCATGACCTTTATCCAAATGGTAAACTTTTGGAAAGACAATTTCCATATAACAACACCCATACCAATGTGCAGGCAACCTATATTAGGCATTCTTACCACACACATAATATATTCGAGGGAACACAGGATCCGTACCACCTCTTATTCCCCCATCCTCCCGTAATTAGGAAAATATGATCACATTCACTAGAACCAATGAAATAATTATTAAATTCAGTTTTCTGTCTTAGTAAGCAAAGCTTTCCCCTATGGTGCCAGTCCAGAGTCATTGCAGCATATTTCTCACCCTTTTTGTAATCACCTTCTCTAAAAGCCCAAGGACGTATATGGGACTTTTGCTCAGCAGCTTTCTTCTTAAAACTCTGCCTCCTATCTTCCACCGAATTTATGAATTCAATCTCCTCCTGACGCAAACTACAGGTTAAATTATTACGATGTGCATACACAGTATCTATCGTTTTAGTAGCATGAAAGAACTCACCAAAGTACGCAGCATTTTTCACACTATTCACCTTATTCATATTCTTTCTAATAGGCACTTCAGAAAATACTAAATTATAATTCGAATAGAAGTACTGCAGGCTTCCTTTTTCAAAGAACAAACTTGTTAGTACACAACACGAAACTCCATATGTTAAAGGTAGGTGATGATAAGTCACCCCCTCAGACACAGACGAAGGTAATTACATGCACACGTATAGAGTTATCCTGGTGATATATATTATCACCTGTTATTTTCTCAATGTTAGTCTGTGGCTCTTCTTTAAGATTTCCCACATCTACTTTCTCACTCACCAAAGTATTAGTAATATTATTCTTAGTAGGATACATAAAATAAGGCACAACAACAATTACTGTTAACCAAACAAACATTAGTAGTAAAATACTTATAAAGCAAGCATTAATACATCTACGTTTAAAACTTTGGTTTTGATATCCAGTCTCTTGAAATTTGCCTTTGCCATTTTCTTATTAAAAAAAATCAAAAACTAGACTAAAACTAAACTAAAAAATAAAAATTGTGAAAAATAGTGTATAGAAAAATTGTGTATAGTGTATCCAAGCACGTCTTAAGCCTTCTTGCTTTCCCTTCTCTCTTTTTTTTTAATAATAATTTTGTATCTTCACAGCCTTTAACTCAATTCCAGCTTAATTTTCTGCACTCTTCAGAGTGATTTTTCAATGTTCTGTACCCCAATTTTTGACACAGTTCATTTATGGTGGCTCACAACAGTTCTTGTGACTTGATTCTGCAACAGTCTTTTCCCACACTGATCTGTGTGCTCAACTGCTTCTGCCACCACATATGTCCATTCAGGTGCTGTGTATTTCTTGTTCGGAACTCTTGCTCTTTTTGTTCTCCGAACTGTATCTTCTTCTGAGTCACTTTGTTCTGTTTGGCTCGATACTTCTATTATCGTATTTGGAACCTTTTCATTCAGAGTGTATTTCAGTCTTTTCACTCCCTTTGGCCATATATCTCCATTTCTTGCCTTTTTCACTTGCACAGAATCACCAGATTCAAGACTTGATTCAAAACTTCTCTTGTTTGATTCTTTTCTTGTTTGCACTTGTTCTTGAATCAAACTTTCTTCTTCATTGGCATTGACAACAGTCTCACGAGACCCAGTAGCTGGTACCCACTTTATTCAACTTTGTTCAGACTCTCTTTCACTGTCAGCCTGATCTTGATCTCTTTGATCATTTTCATTTGTTTCTGTTCTTTCAAGTGGACTTGGGACTCTTCTTGTGTGACTTGCGTGAATCCAATTCGGTAAGCCACCACACTTCACTGTTGTCGTCGTCACCAATATCACTTGGTATGGCCCATGCCAAGTGGCTCCAAACAAGACTTCCTTACATGTTTCTTCACCAGGATCCACTCTCCTGGACTTAGGTCATGTGCTTGTTCTTGCTGTGTTGTGGTTGCAACTTCTCCAACCTGATGAAACACAGAACGCACCACATCAGCCAATCCTTTGCAATAATCAAACACTAGATCATCAGTTATATTCATCAATTGATTTGCTGGAACTATTGGCTGTCTCATTGCTCTCCCCATAATCACTTTGTGCGGCGATAATCCAGTCTTTTTATCAGGAATACTTCTCAGACTCATCAGAACCAAGGGTAAAGCATCTGGCCATTTTAGTGCTGTGGACGCACATACTTTTGAAAGTCTCGACTTAATTGTGCAATTAATTTGTTCGACCATGCCTGAAGCTTCTAGTCGATAGGCACAATGTAATTTTTGTTCAATTTGCAATGCTGCACAAATCATCCAAATTATTTCATTGTTGAAATGTGTTCCTCTATCTGTTTCTAAAGAGACTGGAAATCCAAACCTGGGTATTATCTCCCTTAGCAACAATTTAGCAACAGTTAGACTATCATTTCGTCTTGTTGGATACGCTTCTACTAAACGAGAGAACAGACAGAACACTAGCAACACATATTTCAATCCATTACATGGAGGAAGCTCGATAAAGTCTGCCTGCAGTCTTGTAAATGGACCTGCTGCTTTTCCTGTTCGTCCTCAACTGACAACAGTCTTTCTCCCTGAATTTTGCTGCTGACAAGTTAAGCATCTCTGGCAAAGACTCTCTGCAATGACCCTGAACTTTGGATTGTACCATGTTTGCTTAAATAGCCTAATCATTGCATCTCTTCCTACATGTGTTAGACCATGGTACATCCTTGTCATTTGCGACAGCAAGCTGTCTGGCATTATTCATCTCCCATCAGTGTACACCCACACTTCATCCTCAGCCCTACGTGAACAACCTGCTTTGATCCAAATCTCTTTCTCTTCCTCACTAGCTTCTTCCTACAATTGCCTAACTTCTTCCCATGTCTCCACAAAAGAAAACATTAGATGACAATTTGTATCAGATTTCTGCGTCTCTTTGTTAATTGAAATTGAATTTTGGGCACAAAAACTTGCAACTTAGTCAGCGTATCTGTTACCATTGGTTATATAATCATTTCTAGATTTGTGTGCAGAACACTTCACAATTCCAATTTCTTTGGGCAATTGTAGTGCAACTAGTAACTCCTTAACATAGTTACCATTTCGAATTGGTGAACCAGACTATGTCAAAAATCCACGTTGCAACCACAATTGTCCAAAATCGTGCACAACCCCAAAACTATATTGACTATCAGTAAATATGGTTATTCTCAAATTTTTGCCAATTATACATGCTCTGGTCAATGCGACCAATTCAGAAATTTGTGCTGAGCTTACTCCTTTCAAGCATGAAGCTTCAAGGTCCATGGCCACTGTACACACTGCATATGAAGCACGCAAAGTATCTTTATCATCTCTCAGACAAGATCCATCCACGAACATCACACAATCAGATTCAGGTAATGGTGTGTCCCTTATATCAGGCCTTGGTTTTGCACATAATTCAGTCACATCCAGACAATCATGATCTGCTTCATCCACTACTTCTTCACATCTTGGACTTGGTAACAATGTAGCCGTATTCAAATTTGTACTTCTTGTCACAGTTACATTCTCTGCTCCCAGAATCACTCTTTCATATCTTGTCAACCGACTACTTGTAAGATGCTGTGTTCGAGTTCGTATCAACAAAATCTCAACAGAATGTGGCACATACACTCTCAAAGAAAGTCCCATCACAATTGATTCACTCTGCTCCAAACTCACACAAGTAGCAGCAACTGCTTTTAAACATCCTGGCAATGCTGCAGCCACTGAATCTAGTGTTGCAGAAAAATATGCCACTGGACGGCATGCTGTTCCATGCGTTTGCATTAGAACTGAAAGTGCACAACCATCCCTTTCACAGCAGAATAGTGCAAAGTCCTTGCTGTAGTCTGGCATTCCCAATGCAGGTGCTCAACAAAGGCTGTCTCACAATTCTACAAATGCCCTCATGCATTCTTCATCCAGTTCAATTGGATCGGTCACATCTTTATGTGTCAATCTCTGTAATGGCTTGGCTGTCAGTGAAAAGCCACTGATCCATTGTCTGCAGTATCCAACCATTCCCAAGAACATTCAAATTTCTTTCTGTGTTCTGGGCGGATTCATTTGCAAGCTCACATTTATTCGATCTTGTGATACTTTCCTGACTCCTTTCTCAATTTTGTGTCCCAAATGTAGAACTTCTTTTTGACAAAATTGCAATTTAGCAGGTGACACTTTATGCCCACCTACTGCCAAATGGTTCGGTAAAGCAATTGTATCTGTCACACATGCTTCCCTTGTCTTCGATGCAACAAGTAAGTCATCAATGTATTGCACCAACACTGTGGGGCCGATTCCGATCTCGGTCGGAGGCGCACCTAATACCATTCGGTCGGGAAAAAAGCCATGCGAAAGCCTGTTTCCCGACCGATCCGTACAGCAGACCGAACGAGTAAGTACGATGCGCACAACAGCACAGAATCCGGCCGAGCCGTACTCACCCAATCCAGGTCCTGTACTCCGACCGAGGCGAATCCGGAAACGCAGAATCGAGTCGTACGGAAGGGAAAATGCAGCTCCGTCTGGCCGACCAAGTACGATGCGCTTCCCGTACGCGCCGAACCCGTCGCTACGCACGGCACGTCAAAGCATCCGGGAGAGGCGCACATAAGCTCCGATTCGCGCCACAACACGATCCACGGCTACGAGGCGAACACGCCAGCGACGAGGACGACGCGAAGCGACGAGGACGACGCGAAGCAACGAGAAGGACGAACGACACGAACCAACCCATGAATCCCTTCGTCCCGATCATACCAATATTCTACATTTACTACCGGAACAGGCACGGACGCGTACGGCGCAGAAGGTAAGTCAGACACCAACCACAAAACACATACAACACGTACACGACACATCACACACACACAGAGGGATGCAGAATATACTTACACCAGCAACAGCAGCACCATAGGGGCGGGATGCCCATCACCAATGCCACATATGCACACAGGGGCCTGAATGCGCACCACCACCCCTAACCAGGGGGCTGGATGCCTACCACTACTACCACTCCTTAGCCAGGTGGTGCCAGATGCCCACCACCACTACCACCCTTAGCCAGGGTGGTGCCAGATGCCCACCACCACTACCACCCTTAGCCAGAGGGGGCTGGATGCCTACCACTACTACCACCCTCACCCAGGGGGGGCTGGATGCCTACCACTACTACCACCCTCACCCAGGGGGGGCTGGATGCCTACCACTACTACCACCCTTAGCCAGGGGGCTGGATGCCTACCACTACTACCATCCTCACCCAGGGGGCTGGATGCTCTACCACTACTACCACCCTCACCCAGGGGAGGCTGGATGCCTACCACTACTACCACCCTTAGCCAGGGGGCTGGATGCCTACCACCACCCTTAGCCAGGGGGCCTGGATGCCTACCACTACTACCACCCTCACCCAGGGGGGCTGGATGCCTACCACTACTACCACCCTTAGCCAGGGGGCTGGATGCCTACCACCACCCTTAGCCAGGGGGCTGGATGCCTACCACTACTACCACCCTCACCCAGGGGGCTGGATGCCTACCACTACTACCACCCTTAGCCAGGGTGGTGCCAGATGCCCACCACCACTACCACCCTTAGCCAGGGTGGTGCCAGATGCCCACCACTACTACCACCCTTAGCCAGGGTGGTGCCAGATGCCCACCACCACTACCACCCTTAGCCAGGGTGGTGCCAGATGCCCACCACCACTACCACCCTTAGCCATGGGGGTGCCAGATGCCTACCACTACTACCACCCTCACCCAGGGGGGGCTGGATGCCTACCACTACTACCACCCTCACCCAGGGGGCTGGATGGCTACCACTACTACCACCCTCACCCAGGGGGCTGGATGCCTACCACTACTACCACCCTTAGCCAGGGGGCTGGATGCCTACCACTACTACCACCCTCACCCAGGGGGCTGGATGCCTACCACTACTACCACCCTTAGCCAGGGGGGCTGGATGCCTACCACTACTACCACCCTCACCCAGGGGGCTGGATGCCTACCACTACTACCACCCTTAGCCAGGGGGTTGGATGCCTACCACTACTACCACTCACCCAGGGGGCTGGATGCACCACTACAACCACCTCACCCGGGGGGCTGGATGCTCTACCACTACTACCACCCTTAGCCAGGGGGCTGGATGCCTACCACCACCCTTAGCCAGGGGGGCTGGATGCCTACCACTACTACCACCCTCACCCAGGGGGGGCTGGATGCCTACCACTACTACCACCCTCACCCAGGGGGTGCTTGATGCCTACCACTACTACCACCCTTAGCCAGGGGGGGCTGGATGCCTACCACTACTACCACCCTCACCCAGGGGGCTGGATGCCTACCACTACTACCACCCTCACCCAGGGGTGCTTGATGCCTACCACTACTACCACCCTTAGCCAGGGGGCTGGATGCCTACCACCACCCTTAGCCAGGGGGGCTGGATGCCTACCACTACTACCACCCTCACCCAGGGGGCTGGATGCCTACCACTACTACCACCCTCACCCAGGGGGCTTGATGCCTACCACTACTACCACCCTTAGCCAGGGGGCTGGATGCCTGCCACTACTACCACCCTCACCCAGGGGGGCTGGATGCCTACCACTACTACTACCCTTAGCCAGGGTGGTGCCAGATGCCCACCACCACTACCACCCTTAGCCAGGGTGGTGCCAGATGCCCACCACCACTACCACCCTTAGCCATGGGGGTGCCAGATGCCTACCACTACTACCACCCTTAGCCAGGGGGGGCTGGATGCCTACCACTACTACCACCCTCACCCAGGGGGGGCTGGATGCCTACCACTACTACCACCCTCACCCAGGGGGGGCTGGATGCCTACCACCACTACCACCCCCACTCATAGGATGGACAATGCATGACACAACCAGCACACCACAACCTAGGGAATGCAAGAAAAAGACATCCCCCCAACACCATGACAAGCGTGTGTAGACTGTGTCAAATGCCTACAACACTGAACATGACTTTGAACATACAATGTGACCTCTTAGCACATGTGCCACACATATATGTGTGTGGCCCCCACAATGCAAGCAGGCCATGACCATTGTGGCAATGGGGTCCAAACCCCCATCATCACAGTGACCAAAATGTAAGTGTGGGGACCATAGCTGAAGCACATTTTTAACATTGTGGCAATGGGGTCCAAACCCCCATCATCACAGTGACCAAAAGGTAAGTGTGGGGTCCATAGCTGAAGCACATTTTGAACATTGTGGCAATGGGGTCCAAACCCCCATCATCACAGTGACCAAAAGGTAAGTGTGGGGTCCATAGCTGAAGCACCTTTGAACATTGTGGCAATGGGGTCTAAACCCCCATCATCACAGTGACCAAAAGGTAAGTGTGGGGTCCATAGCTGAAGCACATTCAGAACATTGTGGCAATGGGGTCTAACGCCCCATCACCACAGTGACCAAAAGGTAAGTGTTGACAAAGAAAGAGCTGCAACTGCCAAACTGCATGGATGATTCCTGGTCACAGAACAAAACACATCAGTGGCAAAGTAGTGTATGTGTCCCATTGCAACATAAATTGGGGGAGCCAAATACTGCAGTGCAAATAAGACATACCTTTGGCCATGTGCAGACAAACAACACCCATGGGGGCTGACACTGTCAACATTCATCAATGACACAATGACAGAAGTGACCATCAGAATGCAGACCCACATATTTGCACCAATGGGCACACAAATGCAGATACCCTGTGGAGACTGCAGATGTGAGGTGAACAGATACCATACCATGGCAGCAATGGGACACACAAACCATGATCATTGTGCTGACCGATGACCTCAGGAGTCCCAGGGACAGCAGGGGAAACCCACCAAACTACATACAGCCAATGGCACACCCAAGATATGCCAATGCAGTGGTGCAGATGCACAAACACAAACAGGCAGACCCACACTGCACATCATACACAACAGGTGAGGGGGGTGCCAGTGTCCCCAGGCAACCACACAACACATGAGGAGACCTGAATACCAATCATACAGATGTGCATACAGTGCCACACAAAGGTAACTCATGGATCCAAATCCCCTATGTGGGCAAGCAGGCATTGTCAGATGAGAGGGAGCACAAATCACACATGTCACACAGGCACGTAGGAACAGCAACTGACACAGCAAGACACAGACACACCACAGCACTACCCCCAGGGCCCCCACAATGTGGTGACCCTGGGCTGCATTACAATCCCACTGTGATGACAAAGCTAAATGTCGTTCACACTGTGAACCACAGTCATGTGTCCTGAGCAACAAACTACCATCACACCTACACAAGCACAAATCAATCAGCATGGCCAGTAAGCCAAGGCCAACATGGAGGCAGGGGCCTAGCCGGGCAACAACTCTCATCTGCACAAACTCAACACCACACCCTCGACCTCCAACAATGTGCAGCAGTGAAGCACACATGCACTGGTGACATTGCACATGCACCCATGACTATTCCAGGGTGGTGGGTGGGAACCAAGGTGCAGAAACACATCACACATGGCCACTCAACAAGACTCCTGAATGTCTGACACACTGCACACTACGCTGTACATGGACATGACGGCAATACCACACCAACCAATGGGATCCCAGCCACAGTCACACACCAATGAAGAAGCCAAGGTCACCCACAAAGAACACACATAGACAACAACCAACATTGCAGCCCGGACCCTGAGGAGTGCCAGCAGTCACACACACAACGTGTCACAATCACTGAAAGATAACACAAACTGGAAATCACATGACAGGGGCAAACAACAAGTGCCAAGGGGAAACCTGACTGTGACCCATCTGCGTCTGCACACAAACTCAGCCCTGACAGCAAACACACCTATGGGTGACACCCTGATGACCAGTAATGTGCCATGCACCCACATCACAGAGAACCCAGGGAGAAGACTTTGGGGGAACATAGGTCAACTCATCAAGCATCACAAACAGGTACAACACTAGGGATCACAGCATGCACAGCTAAACGGAAGTGAACACACAGACATGCACATACAACACACACCTTGGGCGCAGGCAATGTCACAGGAGTACACACTGCCATGAGGGGACTCCACTCCTGTGTGAGGAAAGCTGTGCCATATGTTGCCTCAGTAGGGCCCCATCATGTCAGCTGAGCATTTGGTCACACAATCAACAATTAGCACCAAATGAGGGCTCCCGCCACATCAGCCTGGTCATGGAAGTGCCAACGGAATCATCAGCACAGATCCAACACACTTGTATAGCAATGTTGCACTGACTACACGGATGAGTCCTTCCCCATTGATGCCCAAACCTGCATGTCCAGTGGAGATGGCCACACGGTCAGGGAAGTAGACGAATTGAACAATGGCAGGCACAACAGATGTGCAGGGGTGGAAGCCACAGATGTGAAATAGCTAATCTAAGTAGGAAATCCCATTGCCAAATACTGAACACATGACACCCTCAGATGCTGCTATGGATGACATGGATACACCACAGGATAGGACACATTCCCCCTGGACCACATGGGTTCCTGCACAGTAACACTTCATTATCATGAGACCAAATATCACCATCACTGCAGCAAGGGCATGGTTAGCATCATCAACAACATGTACATCAGAAGCATAAGCACTAGAGAACAGAAAGTTGCTTTATTCAGCATATGTGTGGAATGAAAACAAAGTCCAGAAAAACACAAAGGCCAATGGCCAGTCCATTGTCAAAGTCCAAACTGGGTGACAGTGGCAGATGTCACCCAACGCATGCCTGCACAAAACCAGGGACAATCCACTAGGAGGGGCAACCGGGGGCAGGCCAGGCACCGCAGGGACAGGATCAGGGCTCACCAGGAGGAAGCAGGGAAGGGGTGGTGGGTGCTGGTGAGCCACTGACAACTGCAGTGGAGGTGTCTGACATGGTGTGTGCTGGCACAACTGGGGGCATGACTCAGATGTTGTGGGTGCCGGCACGACTGCAGTGGACCCTGCAGATGGAGTGGACAGGTCCGCCACTGCAGTGCCCAAGTCAGACAGGGTGGTAGTGGACTCCACTGCAGTGCCTACCACCAGGGGATGAGAATGGGGAACAGGCAAGGTGGGCTGGACAGAGGGGAGGACACCCTCACCACATCAGTGGCACAGACAAGCGCAGCGGGGTGTGGTGCCGGGAGAGCAAGTGGCAGGGGGAGAAGGTCGGATCCTCTTGGGGATGGTATATCTGTGGGTGGGGGAACCTGGGGCAGGGGTGTGGTGGGGGCACCTGTGGAGTGGGGGCCTGAGGGATGGAGGAAGGAGACCTGGTGCCTGAGCTGCAGGGCAGCGGCGGGGTCTTGCTCTTACGACTCCGGGGGACTTGCGGGTGGGGGCCTCAGTCTGTCTGCACCTGGGGAGGGTGTCCGGGGCGAGGGGCACTCTGCTCCATGCGGGAGGCTTCCTCTTCCCCCTGAATGCTGTATCAGCTGGA